>CAXKVI010000001.1:63193633-63418633 GCA_964058755.1 Campiglossa producta | reverse complement strand
CAGTTTTGCATTCCTCATAGTACCAGTTGTTCTTGCGGGCTCGCTGGAACCCTATAGTGGCCTCAGCGGCGGTACGCAATGAGTGAGAGATATGCTTCCATTGCTTGGTTACATCGTTAGGTCGAGGATTGCCCTCTGCTAGCAGGTGTGAGAGTCGAGTGGTGAAATTATCAGCTGCCTGTGTCATGCGCAGCTTCTCCACGTCAAGCTTTGCTTCCGTTAGTGTGCGCACTTTCTTCGTTGCACAGCAGCGTGTGCGTATCTTGGCTGCGACAAGATAATGGTCCGAGTCGATATTGGGACCACGCAGGGTACGCACGTCCAGAACGGTGGAACTATGTCATAACATGATCTGGTTTCTTGTTCTTTGATCAGGGGACAGCCAGGTGGCTTGGTGTATTCGTTTATGCTGGAACCTAGTACTACTGATGACCATATTACGAGCAGCGTTTAGTTAAGATAATTGCACATAGCTTACCATTTTGGAATCTTCGATTATAAGATTATGTACTAGCATTTTCAAAAAGGTTTCAAAAATTAAAAGAAAATTCACTTTGAAAAAAATGCCATTTTTCCCCATAAAAAACGTATAGGAAAGGGCGAAAAAAATAGCCACCCCTAAGGGTTAATTTAGAGCGCTAATTTTTTGCAAGGCTTATTTTCTCATCAATACCTAACTTTTTAGGGGGTAAGGCCAAGTCGAAATTTTTTTTGACTCACCCTAATGTATATGTGTATATTTGAGATATTAGATAAAAGGAAAAATAAGTTTTATTTTTTTGCGTCTCCAATATATCCCCTGCTAAAACGGTCTACCTTGCAATTTTCTCGTACCAGCAGTTTTCATTGGTATGATTTTTTCGACTTCACGACTTTGGTTTGGACAGCGACTTTCTAGGCTAGCTAGTTAAAGTACTACATGGAAATCGATGTAGCGAGGTATCAGTTCCGTTAATTTTTTGTGGCTATGCTGTTTGAAGACGGTTAAACCAACTTTTCTCACCTAGGGATATGAAATACAGTTTAAAACCTACATATTCCCAGACTGCAGCTCGTGCCTTATGGCGTCAACATCACGCGCAGCAGCTCAACACTCTCGCTCCCACCGGAGCAGTTTATACATGAGCAATGCCGAGCACCAGTATCTCTCTGTTTCTACATCACACCCCCCTCCCGTTTAAATTCACACGTGAGTCAGGATCAACATCTTCTCGCACCTGTCTCTACGTGTACTGTTTGTCGGCAAAGATTATACACGCTCGCGTCATCGGTCAAATGCAATAACTGCTTAGGCCAATGCCGCGTATATCTATGCTCTGGGCTCGCAAACAGGAACTTTTGGACGGATGCGTTCATCGCACCATGCTGTAACACGCCTCAACCTACGACGCCAGCCAACCCGGGTACACCAGATCCACAGCTAACTAGGCTGAGGCACAGCCTTGGTCTTAGCCTACCAACACCTGGACGAACACATCCGTCTCTCACGCCTATGGTTAACTCGGCATCGACCCCACCGGCGCACTTCCAAATCTTACAGCACAACTATAACGGATTAACTGGTAAGATCGCAGAGATAACTAATTTGATGACGCAATATGACATAAAACTTGCCGCAGTCCAAGAAACCAAGGAGGTCTGGGAGGTGGTCTAGCGTTCATAACAGACAACTCTGTACAGTATTATCTATTTGATACCGATATAGAAGGAACGGGTGATATCTTAGAAAGCCAAGGTATAACCATCCGTACAGGAGATGTCGACCTGCAAATCATTAACATCTACATACAACCTGTCTCAAGTTGCCCCACCGGTTATCACTCCGACATTAGCTTGCTACTACGAGGAGATAACCGCGAGATCCTGGGCGACTTCAATGCGCACCACGACATGTGGCACTCAAACCTGCCAGCAGACAATAGGGGGCATGTACTTGCAGAACAAATAGATGCTACGGCTTTCTGTACACTGAACGGAGACGCCCCACAGTGCCGCGAAGGTGGATTAAAATACAAAAATCGACTGTCTAGAAATTTAGATGTTTTATGTCAAGTTACAGCTAAACTCCAACTAAGAGAAGTTCATAAGTTATTTTGTAATAAAAACAACTTTCAGCCTCACACACCCTCTCAAAGTACACCTAATTTCTACATACCATTACATTTCGGCGCTTCGCACATAAAAGTGGTCGCAGTTAAAAATTCATAAAAAATACATTTTTTTTCCTAGCAAGATCAGCTTTTGCACTTTGATAAAGATATATGCGACAAACCAAAAAATGTATGATTCATCGAAAAAAAAGCTTATAAAAATATTTTTTTTATTAATGAATAAGTATATGATTAAACATACCAAAATCCGAAAATGGGTAAACTTTGGAGACCAAAAAAAAAACATCATGAAATACGGTGAAATTTTTTTTTTGTTTATTGTAGTTTGGACCTTCTACTAACAGAAACAATCGATATCTCTTCCAAGTTTTTCCAACAATTTAAGATTTTCAATTTTGAAAAAGTGACTAAATGGTAAATGGTATTATTTTAGCTGACCTATATTTATAATACTTTTTGTAAATGCCGTAAGGTCTAAATTTTTGGTTCGATTTTCAAAAATAAGGCATGGAATTAAGGGTAATAATGCCAATTAAGAGCTACATCGTGCTTTATAACGAACAAATTATCACCTAATCAAAATACTAAAATTTGCATCAAGGTATGGGAGCCAAAGACAAAGGTATATATTTATATATGGAGCAATGACACCAGTCTGGATAAGTCACTAATCCATAATTTTTCTCCGGTGCTTAGAGTCCTCTCCTGTGGAAAAGAAATAAAAACTCAAGAGTTTAGTGTTGACCGAAACAAGAGAGTTATACCTAAAAAATTATGGTTGGTATAACTACGGTGACCATAAATTTTTTTTGAAAAAATAGAACTCTTTTTACTTAAGGCTTGGTATTGCCTTCACGTGAAAATTTCGCTACCCGGCTATAAACTATTTGAGGTTACACTCTCAATATTTGGAATAAACAAGTGTTATTCATGGCGTAATCATCTGTTTGCAGTAAAAAATGTTGCCAACGTCTGTGAAACATTGAAATTGCAATCTCAAATAATTTCAACCAAAGTGCATCAATTGAAAGTCATTTTTTTAAGTATATTTTTCCGTTTTGTGAATAGTATTTCTTCATGGAGAGACATTTCCTTGTTAATTTAAAACCTACCATAACCACGGTTGCCGTTTGTACCATTTTTGGTACGAACTTTTTTCCGGGTACGGAACTTCCAAATTTGGTACCGTTTTGCCATTTTAACGTACTCAGTTTTTGATTTCGCTGAAGCACTTGAAAGCGTTAAACATAAACTAAATTATTTTTAAAATATTTAGAAAGATTTTAAATTTTTCATAATATTTTGAAATTATTGGGGAAACTAACTTTACAGAGCTACTCATTACATTTGTTAAAAAAGGTTGCTGACGCAAAAAAAAAACAGAACAAAAACGGAACATTTGCTTAAAAACAGAACATTTCTGTTATTTTCCTTAGAAAAAAAAATACGCAGAACAAGCTCCTTAAAAATAGAACTCTTCTGCCAAAAACAGAACGGATGGTCACCGTAGGTATAACATGCCAAGTTCTGTGCATAAAGTTTTGGTACATGGATGTGATGTTATTAAATATTTTGATTTACCAATAGGTACTGATTTTTAAGCTATGTTTTGATTTATTTGTCTTAATTTTTATTTCCACTTTTTTTATCAGGTTCACTATCAGAAGAAGCCTTCGAATGTTCACACAAAAACATAAGAAAATATCGGCTTAATCATACACGAAAAACTGGAAGAGTACAAAGCAATACGGATTTGATGACCCGTTTGATATTATCATCAGATCCATTAGTTGCATTTAAAAGAAATATAAAACAGAGAAAGAAATATTCGAAGGGTTCTGACCTCAGCTTTAAAAAATATATTGTTGAAAGGGATGAAGGAGACAACGACATGGAATCTTCCGAAGACTCTGAAACTGATTCATTAAAAAAATAGTTCTTTTTTTATTCATATAGTCAACAGCGATTATGCTTTATTTTAAATCCATTTCAAGATCAAAGAATTGTATAAAATTAAAATTAAATTATTATTATTATTTAAATTATAGCTAAAAATTATATTTTTCTTAACTTTTTTAGACAATTATAGCATTTCACTTTTATATAATAACGTGCAAAAACCCGTTTTTACAATGGGTACCCGTTACGAAAAAAACCGATTACTTTTTTTTAAATAAACGTAATATAGAAACTTTAGGTGTTGAGTTTCAATAAGTTCTGGCAATTCCTTGATGATTTATAAACACCACAATCAGCAAGGATTGTGCCTTATTTGTCATTCATATAGCAATGTGAATTTTTTTTTTTTTTTTGCAATGGGTACCCGGTACGGAAAAATCTATTTTATATTTTAATTTAGCATGGCTTAGTTCTTTTAGTTGTAAAGTCTCAACCAGTTCTGGTCAGTACTTCGTTTTTTATAAACATATGTCTACGATGATTATGGCTTATTTTACCTTTTTATCAAATTTAAAAAAAAAATTGTTTTAAATTTTTTTGGTAACCGGGATTGAATAACAGATCTTTTTCTGAAATTAGGGTGATATAGTCCTTTCAGGTGTGAGTTTTCGACCCATTCTGGAGACTCATTCTATTTACATCAACACATGTCCGCAATAACTATTTTCATACAAAAATTCGAGAAAATTCGGATTTTTCGAAATGAGTAACCGGTACAGGAAAACCGATTTCATTTTTGAAATTAGCGTGGCATAGTACTTTAAGTTGTGAAGTTTCAGCCAATTCGGACCACTCCTTCTATTTTTGTCCATCATTTTTATGGACTCGCGGCACTGTGCACCCCAACGAGATTATCGGGTAATTGCTATAGTTCGCCAGATATTTCTATCGTAAGCGCAGGACTACTGAAGAACATAAATTGGCGACCCATATTCACGTTGGCGTCTGACCATCTCCCAATAGTCATTACCATCGAACGACCGACGGAATTTATTACACTTAAGCAAGGTACATACATTAACTTTACCAAGGCGGACTGGGACAGTTTTCAGACATATACGGACGAATGTTTGGCTACTATACCCATTCCTATAGACGTAAGCCTACTACGATCCTAGGGGATGTGCGAACTTCTTCTGTAGACAATTTGTACTACATTCCCCGCCCGATAGAGCTAAACGTAGAACCATGCGACAGGCGCGTAAATACAAAAACCAAAACACGCCCATTGTCATCATTGCCTCAGAGGTCAAGGAAGCCATCAGACAGGCTAAGCCCACAAAATCCATCGGCCCCGACGGCACTGCCATGAAGATGCTGAAACATCTAGGCCAGGAGGGACATAAATACTTAGCGGCTCTATTCAGTCTTTCACTGAACACTATCGTCATTCCTGAAATATGGAAAAAGGCGAGAGTGGTTCCACTACTAAAACCTAGAAAGCCGGCGAACATAGGCGATTCATATCGCCCTATATCACTTTTGTCGCCGGTAGTGAAGACGCTAGAGTCCATTTTGCTCCCGTATTATACTGCAAATCTGCACCTGGGTAGTCATCAACATGGCTTCCGTAAGCTTCATAGCACCACCACCGCACTCAATGCCATAACAACGCAGGTAAATAGCGGCCTTAATCAAAATCAACCAAATCACAGGACTGTGTTAGTGGCACTTGACCTGTCAAAAGCTTTTGACACAGTCAATCATGCCACTCTCATACAAGATCTTTTTGAAACACAGATACCTGATGGGTTAAAGAGATAGACCGTTAATTATTTGAATGGACGGCAGGCGTCGGTCAACTTTAGGAACGCAACTTCAAAACCTAGACGTATTAGACAGGGGGTGCCACAGGGTGGTGTCCTATCCCCGACACTGTTTAACTTCTATCTACCGAAGATGCCCTCTCGCCAGAGGGCGTCACCGTGGTTTCATGTGCCGACGACTGTACAATAATGGCGACGGGGAAGGGCCCCTATACTGATGAACCCTGTGCGAAAATCAACCGTTACCCCTGCGACCTTTCCAGGTTTTTCACTGAGCGGGATCTGACGATATCTCCGACTAAATCCACGGCGACGCTTTTCACGACATGGACGCACCAGGTGAGAAATGAATTAGACATATTCGTTGATGGCACTAAGCTACCAACTGTCAGCCACCCAAAGTTATTAGGGGTGACACTGGATAATACTTTCTCATCTGCTGGTCATGTGTCTGCAATGGTCTCAAAGATACGTGGTCGCAACAAGATCCTCAAGTCACTTGCCGGCAGTACTTGGGGAAAAGACAAAGAATATAAGACATATAAGGCCATTGGCCGACCAGTCTTTGACTATGCCGCACCCATATGGTCGCCTAATGTGCATAACACCAACTGGACGAAGTTACAAGTCTGCCAAAACACTGCCATCAGAACTGCTATGGGATGTCTCCTCATGTCTCCCGAGTAGCACCTCCATCAGGAGGCAAAACTGCTCAATGTAAAAGAGCACGCGGAAATGCTGAGCAGGCAATTCCTTCTGACCTGCCACAAGCCCGCACATCCAAACCGTCATCTTTTGGATACAGATCCGCCCCCGAGACATAAAAGGAAGCATCTCAGTAAGCATTATGACGAGATCCGGCATCATATTACCTTGCCGTTTGATCTGCAGAATCATAAGCCGGCTCTAACCGACATCCACACCGAGTCGGTAGACACTTTTGTCAGATCTCTACCTGTGAATCCCGTTCGAAACAGTCCTCCACCGGATATTGCTGAAGTAGAACGCACCATACCAAGGGATAAAAGAGTCACCATGGCACAGCTTAGGTCTAGATACAGTGTGAGGTTAAACTCCTACTTATCCAGACTGAATGATACAGTCTCAAACACATGCCCTGCATGTGGTAGGACCCCCCATGATACTCTACATCTCTTCAATTGTTCAACTGAACCTACTCTTCTAACCCCTCTGTCCTTCTGGACCAACCCTGTTGAAACTGCACATTTCCTTGGATTCCCCTTAGAAGAGCTTGATGAAGATCTTCGGAATGATCATACACTCTAGACAGGGCAATGCATTGTTAACAACAACAACAACAACAACAACAACAACAACAATCGAGAGTTACTCAGCCATCTCGTTGAGAGATTTGCGGCAGCCCTCCACAGTCCTGTAAATACAGCGCCCTAAGAGCTGCTTGACTATCAGAGAAGATGTAAACATCACCATTATTGATGTCTACTGTCTTCAGAAGTTCAGGAGCTTACACACCCCCCCCCCCCTCTACATGGATTGAACCGTTTTCTGGGGAAGGTACAGTGTCCCAATTTTCTCTTTCCGGAGTTGTGATTAGAAATTGTGCTTCGGTGTACAGTAGTCCAAACTGTACGCATGGAGATTTTTGAGGATAAATGCGTGACATTCGCGAAGGGATCCCCATCCTGGTAGATTCCTAAGTAGCAAAGCGGAGCATGCCGCAAATAGTCTACCACATAAGTCAATCGGTAGAATGTTCAAGATTGCCCTTAGTGCATCTGTTGCTGTTGTACGTAGGACCACACTAACACATATGAGCGCACTTCTCTGCACTTTTTGAATTACGATAGTATTGGAGCTCTTTTCCAGACCTGTCCACCAGACTAGGACTCCATAACCACAGCAGTATAGAGCCAAAGTGTGATTTTGGGGGACAACCCCCATTTTTGCCCTATGGCCCTTCTACAAGAGTATAAGGCCACTAATGCCTTTTTAGCACGCTTCTGGATATTCTCTCTCCACGAAGGCTTTTTATCAATAATGACCCTCAGGTACTTAGCGGAGTCACTCTGTTCGAGGATGGTGTTACTTTTTGCTGGTAGTTGTAGCACCGGAATTTTGTATTTCCTAGTTGTTGTTGTTGTTGTTGTTGTTGTTGTTAACAATGCATTGCCCTGCCTAGAGTGTATGATCATTCCGAAGATCTTCATCAAGCTCTTCTAACGGGAGTCCAAGGAAACGCGCAGTTTCAACAGGGTTGGACTAGAGTGACAGAGGGGTTAGAAGAGTAGGTTGAACTGGAAAATTGAAGAGATGTAGGGTATTATGGGGGTCCTACCACAAGCAGGGCATGTGTTTAGGTTAGGTTAGGTTCAAGTGGCTGCCGCCGAGGCACACCTAGGCCAGTATTAAAAGGCCCGTTGTGATACCACCAACACTAGGAAAGTCAGTTCCGCGACCGTGCCATATGGAAAATCCCGGTATTAACGGAATTCTCCACATAGCAGCATCCCGGGACTGACTTTCCTACACCGACGCCGTTACTCCTCCTCGAACCATTTAGATGACTTGATGAAGGCCATCAGGTCCTTTATGTCCAGCTCCGTGACCTGGCGTAGGCTGACCAGGAAGGGAACTCCCAAAAAGCGCATTCTCGCGCCACTTATAGCCGGGCAGTTGCAGATGAGGTGCTCCACCGTTTCCTCCTCCTCATCATCCTTACAACTCCTACAGCATCGTCGGTAGGGCACACCAAGTCTTTCTGCGTGCCTGAGGCAGTGCCCAGTTAATACGCCTATTAATATGGAGATTTCTCTTCTCCTTAGGGCATAAATTTGTCTTGATCTTTTATGATCCCATTTCGGCCAGGTTTCTTTGGATATCCGGCATCCTGGAGATTGCAGCCATCTTTTGTTGGCTTGGCGGAGTGTGTACTCCTTCAGCATAAGCTTGCATGTGGCAAACGGCATACCTAAGCGCTCTTTATCGCGAAGAATCTGCTTGGTCGTGCCCTGCCTCGCAAGTTCATCTGCCCTACAATTTCCCTCAACGTCCCTATGCCCCGGGACCCATGTGAGGTTAACGCGATTCTGTTGGGCCATCTCTTGTAGAGATCCACGACAGCGGAGCGTCAGTTGAGAGTTGAACGAGTAAGAGCCAAGGGATTTGGTGGCCGCCTGGCTGTCGCTGAATATAAAAATGTCCTGTCTTATAGTGTGTTGGCCTATCCAAGCCGCGGCGTCCATGATTGCTGATACTTCAGCCTGGAAGACACTGCAGTGATCAGGTAGTCTGAAGGAGAGCTCAAGGTTCAGATCCTTTGAATAAACCCCCCCTCCCCCCCAACTCTGCCACTCTGCCGTCTATCTTCGAGCCATCAGTATAGATGGAAGTGCCGCCATGAGTGACGGGACTCCGATCCGTGTTCTCCCATTCTTCCCTGCTGGGAATGTTGATTTTAAAACCGCTATCTCCGACTGTTGTGGTCGCACAGCGATCTGTGCTCAGCGGAAGAAAGCTATAGGATCCCAAAATACAGGCGTGTCCGGTAGTGCTTGCGCCCCAGCCAGACGTTTCCCTTAAACGCAGAGCCGATGCTGCTGCTACCCGGTGCCCTTCCAGATCGAGTGGCAAAATGCCAAGAATGGCCTGGAGTGCTTCATTGGGCATTGTTCTTAACGCACCGCTTATACAGATCATGCAAGATCTGTGTACTTTACTTAGCAGATTAAGGTTTGTTGCCTTGCTCAGCGCAGGCCACCATACCACAACTCCATAGAGCATGATTGGTCGAATGATTGCAGTGTAGATCCATTTGCATATTTTGGGGCTGAGCTCCCATTTCTTTCCAATGGCTCTTTTGCACGTGTAGAGTGCAATACACGCTTTCTTCTGGCGCTGAAGAACATTCTCCTTCTAGGTTAGTTTCCTATCCAGGTGCACGTTATTCAGTTTTGGTAGTATTAGCGGTGGTATCTTATAGCGGTTGGTGAAAAGGACCATTTCTACTTTTCCCGGGTTGATGCTCAGTCCGCAGCGCGAGCACCATGAGGAAACCTCTCTCAGTGCTACTTGCATCAAGTCGCACAGGGTTTGTGGGAATTTGGCCCTATATACTATAGCTAAGTCATCTGCGTATGCCACTACCTTCCCGTCCCCCCAGCTTGTGTCTCGCAGCATCGAGTTGACAGTGAGGTTCCATAGCAGCGGGGAGAGAACACCACCCTGAGGCGTTCCCCTTGTGACATAGCGTAATAAGTCAACCGAGCCCAGTGATGAAACTATTCGTCTACCCCTTAGCAGTTGATCTGCTTATGCCCAGACTTGTTAAAGCGGTGTTTATAGCATCAGGGCTTATGTTGTTGAAGGCTCCTTCAATATCTAAAAAGGCCACAAGACAGTACTCCTTTTCATACAGCGATTTTTCAATAACAGAAACTAGGCTGTGAAGCGCAGTTTCTGTAGATTTCCCTTTGGTGTATGCATGCTGATAGCTACAGATCAGGCTGTTATCAATAGTAGAGGAGAGGTAGTCATTTATTATCCTCTCGAAGGTCTTGAGCACAAAGAATGAGAGACTGATCGGCCTATAGTCCTTGAGCTCGTAATGAGACGCCTTCCCCGCCTTAGGAATAAACACTACCGTGGCACTTCTCCAGGAGCACGGAATGTAGCTAAGAGCCAGGCAGGCTGTATAGAGAAATACCAGCCATTTGGCTGATGTCTCCAGCGTGTTTATGAGTTGTGCGGGAATAATCCCGTCTGGCCCTTTTCCTCCGTGATGGGTATGTGTACAGCCAGGTTTGTTGTAGGTGCTAGGGGTTCCTCATGCAAGTTCCCTGGGAAGTGCCAAGGCTCTTGGCCTTATTAAATTGTGTCCTACATGATTTACGGAGCGAGTCCAGGTCATAGGACCGCCAATGCGGCCTATGTTTACCGCGTGGTTTTGGCACTGGGCAAGCCTGCTCTAGAGCGTTCGAGAGCGCCGTTGTAAAGGTCTTTACCAGGTCCTTCAACTCCCCTACTGATGAGGGGACTTGTGGGGGCAGTGCTGGCAAGTCCCTAGATAGTATTTCATTGTGTAGCTGCCAGTTAGTGTTGCGTGGGTTGCGTTTCATAACCGGCTGCTCAACAGAAAAGTCTAGAACTAATTCTACGTACCGGTGGTCGGAGAATGAGTGTTCATCGAGAACGTGCCATTTTCTGACCCACTCATAAGCGCCTTCGCTGCAAATAGTGAGATCTATGACCTCCCTACGGGTTTTAGTAATAAACGTAGGTTCGTTACCCACGTTGCAAACTACCAGGTTAGTTGTTAACAAATAATCAAACAACGACTCTCCTCTAGCATTGATATCGGAGCTTCCCCACTGGACGTGATGAGCATTGGCGTCAGTTCCGATAATAAGATGACCCATGGAAAAATTTGGCACCAGGTATTTTACCTCCCTCTTTGGCGGAGGTTCCTCGGCGTTGTATGGCATATAGGCCGACGCCATCGTCAGACTGGTACTGTCGACTGTTAAACTGGCAGCTGTAACGTCACCATTGGTATAGTTTGGCAAGAGGAAGGCATTCAGCTCAGACTTAACCAAAATACAGGCTCTAACCCTGCTCCCCTCGCTGGCTTGAATTAGCTAAAAACCCTTAGTCCCCAAACCGCAAATCCTTGAGCTGTTGACCCAGAGTTCTTGGATGAGGACCACATCTATGTCGCCTTTAGAGAGACGACTGATTAAAGAAGCCGAGGCTGCCACCGCCGTATCGTCGAGTTCCACCTCGTGTGGAGGCTTATCTTTCAACGAAGATTTGTTCAGACCACGATTTGGCGTGGCCGAGATCCTACTAACTGCGGCAGTATCGACATTGGTGCCCTCAGGACTAGCTGCTATCACTGTGACGTTGCGGTCTTCCCCGTCCAGCAGGCTGTCTCCCATCTCCTAGCTGTTCACTGCTCCTTCGCCATTTGACGTGGCAGATACCATACTTTCCGAGTCGGACATCTCCGACTTCTCTACCGGCACTGCGATGTCCGAGTCCTCCGGTGCAGCCGAAAAAGCAGCGCGCTGTGCATCGCCGCGGTATACGTGGATCACGATCTGGCCCATGCCGTAGTGCACTCGTCCATTGCACCGTTTAAGGGGCTCGAGTGCTTCCTTAGTCAATGTGAAAACCACTTGCCTGTCAGGCACTACCGCATCCTCGACCAGATTGACACCCCAGTCCTGCGTCGGGAGAGACGGGTTCATGATCCTCAGCATCTTGAGAATTCTCTCAAGTTCAGCAGGGATAACAGGAATCCACGCTCTTGCCCTTGGCCGAGCCGGGATGTCCTTCCAGTCGACAACTTCGATTCTTGCCCCTTGGTAGATCTCACCCAGTCTTGCAGCTGCTGCGTTGTACAGTGCAACAGTTTTTGCATCCTCGCAAGCGAATACCTTGATTCGGCCCTGGTGCCATCCCGCATCAGAACCCATCGGCGTGGCACCCGGAGGTCCCTAGGGATGGCCCAGCTTTCGTTACCTCGGCAAAGCTGAGTTTACCCACTACGGGGGCGTGTTGCTGATGCTTCGGGTGACATTTTAAATCCACGTCCGATCTCTGGCGTTTGAAGGGATTTCCATTAACCTTCTTTGGCGCGTAATCGCTTTGGAAGTTCGGTAAGATAACTTCAGCCATCTCCACCGTCTTTGTAGCATTCGGCGATAGCGTCTCTTGTGAAATACCCTCGAATTTCTTCAGGATCCTCGCGGCTGCTCTTTTGTCCAAGAACTCAGAGCGACTGGGAGATGTCTTTTGGGGTAAATTTCGACCCGTAGTTGCCATCGCGGTCGTTCCCTTATTTGGATCTCTGGGGCCAGGTCGTGAGACCACTGCCACAGACGTTAAAGACTTGGTTTCGGAACCGGCACTTACTAGGGCTTTAGCATCAGCCGTTGTTGGCTTCACTGTGTTTGTACCGGTACTTACTTTGGTGATTGCCCCCTTGTTATCCAGAGCTAATCGACACGTAGTTGCCATCGCTGTCGATCTCTCGGCTGATAAAGAAATGGAGTTTGTCCTCCGACGTTGCGTTCTCGCTTGCTCCAGCATTTTCCTCCTCTGCTGTGCAGTATACATTGTTGTATCTTTAGTTTTAGGGTTTTTGTTACTATTTATCATCTTGTTCGTACGACCCCTCGCCGGGCAAGGCCAGTTTAGGGTCAAGGGAAGAGTAAGGGGAATGTGTCGTCCGCCGCGGCAGATCCCCATACCGCGGCCAAAGTTACTCTCCGAGGCGGCCCGGTATCAGAGAGGCTCCGTTCGAATACAGCCACGATTTGCCTCCCGGCTGCAAACGTCCAATGGGCACGTGGTCGCATTACACCCTGGATTGGGAGGGGGAAGATCTTAGTCGTCGCGCCAGAGAGGCTTGGCTTCTCTCGCGATGTAGCACCGGCGGCGCTATGATCACAAGGGCAGCGTGGCCCTGTGGCTATCGACTTAAGCCCTCGTACCGCGGCAAGGTGTCCACCCTTCACGAGGGCATGTGTTTAAAATTGTGTCATTCAGTCTGGAAAAGTAAGAGTTTAACCTCACACTGTATCCAAACCTAAGCTGTGCCATGGTGACTCTTGTCTCCCTTGGTAAGGTGCGTTCTTCTGCACAGGTAGAGATCTGACAAAAGTGTCAACCGACTCAGGGGGTGGATGTCGGTTAGAGCCCGCTTATGATTCCGCAGATCAAACGGCAAGGTAATATGATGCCGGATCTCGTCATAATGCTTACGGAGATGACTCCTTATGGCTCTCGGGGGCGGATCTGTGTCCAAAAGATGACGGGTTGGCTGTCCTGGCTTGTGGCAGTTCAGAATAAATTGCCTGCTAAGCATTTCCGCGTGCTCTCTTACATTGAGCAGTTTTGCCTCTTGATGGAGGTGAGGCTCAGGAGACATGAGGAGACATCCCGTAGCAGTTCTGATAGCGGTATTTTGGCAGACTTGTAACTTCGCCCAGTTGGTTTTACGCACATTAGGCGACCATATCGTCGCTCCCAACGAAGACTAACACACTTCAGTTTTCTGCGTCGAAGACTAACACACTTCGTTCTCTGCGTGGAAGACTAACACACTTCAGTTTTCTGCGTCGAAGACTAACACACTTCAGTTTTCTGCGTGGAAGACTAACACACTTCAGTTTTCTGCGGTGAAGACTAACACACTTCAGTTTTCTGCGTCGAATACTAACACTCTTCGTTCTCTGCGTGGAAGACTAACATACTTCAATTTTCTGCGTCGAAAACTAACACACTTCGTTCTCTGCATGGAAGACTAACATACTTCAGCTTTCTACGTCAAGACTAACACACTTCGTTCTCTGCGTGGAAGACTAACACTCTTCGTTCGCTGCGTGGAAGACTAACACACTTCAGTTTTCTGCGTGGAAGACTAACACACGTCAGTTTTCTTCGTCGAAAACTAACACACTTCGTTCTCTGCGTCGAAGACTAATACACTTCAGTTTTCTGTGTGGAAGACTAACACACTTCAGTTTTCTACGTCGACAACTAACACACTTGGTTCTCTGCGTCTTAGACTAATACACTTCAGTTTTCTGCGTGGAAGACTAACACACTTCAGTTTTCTGCGTCGAAAACTAACACACTTCGTTCTCTGCGTCGAAGACTAAAACACTTCAGTTTTCTGCGTGGAAGACTAACACACTTCAATTTTCTGCGGTGAAGACTAACACACTTCAGTTTTCTGCGTCGAAGACTAACACTCTTCGTTCTATGCGTGGAAGACTAACACACTTCAGTTTTCTGCGTCGAAAACTAACACACTTCGTTCTCTGCGTGGAAGACTAACACACTTCAGCTTTCTGCGTCAAAGACTAACACACTTCAGTTTTCTGCGTGGAAGACTAACACACTTCAGTTTTCTTCGTCGAAAACTAACACACTTCGTTCTCTGCGTCGAAGACTAATACACTTCAGTTTTCTGCGTGGAGACTAACACACTTCAGTTTTCTACGTCGACAACTAACACACTTGGTTCTCTGTGTCGAAGACTAATACACTTCAGTTTTCTGCGTGGAAGACTAACACACTTCAGTTTTCTGCGTCGAAAACTAACACACTTCGTTCTCTGCGTCGAAGACTAACACACTTCAGTTTTCTGCGTGGAAGACTAACACACTTCAGTCTTCTGCGTCGAAGACTAAAACACTTCAGTTTTCTGCATGGAAGACTAACACACTTAAGTTTTCTGCGTGGAAGACTAACACTCTTCGTTCGCTGCGTGGAAGACTAACACACTTCAGTTTTCTGCGTGGAAGACTAACACACTTCAGTTTTCTGCGTGGAAGACTAACACACTTCAGTTTTCTGCGTCGAAGACTAACACTCTTCGTTCGCTGCGTGGAAGACTAACACTCTTCGTTCGCTGCGTGGAAGACTAACACAATTCGTTCTCTGCGTCGAAGACTAACACACTTCAGTTGTCTGCGACGAAGACTAACACACTTCTTTCTCTGCGTGGAAGACTAACACACTTCACGGTGGTTGTTGTTTTTGTAACGAGGTGTAGTCCTGCCCAACGCGTATTTTTCCTTAACCTAAATTGTCATCAATATCTTCTAACGGGAGTCCAAGGAAACTAGCAGTTTCAATAGGGTTGGACCAAAGAGAGTTGGTTGTTAGAAGAGGGGACTCAGAAGAGCAAGAAAATAAGTGATTGGTATTGTGTGGGGGCGAGCCGCATGCCGGACATACATTCGGCACATCAGGGTTCAGTCTGGATATGTAGGAGTTTAACCTGCTACAATATCCAGAGCGTAATTGAGCCAGAGTGACCCTTGCCTCTCGAGGAAGATGACGCTCCTCTTCAAAAATGCCTGGTGTTGCGGCATTTAAGGCATTGTTTAGCGGACAGAGCGCAGAGTAATGGCCAACTGACGTTGTATGGATATGTCCCAAGACCTGCTTATGCACCTTTAGATCAAACGGCGTTGTTATAAAATGCCGGATCTCATCAAAATGTTTATATAAATGCGATGTTTACGGTGGTAGCAGCCAACGCTGAGCGATTAACATCTAAAGCTACAGACAGCAGGACTGCCGCAACGACATATCGGGCAGTTAATTGGAACAACTCGTCGTTGTTAGGCAACCTCCGGGATGGGGTAAACCTCGACGATATGGGGACGGCAGGGAAGTCTGTGCGCTCTCATTTTGGTGGTGCTTCAGATTAATCTGCACAAATCTAAAGTGGCCTCGGCTGCTTTAAGTAGTCGTCTTTCTAAAGGCGACGTGGATGTGGTCCTCATCCAAGAACCCTGGGTCAATAGCTCGAGAATCTGCAGATTGGGGACTAAGGGCTTCAAGCTCATCGGAGCCAGCGAGTAGAGCAAAGTCAGAACATTTATTTTGGTCAAGTCTGAGTTGAACTCCTTTCTCCTACCTAACTACACCAATGGTGATATTACCGCTATCAGTCTAACGGTCGGCAGCACCCGCCTGACGGTGGCGTCGGACTAAATGCCCTACGACGCCGAAGAACCTCCATCACAAACGGAGGTGAAAGACCTGGTGTCAAATTTCTGCACGGGTAATCTTATTATTGGAGCGGACGCTAGTGCTCAACATGTTCAATGGGGGAGCTCCGATATTAATGCCAGGGGCGAGTCTCTGTTTGATTACCTATTAACAACCAACCTGGTAATTTGCAACGTGGGTAATGAGCCTACCTTTATCACTAAGACCCGCAGGGAGGTCATAGACCTCACTATCTGTAGTGAAGGCGCTTATGAGTGGGTCAGAAAATGGCGGGTTCTGGAAGAACATTTTAATCTCCGACCACCGTTACATGGAAATGGTTTTAGACTTTATTGTAGAACATCCAATTATGAAGCGCAATCCACGTAACACTAATTGGCAGTTACACAATGAAATATTAGACAGAGACCTACCAGTACTGCCCTCACAAGGTCCCTCATCAGTAAAAGAGCTGGAGGATCTTGTAATTACATTTACATCGGCTCTAGGACAGGCTTGTCCAGTGCCAAAACCACGCGGTAAACACAGGCCACATTGGTGGTCCTACGATTTGCACTCGCTCCGCAAATCATGTCTGAAACAATTTAACAAGGCCAAGAGCCTCGGCCTTGAGCTGCTCTTGAATACACATTTTCCGGGGAATCTGCATGACGCACCACTAGTACCTGCAACAAACCTGGCAGTAAATATACCCATCACTGAGGAAAGGGTAAGGTCGGCAGTTAAGAGCTTTGAACCGTAAGGCTTCCGGGCCGGACGGAATAATCCCTCGCAACTTATAAACACGTTGGAGACATCAGCTAAATGGCTGGTATTTCTCTTCACAGCCTGCCTGGCTCTCAACCACATTCCGGGCTCCTGGAGAAGCGCCACGGTAGTGTTTATCCCTAAGGCTGGTAAGGCATCCCACTACGAGCCAAAAGACTACAGACCGATCAGTCTCTCGTCCTTTGTACTGAAAACCTTTGAGAGGATACTAAGCGACTACCTCTCAACGACTATTGTTAGCAACCTTATCTCTAGCTATCAGCAAGCATACACCAAGGGTAAATCAACAGAAACTGCTCTGCACAGCCTAGTATCTGTCATTGAGAAATCGCTGTGTGAAAAGGACTACTGTCTCGTGGCCTTCCTAGACATTGAGGGGGCTTTCAACAATATATGCCCCGAGGCTATCAACTCCGCTCTAACTAATCTGGGCGTAGATAGACCTCGAACTGGTTAAATTGAACAATTTCTAAGGGGAAGGCAAATAGCTTCTTCACTTGGTACGGTCATGCTATGTCACAAGGGGAACGCCCCAGGGTGGTTTTCTTTCCCCGCTTTTATGGAACCTCACAGTAAATCGTTGCTACGTGATACAAGACCGCCTTCATCCTTTCTACAACCCTCTTATACATCAGGGCTGACCGTGAATCCCCACAGGCCACTATCTTCACCGATCCCTGGAACCACCCCACTTCTTTCTAGGAGGGGATGGGACCAGGGAACTCGGTCAAGACAATGACCGCATGGGTAGCCATTTCTCCACGCACCCAATTCCAATTGGGCCGGAAATACCTCTCCCCTTCAGGATTAGAGTCGAAGAAGTAGGCTCGCTTTATCCACGTTCGCAATCGTGGGGCCCTGCACCATAAACCTTTTTGCGTTCGAGGTACCCACCGCCACCTCCATGGACCGGTTGCGCTTCACGACGGCTTCCTCCTCTGCCGGACGACTACCGTCGAAGTTCGGAACAACTAGTCTGGCCCATTCACTCTCGACCTTGATCTCTGCCACAGCCCCAGGCAGCGCCTTGGTGAATAGATCTGGCGTGTGCCAGGATCTTCTAGAGATCCTGAGCCCTGTGCGCCTATGCCTAGCACGCACGTAGCGAAGGGGTCCCTAAGGGCGCGCGCACCAGCTTCGGCGTTGGCCCCAGTATCGAGCCGCTTACTGAGTACGTCTCCACCGGCAGACACAACCCCTTTGGTTGCCCCTCCCTCACTCACTGCTACTACCTGACTGTTAGCAATTGCCTCCGGCATCGCCTGAAGCCTACCTAACAGTTCCCATTGAGCCGCAGCGCGACTGGTAGAAGGGCCCTGCATCGCATGAGCACCGGAACTGATGGGTGTTACCCCTCCCGACAGTTTAAGATTGTCGGCCTCTTTAGTTTTTTTTTTATTATTTTTATTATTTGGCATATTGAAACCCACGAGTAGCGGAGAAGGGGGTTCGTCCACCCCGGGCAGAGATCCGCGGTACTCGGGGTAAGGCTAAGGATACAACTAGGAATGGCCATGTTCCCAGAGGGCACCGTTCGAGACTGGGCTATTTAAAAGTGTCTCAGCCAGGCTGATCCTCAGCACGGTTCATGACGCATGACACCTTGTTCCGGCCCCTTACCTAACGACCATAATCAGAAACCATATCCCTACGCTAGAGCTATTAAAAGAGCTAAGCCGTGAGGGTGTGATTCCTGATCTTAGCTGGATACCTTCCGAACAGGAGAGTACTAATGTACCCGACCTGGTCAGAACAAGTGTAGTATCCATTACCAGTCGGCAACCTCTTGGAGGGTTCAGCCTGAGGATTTTCGCCGACTAACAGTTTTGTTACAAGGAACAAAATTAATTTTGTTTCTGTTACATATTTGGTTTCTATACAATTATGTTTCTTGTAACAGAACCACCAGAAACGCGATTTTCGTTTCGTTACGAGTTTTGTTACAAGAGTTAGATGAACCAAAAAAACCTCTGGTCTACGACACTTTCATATCCAGTTTATTGTATGCCCTTCTCGCTTGAACGGTAATATTCCCAATTTACTCTTTCGTTGCTAACAAAATGTTTGTTATTGTGGCCCTTAATTTTTTTTTTTACCGAAAATCTAAATAAACTTTCTTGTAGGCAGTATAGATAGCAGTTGTTCTCCCATTTTTCGTTTGCCCCGTTCTAAGTGGCTGAGACTAAAACTTTTTCCATTTATATCCTTGTTAGTATGTATGTATTTGTATGTATAAATATCGCGATTGCTTAATGCATATGTATGTAAGTATGTACTTGTTGTTGTTCATTTTATCATTACGAGTGCCATTGACTATTTTCTTGAAGTGCTGGCAATTTCTTTCTACACTCAGGGAAAAACACCGTTCTTAGATGCAGCACCACAGGTCTCGATTTTTTTATCTTAAAAAAAAAACACTTGGTCTTGAAAATATATCACCCTGTCTCAAAATAACGACCAGGCCATGGATTCTCTAACAGTGAGTTTTGAAATCTTCACTTTTTCACCATTTCAAATATATGGGAAAAAAGTGTACATTTCAAAACTCACAGTTAGAGAATCCAGGGCCAGATTCTTGAAAAGCGAACGAAGTTATCGAAAATAGAACGGTCGGTGTTGTCATCAGAACGATGTTGTCGAAAACAGAAGTCCGGTGTTATCATCAGAACACATAACGAGAACGTTACAACATCGTTGCATACTTTTAGGCATTTAGTCTGTAGGTAAACAACTTTAATAGAACAAAACCAACCGCGAAGATACTGTCATTGCTGTCATAGAACAAAGCTGCAATCAGACGCTGGCAAACATAAGTACGCGATGGCCTGATGGTAAACACCTCCGTTCAGCAGTCAAAGCAGTGTGAGCTCGATTCCCGTGACAACAACAACAACGTGCGAAATTGTCATTTAGAACAAAGCTGTAAGCGGTTCTCGGTGAAGAACTCTGAAAAAACCTTTTTTTATTTTTTTTTAAATGTTCCTAAAATGAGCCCAATACGTTCTCAGAATAAGTTAAAAATGTTCCAAAATCAAGTCCAAACTGTTCATGGAACACAAAACATGTTCTTGTATTAAAAACATCGTTCTCAAATTAAAACCATCGTTCACGAGTTAAGTCAAAACGTTACTAAAAAGACTTTCGTGCACGAATGTTCTCAGTTTTGGACTTGTTTCGTTCGTTTTAGAACGATTTTTTTTAGTGTACTTGGCTTCCCCATGCCCCACCCCTTTGACGCGTACTTTTTGCAATCATTTTCTTTGACTTTGGGGCGCCACATTGCTTTACTTGGCTTCTTACTTTTGGGTATGTTTTTAACAATCGTTCTCTTTTTTTTTATTGAGACAATCTTATTCAATTGACAAATCGGAAGTGATTTGGATTTCATTAAAGTGGGTGTAGACTCGATTCCATTGACAACACAAGCAGTGATAACTGTAACTTTTTTCATAAATGTAGGAACACATACACATGCAAACATACCAATAGTGTAAACGTACATCGCCTCTAAAAGTTGGAGCGTTATATGATGCTTATTGCACATGATCATAAGGTTTATAATTGAATGTTTTAAAATCTGTTAGGAATGCCAGTTGTAGGTATGAAACATGCCTTATCTTACAGTTATTTTTGTTGTGTTAAAGTCATCAGTAGGATTCGTTGTGGGAAAGAGACTACGCCACCAAGTACTACCGTTCACACTCGTGAACAAGCGTCTAGCTGCGATCCGCATCAAAGCCATGTCTTTGGAGCCAAATTAGGGAAATTTTCCTTGAAATAAGGAAACTCTGAAACTCTTTTCTGAGTGCGACTTTAATGCCAAGGTGGGCAAGGAAGGAGTCTTTGGTCCTACAGTTGGAAAATTCTGTCTCCACGATATAACATCCCCCAACGGTACTAGGTTGACTGACTGCGCAGCTGATCGCAATATGGTCATCAGTAGTACCAGGTTCTAGCATAAACGAATACACCAGGCTACTTGGCTGTACCCTGATCAGAGGACAAGAAACCAGATTGATCATGTCGTGATCGACGGCAGACATAGCTCCACCGTTCTGGACGAGCGTACCCTACGTGGTCCCAATATCGATATATGATCTTGTTGCAGCCAAGATACGGACATATATACCTCTGTGCAGCGAAGAAAGTGCGCTTAGTAACGGAAGGAAAGTTTGACGTCAGACAGACAGCTGATTATGTCTCCACTCGAATTTCACACCTGCTATCGGAGAGCAATCTTCGACCTAAAGATGTAACCGAGAAATTGGAGCATATCTCTCACTGACTGCGTACCGACGCTGAGGACACAATAGGGTTTCAGCGAGCCCAAGAGAAGAATTGGGACGATGAGGAATGTAGCACTGCCTCGGACAAAGGGCGCAAACCGCAGTGAATGGCACCGTATGTATGAAAAGATCCGGCCGATGACGGAAGGTTTTAAGACCGGGGCAAATTCCTGCAATGACAATAATGGCGACCTGACAACCGATGTACAGAGTGTGCTTAAGTTATGGAGAGACCACTTCTCCGCATTGCTAAATTGCGAGGGAGACGTTGAAACCTATTCCCCAATCTCTGACGATGGAAAAATCGTCCCACCATCCGACTATAATGAAGTGAGGTTAGGTATATTCCGTCTCAAAAACAACAAAGCGTCTGGAAAAGGCGGACTACCCGCCTTGCTGTTCAAACATGGAAGCGAAGAGCTGATAAAAGCATGCATCAGCTCTTAACCAGAATATGGACTAGTGCATGTCTCCAAATTTGAACTTAAGTGTGATCACTGATCAGCCCAATCCACAAGAAAGGCGATCCCGCTAAAATATCGCATATAAGATTATTTCTAGCGTATTGTGCGAAAGATTGAAGCCCATCGTAGACAAGCTGATTGGACACTGATAAGACAAGATGATTGGACCTTATCAGTATGGCTTCAGAGTTGGTAAGTCTACCATCGACAAAATTTCCCTGATACGCCAAATCCTGGAGAAGACCCACGATAAGAGAATTAACTGCTATGTCTGAATTTGACTTCCCTTAGCTCCAAACCAAACGATGGCGACTCCCCTTCGTGCGATTTCTTCATCCTGATGCTGGAGACGATAATTCGAGCAGCAAAGATTAACCACAATTCGGGTATTTGGGCACCAGCAGTAACACCGATAAATAATGTCAGTCTAGAAATCCAACGGAGAACCACTCTTGCCAACAAGTATTACTTTGGACTAAGTAGGCGATTGAAAAGTAAATTCCTCTCTCTACAAACAAAGATCAAGCTCTATAAGTCTGTCATCATACCAGTCCTGATGTACGGCTCGGAATCATGGACAGTGTCAAGAGAAGATGAGATGGCCCTTGGAGTATTTGAGAGAAAAGTTCTACAGAATTTATGGTCCTTCCCGTGATGCCACTGGCGAGTATCGAAGGAAATTTAACGAGGATCTGTGCGAGCTTTACGCAGACCTCACCGTAGTTCAGCGAATTAAAGCTCCAGCACAGAAGGGGAGGCCTCGACTGAGAGGGAAACAACAAGTGGGGATTACTTGGACTTCCTTGGGGGTCTTCAGTTATCGATTTACTGGCAAAACAAAAACAAAAAATTTGCCACGTGGTAACTTGTCAAAATATTGGCAGCTGGCAATTTTAGCATGGCTGGTAATATGACACTGTGAGTACCCTAAGTGTGTTATTTTCTTGTGTTTTTTATGAAAAAAATTTAGATTACCCCAAATATTTTTTAATATTTTCAAGTCATAGACATATATGTAATACTTCTATATTGGCAGCAACGTATCTTCTCAATGTGTAATAATTTCTAAATCAATTTGAGGCAAGCTAGTACCGTTTTTGTCAATGTATTGTGTACATGTATATTCATAAATGAAAAAATTGAAAAAATTGTCAAAGCAATAAAGTAGCGGATTTCATTGATAGGGGCCCAAATGTTTAAAAAAAAATTAAAATATTTTTTGAATATATGTTGAGGCTTGTTGTCACAGGTATAATGGTAAGGTAAGGCTAGCCTAAAGTTAAATTAAGTTAAGTACACGTAAATATTGATAGGACCCTAACGGGCCCTTAATTGTGTATTTAGCTAATAACTTTCAAGGAGCAATTTTTGTATATGGGAATATTCCCTACTATCTCCATAATGGCATAACCGATCTTGAAACAGACAACGGACAACATTCTGTTATAATAAACTAGGTTCATAGCAAGCTTAGCTCTGTGACCCAGGGACTTTTTATAGTTCCTTTTTTTACTTATAAAATTTATAAAAAATTTAATTTTAATTTATGTCGCGTTAGTGTTTTTTTTAAGCGCTCATGACTTTTTGAATTATTTTTGTAAACAAAAATATATGCCTGCCTCGCTCAAAATTCATATATCTGTACTGTGATGTTTTCGAACGGTATACACGGAGGGAAATCTATGGATCGAACATCCATAATTATTGATATCACATTAAATAAAAATTGATATTTCTGTCCTATCAATGAATATGGATGTTTCATCAATGCTTTTTTGATAAATCACTATTGAAATGGTATCCATATAAACTATTGATAAATTCTAAATAGCTTAAAAAAACAAAATTTTATATAATTTGACATCTGGTTTCAGTGAGACTCGAACCATGCTCCTCTGGCACGTTAGCCCAGTATTCTACCATTCGGCTACGGCATATTATACAATTTTTAGAAAAATGTTCAATCATAAGAAATTCAAAAAATTTTGAATTTAAAAAAATCGCTCCAACAAGTTGGAATATTGTTAGAAAATCCATAGTAAAAATTGTTGAACTGTTATGATTATGCGTCCCAGAAAAATTTACATTTCGTCCATATATATTAATACGCTGTCTCTACCCTTACTACTATGTAGTAAATATGGATATGGATATACCGACAATAGAAATTCATATAACGACCATAGATATTGACATGCCGTTCAAACATATTAGTATTCTATCCATAAATATAAAAAATAGTACATCATATCGAAATGGTTGACATGTCATTTTACTTTTTATTGGGAGCAAATAATATTTGATAACTCGCTCATTCTGAATGAATATTGCATCAAACTCGGCGCTATCAATAGTGATATTGTCACAACATTCAATGCATTTCTCTCAGTGAGTAATATAAGAAATCTCAAATAAATGCATTTAATTGTCAATTGTAGAAATATTCCATAAACCCCCTTAAGAAAAGCTTAACTATAATATATATGGTCATGGAACAAAATGAAAATTTGGAATTAAAGGAGCAATAAATCATATATTGTTCCTCTCTTGGAGATTGTCCCTTAGTTTGGAATTATCTCTAATTTTTACTAATTTATATCGTCGGCGAAAAAGCAAAACAGCGTAAGCGATATTTGTGTCAAAAATTATTTAGTCGCTCCTGCCATTAAGATCTACTCATTTATTCCTCAAAAAAACTACTCTGAGAGAAATGCATTGAATGTTGTGACAATATCGCTATTGATAGCGACGAGTTTGATGCAATATTCATTCAGAATGAGCGAGTTATCAAATATTGTTTGCTCCCAATAAAAAGTAAAATGACATGTCAACCATTTCGATATGATGTACTATTTTCTATATTTATGGATAGAATGCTAATATATTTGAACGGCATGTCAATATCTATGGTCGTGATATGAATTTCTATTGTCGGTATATCCATATCCATATTTACTGCATAGTAATAATGGTAGAGACAGCGCATTAATATATATTGACGAAATGTAAATTTTTCTGGGACGCATAATCATAAAAGTTCAACAATTTTTACTATGGATTTCCTAACAATATTACAACTTGTTGGAGCATTTTTTTAAATTAAAAATTTTTTGAACTCCTTATGATTGAACATTTTTCTAAATATTTTATAAAATGTCGTAGCCGAATGGTAGAATACCGGGCTAACGTGCAAAGGAGCAGGGTTCGAATCTTACTGAAACCAGATGTCAAATTATATAAATTTTTGTTTTTTTAAACTATTTAGAATTTATCAATAGTTTGTATGGATACCATTTCAATAGTGATTTATCAAAAAAGCATTGATGAAACATCCATATTCATTGATGGGACAGGATTATCAATTTTTATTTAATGTGATATCAATAATTATGGATGTTCCATCCATAGATTTCCCTCCGTGTACATTTTGGTTAGGAAAGGAATTCAAAGAAGGATCGTGATGGGAACTTAGATAAGTAACCTTACCATAAGACACATACCCCAAGTAAAAGAACTTACTCAATGATATAATAGGCTAATACTTGGAGTAAAATTTAAAGTTCGTAAAGCCTTTTGATTTTTTTGGCGGGTAATCTGTTCATTAGGCTGCCTACTGTTGTATTGCTACGTTTTGGCTTCCAATGCAGAGGGGGAATTGCATGGAAAAAGTACAGAATAAATCCAATAAATTAAGTTAATTGTATTTTCGACTGTATTCTTACTAGAAAGCAGTTCCTGTTTATGGTATAGTTCCTTTTAAAATTATGTGAGTTTGCCAGTTGGCTTTTGTGAAAAGCTTATTTTGCTTTACCACATTTACAATTCAAATTCGAAAGAAACCCAAAAAAGGAATTATCGGAAAAGTTCAAACCATTTTTTTATTGTTAAAACTTAAAAAATAATTTAAGTTATGCAAGAATGCTACATACATATATGCGTATATTTAGTGACCTAGTGAAACCACATAGTGGTAAAGTAATATGTATGAAAGATAAACCCAACTAGTAATCCGACTTTTTTTCATGAATGTGACTGGTATTTATAACACGGGGAAGTACGTCTGGTCCCTTGTAACTGATATATTTGTGTTCACCGACTTTAACGTCAAAAATTTATAACAAAACAACATTTTTTTAAATAAACTGATATGCAGTCTTATATATATCATCGAGTCGTATAAATTAACTGAAAAATTAAAAATTTATTCGCATGGACTACTTTTAAGCACACAAAAAAGAAAAAGAAAATGTCACAATTTATAGTGTCCTTTTTCTGAGGTCATGTACCATTATTGGCATTATAGGCTATAAGCGGCCGCCGTAGTATAGCGGTACTGTGTTCGGCCTACTACACCAAGGAGTCTGGTATCGATGCCCAGCAAAAGCAACATAAACAATTTTTTAGAAAAATTATTTCTAAACGGCAAACTCTACGGGTGTATTTCTGTATGAGAAGCTTCTCAGCAAAAACTCATTTGTTTTGCAAGTACCGTTCGGAGTCGGCAAAAAGCTGTAGGTCCCGCCAGTTTGTAGGAGAAAAGTTCTCCGGATTTATGGTCCTTCCCGTGATACCAACGGCGAGTATCGAAGGAAATTTAACGATGAGCTGTAGGAGCTTTACGCAGACTTGACCATAGTCCAGCGAATTAAAGCCCAACGGCTCCGCTGGCTGGGGCATGTTATGCGAATGGACAAAGCAGCTCCAGCACAGAAGGTTTTCCTATCGTCACCTGAATGCGGCAGCAGAGGAAGGGGGAGGCCTCGACTGAGATGGAAACAACAGGTGGAGGATGACTTGAACTCCCTTGGGGCTTCCAATTGGCGTCAGTTATCGCTAAAGAGAAATGACTGGCGTGCTTTGATAGGCAACGGCCAAAATCGCTTTGGCGGTTAAGCGCCAATAAATGATGATGAAACTGACGAAGCGGCAAATCCAAGAGCGACGAAAAAATCAATTTTTTAACGATTCACTTATCTTCTAATATTAAATATTTGTGTATTAACTGTTATTTAGTGTTAATACATGAATAAAACGACTTTGAGCATATTGTTCGTATAATATATGGTAAAATATAAAGTGTGAATTTAAACACCACCTTTTCTCCATGCATAGTATCAAAAAATACTAGTCCGTTAAATTAAGTTTATCTTGTATAACGAAAATTCCGACAAGGAAAATTTTTTTTGGAGAGCTTAGGTTCATCCCAAGGAAGAATACTGCAAAAGTTCCTATCGATCCCATTTGTGCTAAAGAAGATATTCGGGGTTAAAAGTCGAGAAAAATAAAAAAAACCCTCAAATTTCGATTTTTCTCGAATTTTGTGTCCGAATAACTTTTTTACCACAATTGGGATCGATGGGGACTTTTGCAGTTTTCTTCCTTGGGGTGAACCTAAGCTCTCCAAAAAAAATTTTCCCTGTCGGAATTTTCGTTATACAAGATAAACTTAATTTACCGGACTAGTATTTTTTGATACTATGCATGGAGAAAAAGTGCTTCTAGCTCGAGAACTATAGGCTTTACAAAACTAACAATTTTTACTGTCGATGGGGAACTTCGTGACAAAAAAGCGGTAAAAGAAAATTTTTTTACGATAATATATCAGTTTACAAGGAATCAGTTTTATAAGCGTTATTATTAAAAAAACCGCGTGTAGCCAGTACACGTGAAAGAAGTTAACTTCTTAAATTCAGAAATAACGAAATATGAATAAGGTGTATTCGAGAATGGTTTAGATTCACAACTTCTTACTTCCGGGTAGTGGACCAGGGAACCGATCCATTCGCAAATATCTTATACATTGTGCGTTTTGTGCGGATATAGAGGAAGAGGGGCGTGGTAGAAGGAAGAAGGGGAATGAAGAGAAAAAGGGAGGGAGATAGTGTCTCGCTCTACTACATCGTACATATATAATATATACGATTCAATTATTGTATTTGTGTATGTATGCATAAATTGCGTTCTAAACGGATTGACGGATCATAACCAACTTTAGAACAGAAACTGAAAACCATCTACGAATTAAGAGGCTAGCCCACTAAAATTCAACAGAGTTATACGAGGATTTTATGAAACCACTCGTATAAGGATTTGAAGAACGGGCATAATTGGTACCAGTTCTTTCGACTTTATCGAGATTCCCTACATGCTAAGCGCTTGGCCGTGTAGGTTTTATTGCGACTTCGAAACTCGCTGGCGGTCATCCACTCATTTTTTTCTTTTTTTTTGTGCAATACACAGTAAAAAATGAAAAAATGTTTGTCCGTTGCCAGGGACTCGAAGCAAGACTCTCCGCATAATTCACGTCTGTTCTACTACTGAGCTACATAAATGTTGTTAGCAAAGTTCAGTTTTTTAAGGTTTTAATTTTAAACCGAAAAGTTTTAATTTTCAAAGCAAGAAGTTTTAATTTTAATCCAATAAGTTTTAAGAATAAAGTAAAATAAAAAAATAGAATAAAAAATATTTTTAATTTAAATGTTTTTTAAGTGAATTAAAAACTGCAAAATAATTTCTTCTCTGCCTACATAGATTCATCACCACGTAGAGCTTGTCCTGAACATTTGTGAGTGTGAATTCTTATAGGTATTAAACAGTAGCCCTCGTGAAGGGTGGACACCTTGCCGCGGTACGAGGGCTTAAGTCGATAGCCACAGGGCTACGTTGCCCTTGTGATCATAGCGCGCCACCGGTACTACATCACGAGAGAAGCCAAGCCTCTCTGGCGCCGCAGCCGGGAGGCAAATCGTGGCTGTAATCGAACGGAGCCTCTCTGATACCGGGCCGCCTCGGAGAGTAACTATGGTCGTACCGCGGTATGGGGCTCTGCCGCGGCGGACGACACATTCCCCTTACTCTTCCCTTGACCCTAAACTGGCCTTTCCAGGTGAGGGGTCGTACGAACAAGATGATAAATAATAACAAAAACCCTAAAACTAAAGATACAACAATGTATACTGCACAGCAGAGGAGGAAAATGCTGGAGCAAGCGAGAACGCAACGTCGGAGGACAAACTCCATTTCCTTATCAGCCGAGAGATCGACAGCGATGGCAACTAAGGGTCGATTAGCTCTGGATAACAAGGGGGCAATCCCCAAAGTAAGTACCGGTACAAACACAGTGAAGCCAACAACGGCTGATGCTAAAATCCTAGTAAGTGCCGGTACCGAAACCAAGTCTTTAACGTCTGTGGCAGTGGTCTCACGACCTGGCCCCAGATATCCAAATAAGGGAACGACCGCGATGGCAACTACGGGTCGAAATTTACACCAAAAGACATCTCCCAGTCGCTCTGAGTACTTGGACAAAAGAGCGGCCGCGAGGATCGTGAAGAAATACGAGGGTATTTCACAAGAGACGCTATCGCCGAATGCTAGAAAGACAGTGGAGATGAATGAAGCTATCTTACCGAACTTCCAAAGCGATTACGCACCAAAGAAGGTTAATGGAAATCCCTTCAAACGCCAGAGATCGGATGTGGATTTAAAACCTCACCCGAAGCGGCAGCAACACGCCCCCGTAGTGGGTAAACTCAGCTTTGCTGAAGTAATTAAGAATAGGATCCTCATAGGCGTCATTGACCGAGGTAACGAAAGCTGGGCCACCCCTAGGGACCAGTGGCGGTACGTCCGGAACGCTATCGGTAATGACCTTCTGGACATTATGGATGAGTCTCCGGGTGCCACGCCGATGGGTTCTGATGCGGGATGGCACCAGGGCCGAATCAAGGTATTCGCTTGCGAGGATGCAAAAACTGTTGCACTGTACAAGGCAGCAGCTGCTGAGGATCATGAACCCGCCTCTCCCGACGCAGGACTAGGGTGTCAATCTGGTCGAGGATGCGGTAGCGCCTGACAGGCAAGTGGTCTTCACCTTGACTAAGGAAGCACTCGAGTCCCTTAAACGGTGCAATGGACGAGTGCACTACGGCATGGGTCAGATCGTGATCTACGTATACCGCGGCGATGCACAGCGCGCTGCTATTTCGGCTGCACCGGAGGGCTCGGACATCGCAGTGCCGGTAGAGGAGTCGGAGATGTCCGACTCGGAGATATGGTATCTGCCACGTCAAATGGCGAAGGAGCAGTGAACAGCTCGGAGATGGGAGACAGCCTGCTGGACGGGGAAGACCTCAACGTCACAGTGATAGCAGCTAGTCCTGAGCGCACCAATGTCAATACTGCCACAGTTAGTAGGATCTCGGCTACACCAAATCGTGGTCTGAACAAATCGTCGTTGAAAGATAAGCCTCCAGACGAGGTGGAACTCGACGATACGGCGGTGACAGGGAAGTCTGAGCGCTCTCATGTTGGTGGTGATTCAGATAAACCTGCACAAATCTAAAGCAGCCTCGGCTGCTTTAATCAGTCGTCTCTCTAAAGGCGACATAGATGTGGTCCTCATCCAAGAACCCTGGGTCAACAGCTCAAGGATTTGCGGTTTGGGGACTAAGGGTTTTAAGCTAATCCAAGCCAGCGAGGGGGGCAGGGTTAGAGCCTGTATTTTGGTTAAGTCTGAGCTGAATGCCTTTCTCTTGCCCAACTATACCAATGGTGACGTTACAGCTGCCAGTTTAAGAGTCGACAGTACCAGTCTGACGATGGCATCGGTCTATATGCCCTACGACGCCGAAGAACCTCCGCCTCAGAGGGAGGTAAAAGACCTGGTGGCAAATTTTTCCATGGGTCATCTTATTATCGGAACTGACGCCAATGCTCATCACGTCCAGTGGGGAAGCTCCGATATCAATGCTAGAGGAGAGTCGTTGTTTGATTATTTGTTAACAACTAACCTGGTAGTTTGCAACGTGGGTAACGAACCTACGTTTATTACTAAAACCCGTAGGGAGGTCATAGATCTCACTATTTGCAGCGAAGGCGCTTATGAGTGGGTCAGAAAATGGCACGTTCTCGATGAACACTCATTCTCCGACCACCGGTACGAAGAATTAGTTCTAGACTTTTCTGTTGAGCAGCCGGTTATGAAACGCAACCCACGCAACACTAACTGGCAGCTACACAATGAAATACTATCTAGGGACTTGCCAGCACTGCCCCCACAAGTCCCCTCATAAGTAGGGGAGTTGGAGGATCTGGTAAAGACCTTTACAACGGCGCTCTCGAATGCCCAGAGCAGGCTTGCCCAGTGCCAAAACGACGCGGTAAACATAGGCCGCATTGGTGGTCCTACGACCTGGACTCGCTCCGTAAATCATGTAGGACACAATTTAATAAGGCCAAGAGCCTTGGCACGGAGACTCAATGGCTCGAATATAAAGTTAAACTCAGGGCCTACAAAAAAGCTCTGAGGCAGGCGAAGAGAGTATCGTGGAGAAATGTCTGCACTGGGGTCGAAAATGTCGACGATACAGCGAGACTTAGACGAGTGCTCTCAAAAACTCAAACAGCCCCAAGCTATTTGCGCAAACCTGACGGATCCTGGACCAGCACGGAGAGGGAAACCCTAGAGCTGCTCTTGAATACGCACTTCCCAGGGAACTTGCATGAGGAACCCCTAGCACCTACAACAAACCTGGCTGTACACATACCCATCACGGAGGAAAAGGTTAGGTGGGCGGTTAAAAGCTTCGAACCGTTCAAGGCTGCCGGGCCAGACGGGATTATTCCCGCACAACTCATAAACACGCTGGAGACATCAGCCAAATGGCTGGTATTTCTCTATACAGCCTGCCTGGCTGTTAGCTACATTCCGTGCTCCTGGAGAAGTGCCACGGTAGTGTTTATTCCTAAGGCGGGGAAGGCGTCTCATTACGAGCCCAAGGACTATCGGCCGATCAGTCTCTCATCCTTTGTGCTCAAGACCTTCGAGAGGATAATAAATGACTACCTTTCCTCTACTATTGATAGCAACCTGATCTGTAGCTATCAGCATGCATACACCAAAGGGAAATCTACAGAAACTGCGCTTCACAGCCTAGTTTCTGTTATTGAAAAATCGCTGTATGAAAAGGAGTACTGTCTTGTGGCCTTTTTAGATATTGAAGGAGCCTTCAACAACATAAGCCCTGATGCTATAAATACCGCTTTAACAAGTCTGGGCATAAGCAGGTCTCTTATTGGACTTATTGATCAACTGCTAAGGGGTTAAGTTTCATCACTGGGCTCGGTTGACTTATCACGCTATGTCACAAGGGGAACGCCTCAGGGTGGTGTTCTCTCCCCGCTTCTATGGAACCTCACTGTCAACTCGATGCTGCGAGACACAAGCTGGGGGGCGGGAAGGTAGTGGCATATGCAGAAGACTTAGCTATAGTATACAGGGGCAAATTCCCACAAACCCTGTGCGACTTGATGCAAATAGCACTGAGAGAGGTTTCCTCATGGTGCTCGCGCTGCGGACTGAGCATCAACACGGGAAAAGTGGAACTGGTCCTTTTCACCAACCGCTATAAGAAAAAATTATTAAAGAAAAACTGTCCTTTGTGATCAAGAGTATTGTTGAGCCGCACCAGCATGGGTTTGTTTCTGGGCGCTCTACTGTTACTAACCTGGCTTATATCCTGATTTCTGTATTTCTGCTTTCAAGGATGGGTCGCAAGTGGATACCATTTATACCGATTTCTCGAAGGCTTTTGATAAAGTCTCCCATCAGATCTTATTATTTAAACCTGAGTATATTGGCTTCCATTCTGCCTTTTTAAGCTGGTTGAAATCGTATCTATCGAACAGGACTATGTGTGTTGAAATAGAAGGTTGTCTTTCTCAACCTTTTGTTGCAACATCGGGACTCCCTCAGGGTAGTATTCTTGGCCCACTTTTGTTCGTTCTTTTTATTAATGATATTGGGTCATGTTTTAAATCCTCTGGCTTTTTACTCTACGCTGATGATCTAAAAATTTTTCGTAGGATTAATTCTCCATCTGATGTTTTCCTTCCATTTGTCTTTCACCAATTCCTCTAATTCTCTCCCCTCGTTCTATGGCATCGCGGGTCGTCAGTTGGCCTCGGTCTCTGAAATTGTTGATTTAGGTGTCGTTTTTGACACAAGCTTTTCCTTTGTCAATCATATATCTTATGTGCTTCCGAAGGCTTATTCCAACCACGCTTTTCTTCGTAGATATGCCAAAGACTTCAGTGACCCCTATACCAGGAAAGCCTTGTACATATATCTAGTGCGTTCAAAGCTAGAATATGCCTCCATTATCTGGAACCCTATCTATACCAACCAGCAAGAATTGAAAGGGTTCAACGTAAATTTATACACTTTGCACTAAGCTCGCTAAATTTCGATGACCCGCTCCCTTCATATTCCTCCCGCTGTTTGCTTACTAATCTGCAATCCCTTGACTGTAGAAGAAGAGTTCACTTGCTCATGTTTGTCTACGACATCATTGCGTCTTTAGATTGTCCACGCCTCCTTGAGAAGGTGACATTTAATGTTCCTAACAGGTGCCTAGGAGTGTAATGGAGTGTGGTTGCTCAATCCCGACTCTTGCGTCCTCGTTCGTGCACTCTGGGCAACGGGAGCTACCTAGGCTCGCGGCAGAAAGAGAGGGAGCCCCGGTGGGGCCACTCTGACATACTTGGTTTAAGGGCTCACCGAGGTTTTTGCGCAGCGTCTGTTCACCATGAGGTGCGGCTGCAAGCGGGCGTCTGTCTTGAAGCAAGCGGCTCGCTATATAAATGTGTAAATATTTTCCAAAAACCCCGAAACGGGTTGTGCGCTGGGTTTGGGACCCGCCACGTAAAAAATTTAGTCCAATGAAAAATGTATTAAAGCCTCGGATGAGAACCCCCTTTAATGTTGACGACCCGGCAAAACGAATAAGGCATAATGATTTGGATATTAGGGCATGTACCGGGAATGTCCGGACCCTTTCAAGGGACGGTACCGCTGCCCGACTGGTTGATGTCCTCGTTAACGCAAAGGCTGACATCACCGCCCTGCAGGAAATGCGATGGACGGGACAAGGAAAGACGACCATCGGACCTTGTGACGTATACTACAGTGGCCAGACACGCGGCAAAGCGCGTGGTGTAGGATTCGTGGTGGGAAAGAGACTTCGCCGCCAAGTACTAGCGTTCACCCCCGTGGACGAGCGTCTCGCTGCGATCCGCATCAAAGCGAAATTTTTCAACATAACATTTATCTGCGCCTATGCGCCGACTGAGGAGACGGTTGACGCAGAGAAGGACTCCTTCTACGATAAACTTGAACAGACTTATGATCGCTGCCCCCAACATGATATCAAAATCGTGCTCGGCGACTTTAATGCGAAGGTGGGCAAGGAAGGAGTCTTTGGTCCAACAGTTGGAAAATTTAGTCTCCATGATATAACATCCCCCAACGGCACTAGGTTGATTGATTTCGCCGCTGCTCGCAATATGGTCATCAGTAGTACCAGGTTCCAGCATAAACGAATACACCAAGCCACATGGCTGTCTCCTGATCAAAGAACAAGAAACCAGATTGATCATGTCATGATCGACGGCAGACATAGCTCCACCGTTCTAGACGTGCGTACCCTTCGTGGTCCCAATATCGACTCGGACCATTATCTTGTTGCAGCCAAGATACGCACACGCCTCTGTGTAGCAAAGAAAGTGCGCACAGTAACGGAAGGTACAACAAAGCGCCTGGAAAAGACGGACTACCCGCCGAGCTGTTCAAACACGGAGGCGAAGAGCTGGTAAAAAGCATGCATCAGCTCTTATGCAGAATATGGTCAGACGAGTGCATGCCTCCAGATTGGAATTTAAGTGTGCTCTGCCCAATCCACAAGAAAGGCGATCCCGCTAACCGCACCAACTACCGCGGAATCAGCCTTCTTAATATCGCATATAAGGTTCTTTCTAGCGTATTGTGTGAAAGACTGAAGCCCATCGTAGACAAGCTGATTGGACCTTATCAGTGTGGCTTTAGACCTGGTAAGTCTACCATCGACCAGATTTTCACGATACGCCAAATCCTGGAGAAGACCCATGATAAAAGAATCGACACACACCATCTCTTTGTCGATTTCAAAGCCGCTTTTGACAGCGCAAAAAGGAGTTGCCTGTATGCCGCCATGTCTGAATTTGACTTCCCTGCAAAGCTTATACGGCTTTGCCAAATGACGTTGAGCAATACTAACAGCTCCGTCAGAGTCGGGAAGGACCTCTCTGAGCCATTTGAAACCAAACGAGGCTTCAGACAGGGCGACTTCCTTTCGTGCGATTTCTTCAACCTGATGCTGGAGAAGATAATTCGAGCAGCAGAGCTAAACCGCAATGGTACAATCTTTTACAAGAGCGTGCAATTGCTGGCGTATGCCGATGATATTGATATCATTGGCCTTAACAACCGCGCCGTAAGCGCTGCCTTCTCTGGACTGGATAAAGAAGCGAAAAAAGACGAAGTATTTGCTGTCATCAAAGAAAGAATCGGCGCACCTGCGCCTTGGCAGCCACGTCACTGTTGATAGTTACAAATTTGAAACTGTGAGGGACTTCGTCTATTTGGGAACCAGCATTAACACCGAAAATAATATCAGTCTAGAAATCCAACGGAGAATCACTCTTGCGAACAAGTGCTACTTTGGACTGAGTAGGCAATTGAGAAGTAAAGTCCTCTCTCGAAGAACAAAGATCGCGCTCTATAAGTCTCTCATCATACCTGTCCTGATGTATGGCTCAGATTCATGGACAATGTCAAGAGAAGATGAGATGGCCCTTGGAGTATTTGAGAGAAAAGTTCTCCGGAAGATTTATGGTCCTTCCCGTGATGCCGACGGCGAGTATCGAAGGAGATTTAACGATGAGCTGTACGAGCTTTACGCAGATCTGACCATAGTCCAGCGAATTAAAGCCCAAAGGCTCCGCTGGGTGGGTCACGTCATGCGAATGGACAAAGAAGCTCCAGCCCAGAAGGTTTTCCAATCGTCACCCGAATTCGGCAGCAGAGGAAGGGGGAGGCCTCGACTGAGATGGAAACAACAGGTGGAGGATGACTTGAACTCCCTTGGGGTTTCCAATTGGCGTCAGTTATCGCTAAAAAGGAATGACTGGCGTGCTTTGATAGGCGACGGCCAAAATCGCTTAGGCGGTTAAGCGCCAATAAATGATGATGATGAACAGGTGCCTTCGCTCGTTCTTACCTTTTTATTTGATTGCTCCAAGAGCTAATTACTACCATTTTAACCCAATCTTTCGTGCCCTTACTGAATATAATAAGCTCTCGAAGAGTCTAACTTTTGACTTTTCCTTGCCACGAGTAACTTTTAAGTCGGCCATTGAACTAAGTTTATGATACATTTGTATATTTATTTTTTAATATTTGTAATATTTTTATACTTTTAAATTTTTAATTTTAACTTTTCTTTGTATATAGTCTGTAAGATGAATAATCATAGACTGAATGAATAAATAAATAAATAAATACTACCAAAACTGAATAACGTGCACCTAAACTTGGCTGACAAAGCCAAGTTCTTGGGCACAGTTCTGGATAGGAAACTAACCTGGAAGGAGGATGTTCTTCAGCGCCAGAAGAAAGCGTGTATTGCACTCTACACGTGCAAAAGAGCCATTGGAAAGAAATGGGGGCTCAGCCCCAAAATATGCAAATGGATCTACACTGCAATCATTCGACCAATCATGCTCTATGGAGTTATGGTATGGTGGCCTGCGCTGAGCAAGGCAACAAACCTTAATCTGCTAGGTAAAGTACACATATCTTGCATGATCTGTATAAGCGGTGCGTTAAGAACAACGCCCAATGAAGCACTCCAGGCCATTCTTGGCATTTTGCCACTCGATCTGGAAGGGCACCGAGTAGCAGCAGCATCGGCTCTGCGTCTAAGGGAAACATCCGGCTGGGGCGCAAGCACTACTGGACACGCCTGTATTTTGGGATCCTATAGCTTTCTTCCGCTGAGCACAGATCGCTGTGCGACCACAACAGTCGGAGATAGCGGTTTTAAAATCAACATTCCCAGCAGGGAAGAATGGGAGAGCACGGATCGGAGTCCCGTCACTCATGGCGGCACTTCCATTTATACTGATGGCTCGAAGTTAGACGGCAGAGTTGGGGGAGGGGTTTATTCAAAGGATCTGAACCTTGAGCTCTCCTTCAGACTACCTGATCACTGCAGTGTCTTCCAGGCTGAAGTATCAGCAATCATGGACGCCGCGGCTTGGATAGGCCAACACACTATCAGACAGGACATTTTTATATTCAGCGACAGCCAGGCGGCCATCAAATCCCTTGGCTCTTACTCGTTCAACTCTGAACTGACGCTCAGCTGTCGTCGATCTCTACAAGAGATGGCCCAACAGAATCGCGTTAACCTCCCATGGGTCCCGGGACATAGGGACATTGAGGGAAATTGTAGGGCAGACGAACTTGAGAGGCAGGGCACGACCAAGCAGGTTCTTCGCGATAAAGAAAGCTTAGGTATGCCGTTTGCTACATGCAAGCTTATGCTGAAGGAATACACACTCCGCCAAGCCAACGAAAGATGGCTGCAATCTCCAGGATGCCGGATATCCGAAGAAACCTGGCCGAAATGGGATCATAAAAGATCAAGACAAATTTATGCCCTAAGGAGAAGAGAAATCTCCATATTAATAGGCGTATTAACTGGGCACTGCCTCATTGGTAGGCACGCAGAAAGACTTGGTGTGCCCTACCGACGATGCTGTAGGAGTTGTAAGGATGATGAGGAGGAGGAAACGGTGGAGCACCTCATCTGCAACTGCCCCGCGTTAAGTGGCGCGAGAATGAGCTTTTCAAAGCACGCCAGTCATTCCTTTTTAGCGATAACTGACGCCAATTGGAAACCCCAAGGGAGTTCAAGTCATCCTCCACCTGTTGTTTCCATCTCAGTCGAGGCCCCCCCTTCCTCTGCTGCCGAATTCAGGCGACGGTAGGAAAACCTTCTGTGCTGGAGCTTCTTTGTCCATTCGCATAACATGGCCCAGCCAGCGGAGCCTTTGGGCTTTAATTCGCTGGACTATGGTCAGATCTGCGTAAAGCTCGTACAGCTCATCGTTAAATCTCCTTCGATACTCGCCGTCGGCATCACGGGAAGGACCATAAATCTTCCGGAGAACTTTTCTCTCAAATACTCCAAGGGCCATCTCATCTTCTCTTGACATTGTCCATGAATCTGAGCCATACATCAGGACAGGTATGATGAGAGACTTATAGAGCGCGATCTTTGTTCTTCGAGAGAGGACTTTACTTCTCAATTGCCTACTCAGTCCAAAGTAGCACTTGTTCGCAAGAGTGATTCTCCGTTGGATTTCTAGACTGATATTATTTTCAGTGTTAATGCTGGTTCCCAAATAGACGAAGTCCCAAGGCGCAGGTGCGCCGATTCTTTCTTTGATGACAGCAAATACTTCGTCTTGTCCTCGTTGACCGCAAGACCCACTTTTTTCGCTTCTTTATCCAGTCCAGAGAAGGCAGCGCTTACGGCGCGGTTGTTAAGGCCAATGATATCAATATCATCGGCATACGCCAGCAATTGCACGCTCTTGTAATAGATTGTACCATTGCGGTTTAGCTCTGCTGCTCGAATTATCTTCTCCAGCATCAGGTTGAAGAAATCGCACGAAAGGGAGTCGCCCTGTCTGAAGCCTCGTTTGGTTTCAAATGGCTCAGAGAGGTCCTTCCCGACTCTGACGGAAGGGAAGTCAAATTCAGACATGGCGGCATACAGGCAACTCCTTTTTGCGCTGTCAAAAGCGGCTTTGAAATCGACAAAGAGATGGTGTGTGTCGATTCTTTTATCATGGGTCTTCTCCAGGATTTGGCGTATCGTGAAAATCTGGTCGATGGTAGACTTACCAGGTCTAAAGCCACACTGATAAGGTCCAATCAGCTTGTCTACGATGGGCTTCAGTCTTTCACACAATACGCTAGAAAGAACCTTATATGCGATATTAAGAAGGCTGATTCCGCGGTAGTTGGTGCGGTTAGCGGGATCGCCTTTCTTGTGGATTGGGCAGAGCACACTTAAATTCCAATCTGGAGGCATGCACTCGTCTGACCATATTCTGCATAAGAGCTGATGCATGCTTTTTACCAGCTCTTCGCCTCCGTGTTTGAACAGCTCGGCGGGTAGTCCGTCTTTTCCAGGCGCTTTGTTGTTTTTGAGCCGGGATATAGCTATCCTCACTTCATCATAGGTGGGACGACTTTTCCATCGTCAGGGATTGGGGTATCGGGTTCGACGTCTCCCTCGCAATTTAGCAGTGAGGAGAAGTGCTCCCTCCATAATTTAAGTACACTCTGTACGTCGGTTACCAGGTCGCCATTATTGTCCTTACAGGAACTTGCCCCGGTCTTAAAACCTTCCGTCATCCGCCGGATCTTTTCATAGAATTTTCGGGCATCATTCCTGTCAGCCAGCATCTCAAGCTCCTCACACTCACGCCTTTCGGCCTCACGTTTCTTTTTTCTGAAAAGGCGTCTCTCTTCCTTCTTTGCCTCACGATAGCGTTGCCATACACTGCGGGTTGCGCCCGTTCGCAACGTCTCCCTGTAGGCAGCGTCCTTTTTGTCCGAGGCAGTGCTGCATTCCTCATCGTATCAGTTGTTTTTCGGGCTCGCTGGAACCCTATAGTGGCCTCAGCGGCGGTACGTAATGAGTGAGAGATATGCTTCCATTGCTCGGTTGCATCGTTAGGTCGAGGATTGCTCTCCGATAGCAGGTGTGAGAGTCGAGTGGAGAAATTGTCAGCTGTCTGTGTCGTGCGCAGCTTCTCGACGTCAAACTTTCCTTCCGTTACTGTGCGCACTTTCTTTGCTACACAGAGGCGTGTGCGTATCTTGGCTGCAACAAGATAATGGTCCGAGTCGATATTAGGACCACGAAGGGTACGCACGTCCAGAACGGTGGAGCTATGTCTGCCGTCGATCATGACATGATCAATCTGGTTTCTTGTTCTTTGATCAGGAGACAGCCATGTGGCTTGGTGTATTCGTTTATGCTGGAACCTGGTACTACTGATGACCATATTGCGAGCAGCGGCGAAATCAATCAACCTAGTGCCGTTGGGGGATGTTATATCATGGAGACTAAATTTTCCAATTGTTGGACCAAAGACTCCTTCCTTGCCCACCTTCGCATTAAAGTCGCCGAGCACGATTTTGATATCATGTTGGCGGCAGCGATCATAAGTCTGTTCAAGTTTATCGTAGAAGGAGTCCTTCTCTGCGTCGTCCGTCTCCTCAGTCGGCGCATAGGCGCAGATAAATGTTATGTTGAAAAATTTCGCTTTGATGCGGATCGCAGCGAGACGCTCGTCCACGGGGGTGAACGCTAGTACTTGGCGGCGAAGTCTCTTTCCCACCACGAATCCTACACCACGCGCTTTGCCGCGTGTCTGGCCACTGTAGTATACGTCACAAGGTCCGATGGTCGTCTTTCCTTGTCCCGTCCATCGCATTTCCTGCAGGGCGGTGATGTCAGCCTTTGCGTTAACGAGGACATCAACCAGTCGGGCAGCGGTACCATCCCTTGAAAGGGTCCGGACATTCCAGGTACATGCCCTAATATCCTTCTCATTATCCTGTGTTCGTTTTGCCGGGTCGTCAACATTAAAGGGGGTTCTCATCCGAGGCTTGATTTTTGTTCTTTTCATTGGAATTGGTTTTTACGTGGCGGGTCCCAAACCCAGCGCACAACCCGTTTTCGGGTGAACCATATAGTATACAATATTAGCACTTGTTTGCACGAAATTTCGTTTGCGTTTACATTTATTCACTTTTCGCATTTATCGTTTTTGAGAACGTTTCTATGCACGCCAGAATAGCGGTTACATGAACTACATTACCGACGATGTGCGCCTAAATGTACACAGTAAAAAATGAAAGTTTACTTTTAATACCAGTCGCTATTGAAATTAAGCCTTTTTGGAATTAAATTTGAGTTTTAATACTAAATAGTATTAATTTAAGACTCTGAAAAATTTTTAATTCCAAAAAGTTTTAAAATAATACCAAAATAATACTAAAGCGCTCTCTCTATAGCGCTCTCTCTCATTATAATGTTTTAATTACTATTGGTTTAAAAACAAAGCCGGGAGAGTATTAAATTAATTACTTTTTAGCATTAAATTCAATAAATTGTGAGTTTGACTCTCGGTGAAGGCAATATAATAAAACTGTAAATTTTTTTTTTTTTTGCCTGAGAGAATCTTCGACTGAATTCCTCTCTCTCTCTATAATTAGACCGAACATGGTATTAATTTAATACTTTTTTGGCGTTGTTATATATAAACACCAAAATGGTATTAAAGATAGACTTTTATTTTTACTGTGTAAGCAACTTTTTCAAACACATTCTATTGTGTATACTGTAGACATTCCATTGTGTAGACTCTAGATTTTAGATTGATATACAAAACGACTAAACTAAATATAGGACGACAAATGAGATTTCTGCAAATAAAGCAATATTTTTTTCATATAATGCATTTTCAGCGAAACCTGAAATTTGGTGAAATTTTCAAAACCCCAGCTCAACGGGAAGTTGATTCAAAATCCAAAGCAAAATCTCTGTAATGAAATTTTTCAAATATCTCTACCTATGCGCCACCTATAGGAATTATTTTTTTGTTATAGTGGGTTGGGGTAGAAAACTAAGCGATGATAAAAATTTCAAGATCCTACCTCAACGGGAAGTTCGTTGAAAAACGAATTAATCGACACCGAAAACAGACTTTCGCATTTCTTAAATAGAGCTACTCACGCGCCACCTAGCAGGTCCAATTTTTTTTTAACATTTGTAAATTGATTAAGTAATACACACGCTAAACATCAGCCAATCGGTCCATAATTAGGGTTATCAGTTTTTATTACCCCGATCTCAACTCCGCCTAGCGAAATTTTTTTTTAGGAAAATATTTCTTTTCATGGTAGTAATTCATGTTCCGAAATTCAACCAAATCGGACCATAAATGCGATTTTTGAAAATATGGCGACCCACGCGCCACCTATCGGATTTCTTTGTTTTTTTTTCATAATACATATTGCCTTGTCATCGCGACCTGAACTGTGGTGAAAATTTCAAGACCCTAGCACAACCGGAAGTTGGTTTAAAATCGAATGCGAAAATCCGGGCATAAGAACGACGAAAGCAACATAATAAAAAAAAAATATTTTAAAAATTTTTTATGGGCAAAATTCACTGACATGCAACAAAACTAAAAAAAAATTACTTCTTTTTAATTCTTTCTTTCTTAAATCGAAACCAAAAGTAACTGAAAATCTTTGAAGGTATTTGGAAGGTTTAAAATATTCCAAAAAAAAAGTTCAAAAAATCGTTTAAACTTTAGCTGGGTTTAAAATTTAGGCTCATTTTTTATCGGTGCAGTCCGTAAATGGCTATTTTATTGAGAGTATAGTTGAAATTAGCTCAAATATTCCCCTAAGAGATAGAGCTTTATTGCCTTAGGAAAATGAAACTCTTAGCTTTAATTTTCAGCAAGTATACACTAATGAAATACTTGAAATGGTTGGTAGATTTAAAAACAAAACTGGAGGGGAAAACTTTTATCTGAAGTAGTCATAAAAAACTCCATAACTTATACTAGATATTTCTAAAAAGAAACTCTAGAAAAAGGTATAGTTCCGCACTTATGGAAAACTTCTACGGTTGTGCCAATAGAGAAAATTAATATTTGTTTCCTTTAGCACCAACTGCTAATAAATTAGCTAAAATTATGAGGGAGGTTTGCTTTTTTAATATTTTGCTTCTCTGAAGAGATATTTGCAATCAAAGTTGCAAGTTTTCATGTGGTGTTTCCCGTGGTGTAGCGGTTAAGTGTTCGGCCTTCTACACCAAGTCGTGGCGGTTCGATGCCCGGCAAAAGTAACATCAAAAATTATTTAGAAAAGGAATTTTTCTAAACGGGGTCGCCCCTCGGCAGTAGTTTGGCAAACTCTCCGGGTGTATTTCTGCCATGAGAAGCTTCTCAGCAAAAAATTCATTTGCTTTGCAAGTGCCGTTCGGAGTCGGCAAAAACTGTAGGTCCCGCCAACTTGTAGGAAAACTCAAAAAGCAACACACCACAAGTTGGAAAGAGAAGCTCGGCTAAAAATATCGTTAGAGGTTATGATAACCTGTTGGTATATCGCCGCCATTAGTTTTTTTTTTTTGTACCTAAAAACATGCGAAAAATTGCAACCACCCGGACTTGGGATGGCGTTGCCCAGGGTTATTTTTTATAAGCGCGGCCGAAGGCCTCCAACTCAATTTTGATATCGAACCCCGGTAATTTTTTTGGTTTTTTGACCATAACTTTTTACTAAAACAAAAAATTAAAAAAGCGCTTCCGGATTCGTGATCCTGAGGCCAAAGCCCGTCTTTTGAGCTGTCTCCCATAATTTTAGCTAATTTATAAGTAGCTGGGTGATAAAGGAAACAAATACCAGAAAATTAAAAACACAATAGGTAAGTGCTGATGAGATCAGACCAATTAATACGTTGCCGTGTGACGAAAAGATTTTAGAAACAGTGGTAAAAAACTAGCTAGTAAAATACCTTGATAAAAATATATGTATAGGATACTCACAGTTCCCTTTTAAACTTAGAAGGTTTTAAAAATTGCTACTTTGGAACTGCACCCCTGCTCCGCTTTTACATTGGCCTTTGCAAATACGGGCACTTTTCAGCAAAAATTATAATAACATTTCAATTATTTAAATAAATTAGAAAATGTGAACAAAACTTACTTTTTTTCTTTTTCTGTTTTTCTGAATTTATATTTGAAAAGAAATCAAAACGACAATTTTCAATTTTGCCACAAATTTAAACATAGGAATAAGCCCGGCAATATTGTCACAAAGTGGTATATTCGATTTTCAGGCAAAACAAAACAAAAATTTGAAACCTGGTAAATTGTCAAAATATTGCCAGCTGACAATATTAGGACCCTAATAATCATTACACTGCAACAATCTGGTAAAAATAAGGAAATAAATCAATTTTTTATTTGAATAATTTTTATTCGAATTGGCCAAACCCTGGTTGCGGTAAATTCACCTACCGGGTGACCGAGCAAGTTCTTTCTTATCAAAAACAAAAACTATAAGGAAAAAATTTTAAATAAATAAGAAAATTTTTCACTTTATTGAAAAAATATTTTCTTATTTATTTAAATTTTTTTTTTTTTATTTATTTAATTTTTTTATTCCAGTCCATATTGTTTGAGCAACACTAGCTATAGTTATTTCGTTTATTTTATTTGCATTTGAAACTCCTGTAATTTGAAGATGCTTTTTCGTTAAAACTTTATGGAAATACATAATTTATGCTTGCAATCACAAATTGTGGTTTTTTCCCAAGCAAAGTTAACACAAGCAGAATGACGCTCTTAATTCTCAAAACCCAAACGCTCGCCCCAATTGAACACATATAAGGTAAAGGACCTTACTTTAGATAAATATAAAAATAAGAATTTAAATAAAATAAAAAATCTTTGGTTGAAGTAGAATTCGGGCCGGGACTCCCAGGCCAACTTCCTCAACCATAATAATTTTGCGTCCATTAAGCTGCAAGAAAAAATATGTTTATTCAAGTAAACATTTCTTATTTATTTTAGTGTTTATCAAGACATTTCTCTCCGTGTATAATTTTTCCTGGGTTTTTTCATTCAGTTTCATTTCGTAAGGTTAGGGCAACAGCAGTGGCGTGCCTACGTGTTTCAATCAAGGCAAGCCCCAGTCCTTATAACCCCAACAAAAGCACATACTGCTGCCAAAGAACATTTCAGACGAAGAAGAAGAGTTCAGGATAGATATTTATCGACTTTTGCACACGGGGAAAAACTTAAACATTTAGGTTTCTTCAATAGGCAAGTTATTGTTTTGCAGATTTTTTAAGCTTTTCCAATCCAAGGGAAAAGGTTTACTTTCACTATTTCCCATTTACATACATCGCAGAAGCCAAGGCTCACTTGCACAACGAAAATTTATATTTTTAACTCAGAGTTAATGTCAAATTAACTCTGAGTTAAAAAGATAACTCGGCGTCGTGCAAGTGGACCTAAGAAACCTAAAAAATATTTTTTATATTTTATAATGCCTAGCAAAAAAAAAAAATATTACAGCAATCACCACTATTGAATTCTTTTTTTCTACTTTAAAATATGCGCCAATAATTTTTGAGTAGAGCTTTTTGCACATTAACATTGTAGATATGTATGTATATACATATCCAGTTTGGCTTTAAAGCTTATAGTAACAACAGCATGAAGCTGGCTTCATAGTTGCATACAAAATTTCTTCTAAATTCAAAAAAACTGTAGCTTCAAAAAGACATTTTAGTAAGGGATTTGAAAGCCAGGTAAAAGCCAATAAGTAAAAGCGAGATGGCAATCATCGCCTAGGCGGTTAAAGGCTATTTTAAGTAAGCAAATAAGAGATGCCATCATATGCGCTGAAAAAATTTTATGTTAATTGTTTTGCTATCAGCCGACAGATGGCAGGAAGAGCTTTATTTATATGTTTATGCGATACATTTTTGAAACATATTGTAGCTCATAGAGGATTAGCTAGGCAAGCCGGGCTTTTCGGCTTATATGGAAGGCACGCCACTGGGCAACAGGCCCCCACCCTGACCCCCTGCGTACGCCCTTGAATGTAAATAAAACAAATTATGCTAATTACGCATAAGAGAGTGTAGGTATTACCTATCTAAAACGTTTGGATATACGAAATTTGTTTTCATATTATTTAGACTTCCTTTTCGTAATTCCCAGTTCCTTGGATGTGGTAGGGTGTAATCTCTGATAACTCCTCACAAAATTTCAGTGGTTTGACCTAAAGACTTCAAGAGGTTTCGCGCCCCCGTCGGTGTTTATGCAAAACAACGTAACGGGCAAATGCAAAACCACGTACAAACTTTCTCTCAAATTATACAGGAGAGGCAAAAAACTGTTTAAGTTTAGTACTAGCTACTATGTTGTGGGTCAAATTAAAATCTCGCCTTTTGACATTCTATTGCACAACCCCCTAGTTTTTTGTTTCTAATGCATGGATGGACTGGTAAGCAAATCTGACTTTCGACCAAAGTGTCCCTTACGTGGTTTTGCATTTGTCCGTTGCGATATGTACTTCCAGAAATATGGACTATGAAAAAATTTTTTCGTATGGGAGGTGCCACGCCCCCTTTTTCGTTATCCCCAGTTTTTTTGCAGGTAATAGGGATTAATCCCATATAACCCCCAAACAAATTTTAGTGGCCTAACGTAAGTACTAATTGGAGCTGCCCCGCACCCTTATTCTTTATCACCAAATTTCAGTGGTCTAACATAAATACTCCCAGAGATAAGGCTATCGAAAACTTCATTCGTATGTGAGGTGCCATGCGCTATTAGGTTAAGTGTATTAGGTAAAGTGTATGTATTTAAACACGGTGTTCACATGTGTACAAATATAATGTAAATGAAATATGAACATTCGAATGAAAGATATTCGATTAGTTGAATAACTTTAGTCGACTACTGTCATATTCGATTAACTAGTTTAATGGATTAACCTATAGTTTGACAAACTGTAAATGAATATAAGCAATTTGTGAAGAGACATTGTTCTAGAAACGGAAAAGAAGAGCAGGACAAATTCCATCAGGTTTCAGCTCATCTGAGCGGAGAGTGGATTTAAGTAGGACTCACCACAGGAATAAGTTAGAGAGCGTGTTAGAACCCATTAGAAAGTCAGTTCCAATGACAATGGCCAAATCCATCAGTTAGTAGTAATAAAAATTCCCGCCGATCCCACTACGATAAAGTACGCCCCCAAATATAAACGAGCTTCATTGCATCAATTCTTTCAGTAGCTACGAAGTTTACTATAAAGCAACAGGTTTTACTAATAAACACTTGTTACATTAACACATTCAACTGCTCGAACACAATCATAGTTACGCTCATTGCTGGCATTTGCAAAGAACATACACAAATTTTTAAAAATCATTTCAACTGTTCGCAATAATCGTAAAATAATCGTAAAATGCAGCCACAAACAGTTATGAAGGCACGAATTAGTCGGAAGTCAAATGCTAGAAAACCACTGTCACTCCCACTGGAGCCAACAATAACAATTCAGAAGAGGTGTGAGCTTATTTACTTGTGTGTCAAGTACAAAGACTAGACGCTTTTTAGTAGCGTTCAATGTTTTCCAGCGTCATTTGTTATCCACCGTAATTGGGGATCGTAAAAAGCGAAGAATGGGAAGCATTTCGTAGGACGGAATCTACAAGTGTGAAATTTATACGACGCGCGCCCAAGAGTATCAGACCAACGAAAATTCTTAGAATCATTTCTGAGCTAAACATCAAGGGCAGAGCTTACAAAAATGAGGTGAGACAATCAACCATCTCAACGCTTAACAATTATGAAAATTATCTATTTACTATGTGAAAATTATATATTTACTCTGTGACTTATGTATGTAAATATATACATATGTGTTCATTTTTAAATGCAAAGTATTGGTAATAAGGTTACAAATTTGAAACTGTGTGGGACTTCGTCTATTTGGGAACCAGCATTAACACCGAAAATAATATCAGTCTACAAATCTAACAGAGAATCACTCTTGCCAAAAAGTGTTATTTTGGACTAAGCTAAGATCACGCTCTATAAGTCCCTCAACCTCAACCGCGATATGTTTAAAATCGTATACCATTTTTTAGGTAGGTATCTAATGGTTAGGAGTTCGTCAAATGCATCTTTACTGAAACTGCATCTTGCATAAGTAAATTTAAGTGAGGGCAGTTTTTGTTTTTATAACTTGTTGCCATATTAAAGAAGTGCTCAAGAAATGCACAAGAAAACGTTCCTGTCTCAAAACTGCTCGTACAATGTTAAGGCTGGTTTTCATTATGTCAAATGGTGTCAAATTCCATCGATTTTATCGAGATTTGGTTGCTTATTTCGATAAAGTTGATAAAAGTTGTCAAAATTTGACCTAGTGAAAACCAGCCTTTATAAAGAAAATTTTAATGAAAAAAATAACTCCAGTTTGTCTGCAGAATGTATGAATAAAATTCTGTTTGTTACCACCTACCACAAAAATAATAATACCAATAATACACCCACAAAAAAAAGTTGGTGGATATGGTAATTCAATATTTTCCCCATTTCCCAAAATTTCTTATACATCTTTTTTGATTGTACTATTCTGCCGTCCTTGGCAAGAAGGCAGTAAAATCATTTTACTGCCTTTTAATAATTTTGATACCATTATAATATTTTAATGTCTTACAATCCACTGATTATAAAAATTATCGGTCAAAATGTAATTTCAACGATAAAACAAGGTTAAAGTTAGTGATACATCTAGAATCTCTTGTATCTCTCCAGAACAAAAAGCAATATAAAGGTATCACAGTGTAAAAAGGAAGTATAAATGAAAATATACTGCCTTTATGCTCAGAAAGTTAAGAATGCTGCTTGGCATATATCGTCGGTGATTATGCACAACGACGTAAGCGACAAATGCAAAGCCCGTAAGAGCTGCCACCCAAATTTTACAGGAGAGACAAAAAACTGTTTTACTTTCGCAAGAACCGTAATATAGCGGGACAAATTCTTACTAAACTAGATGTTTAGAATATATTTTTATATATTCCGATTTATTGCAGCGTACGTGGTTTTTTCAAATTTTTATTTGCAACATCTGGAATTACGGGGTTTTGCAAAAGCACGGTTTTTCCAAGAACAATAAAGAAATATGATAATTGTTAACAAATTTCATTTATTTATATCTATATGGATGTTTCCGAAAATGTGTCAACCAAAGAGAAAAATTTGAAAATGCCCCTAGGCCAAGCTTGTTGATATCATTGAATTTATATTTATTTATTTATTTATTTATTTATTTATTTATTTATTTATTTATTTATTTATTTATTTATTTAAAGTAGACACAGACAAAAAGCGATCGACATAAAAGATATATATGTAGCTACAAAGCAGAAAAGTTAAAAAGTACATATAAATTTACAGAATGTGTTGTAGATAAAATATAATATATAATGGCAGGACGTGACGCCAATCCAAAGATTACTAACGTTGTTGGAATGCAATCGATTCCAATCAACTCAGTAAGTAGAAGACCAAAGAAAGTACTACATTGGAATCTGCGCAAAAGTGGCAGGACGTGTATCAAATCGAAATATTTACGTTGTTGGAATGCATTCGAGTCCAATCAACTGCTAGACCAAAGTTGAAAAGCATTCGTTTCCAATCCTTCATTACTCGATAAAATGTGTGTGCATATTTTCGAGAGCGATGTCAATCTGTTTCAGGCTAAAAAATCAAGTATTGCATTACGTAAAGAAGCAAAGTTACATTCCGCACTAAAACAGCTGTGCAAGTCATTGTAATATGAGCACCAAATACGCAGGGGATCATTTTTAGCAAAGTTTTGGCGAAAAATGGGTAAGTGAAATGGAACATAATGTCGGGACAGCCTAACAGGCACAGCGAAATTCAATCAACTAAGAAGGTCGGAAGAATCCACCTCGCCTATTATCAGTTTGTGGAGGAACATTACCCCGAGTAATATTCTTCGATTTTCCAGAGACGGTAAGCGAATGAGAAGAAGCCTACTTCTGTAGGGTGGGAGGTGACGATTAGAGTCCCAATTAAGGCCGCGAAGCGCAAAGATCAAAAATTGCTTTTGAACTGACTCAATTCGATTTATATGAATTTGATATACAGGGCACGAATTGGACGAACTAAAGATGTATAAAGAACCTTAGTAAGATACGGGTCATCAAACTCTTTAGCCCACCTTTTGACGAATCCAAGTACACCCATCGCCTTATTAGCGATAGACGAGATATGCATTTTAAAACTCAATTTAGGATCAAAAAGAACCCCTATATCGTTTACAGTAGAGATACGCTCCAAAGGGGTAGGTACTATTTAGCAAATAAGGTTTTAAGACTGGCTTCACACGGTGGAATGTCATTTGTTTACATTTAGCGATATTTAAATCAAGTAAATTTCTTGAACACCATCTATCTATTATATATAAATGCGCAAACATAACTGGTTCATCCCTTTTTTGCAATAACCACAATTCTAAGGTTTATAAAATTTGGTATGTATCGATATGTTTTGCCGAGCAGGGTGACCGAAAACAAACCAAAAATTAAAAAAAATTAATTATATATATAGAGCCGCTGTTATGTATGAATGTACGTAGGTATGACCACTAGCATTGTTGTGTTTGCATTCAATGCAATTGTGTGTGTAGTCATGAAAAATTGCATTGATTGCTGTTGCTGAAAACGAGAGTTGTTTTGTTTACTATAATAAGCACGAGCCCGTCAACTTCATGGCGCTTACACAAAGTGTTTACAAAAACAAAATCTGTGGGTAGGTAGTCAGAGAAGCAAAAATAAAATAAAATAAGATAAAATAAAATAAAATAAAACAATAAAAGATAAAATATAATAAAATAAAATAAAATAAAATAAGATAAAATAAAATAAAATAAAATAAGATAAAATAAAATAAAATAAGATAAAATAAAATAAAATAAAATAAAATAAAATAACATAAAATAACATAAAATAAAATGAAATAAAATAAAGTAACATAAAATAAAATAAAATAAAATAAAACAAACAAAATAAGATAAAATAAAATAAAATAAAATAAGATAAAATAAAATAAAATAAAATAAAATAAAATAAAATAAAATAAAATAAAATAAGATAAAATAAAATAAAATAAAATAAAATAAAATAAGATAAAATAAAATAAAATAAAACAAAACAAAATAAAATAAAACAAAATAAAATAAAATAAAATAAAATAAAACAAAACAAAATAAAATAAGGTAAAATAAAATAAAATAAAATAAAATAAAATAAAATAACATAAAATAACATGAAATAAAATAAAATAAAATAAAGTAACATAAAATAAAATAAAATAAAACAAACAAAATAAAATAAAATAAAATAAAATAAAATAAAATAAAATAAAATAAAATAAAATAAAATAAAATAAAATAAAATAAAATAAAATAAAATAATACAAAATAAAATAAAATAAAATAAAATAAAATAAGATAAAATAAAATAAGATAAAATAAAATAAAATAAAATAAAATAAAATAAGATAAAATAAAATAAAATAAAATAAAAAAAGATAAAATAAAATAAAATAAAATAAAATAAAACAAAACAAAATAAAATAAAACAAAATAAAATAAAATAAAATAAAATAAAACAAAATAAAATAAAACAAAACAAAATAAAATAAGATAAAATAACATAAAATAACATAAAATAAAATAAAATAAAATAAAATAAAATAACATAAAATAACATGAAATAAAATAAAATAACATAAAATAACATAAAATAACATAAAATAAAATGAAATAAAATAAAATAAAACAAACAAAATAAAATAAAATAAAATAAAATAAATAAAATAAAATAAAATTAAAAATAAATAAATAAAATAAGATAAAATAACATAAAATAAAATAAAATAAAATAAAATAAAACAAAATAAAATAAAATAAAATAAAATAAAATAACATAAAATAACATGAAATAAAATAAAATAAAATAAAGTAACATAAAATAAAATAAAATAAAACAAACAAAATAAAATAAAATAAAATAAAATAAAATAAAATAAAATAAAATAAAATAAAATAAAATAAAATAAAATAAAATAAAATAAAATAAAACAAAACAAAATAAAATAAGATAAAATAAAATAAAATAAAATAAAATAAAACAAAATAAAATAAAATAAAATAAAATAAAATAACATAAAATAACATGAAATAAAATGAGTCCAGTAAGATCCTGAAGACCGAAACTGGAAACACCAAAATGAAAAGTATGCTATGGGCTGGCGATGCCGGTAGTCTGCCACCTCAGTAACCAAGGGTGAAACTTTGGCGAAATGGCTGGTAGGTTAATATCGGTATCGTCTCCGTCTCGTTAAAACCCTGGCAGGTCTCCGAGTACGTTCAAAGCACGTCGCCATTAAGTTGGTGGTGCAGGCTCAGTTGAGAGAACTCCTGACTAATGCCGGATTCTGGCACTGAACACAGACTCTCATAAGGACCTGTGTCAACCCTAGCGTGGCCTCCCTGCATACGCATAGATAACCACGGGAATCGATAACGGCGACTGCACATCGTGCGGAGATAGCGGCTTGGAGCGGAGACCCAAGAGAATGAATTTTTTAAAAAAAAAACAAGTAGAAAGCACGGAGAAAGGTAAAGGCGACGAGTTCGCATTTATGAAAAGCAGTAAACTGCTAAGATCGCCGGTCCTAAAAACACCTGCTAGAGGGGCCACTCCAGTTATGTCCCCACAAGGTGCTGGACCGGCAGGAAACATGCAACTGGGAGGCGGCTCAAATACGCCCGGCCAAACAACACCCGCTGCCACCGGCGGTAGGCCAGATCCCACCCAAAAGAAGGCAACCCCCTTAAAAAGCGCAATGGCGCTATTCAGCCTTAAGGGAAAAACGCGCGACCAGTGCTTGGAACATGCGCTAACGGTGCTGCGCACCATGCAATCGGCCGCACTTAGGCAGAGGACCGTGTCCATGGACATAAAAAACGGCATGGCTCTTCTCGAAGAGGTGTTGAGCTATATGAGCTCATTGAGCCTAAATAAAGATGAGGGTGGCGTACCGGGCCCATCAAACAAGAGGGCTCGGACGAACTCCGACCCTCAGCCTATAGAGTCGGCCAAGAAGAAAAGGGACGAGGAATCGGAGAACACCCCGCCCGAAGAGGCTTGGTCCAAAGTAGAAAGTCGGAGACGGCAAGAGCGTCGGAGCCCAAAAAGGAAAACTCCTGCCAAAACCCCGAAGGTAGTTAAAAAAAAGAAGAGAAGTAGCAGAGCCGTAACCTTCCTGGTGAAGCCGGCCGAAGGTAAAAGCTACGCCGAAGTTCTAGGAGCAATCCGATGTCAGCTCCGGCCTGACGAAACCGGTACGGTGATACGGTCAGTACGCAAGACCAAGGCTGGTAGCGTACTAATCGAAACCGCGCAGTGCAGTGACCAACCGGCCTTTAGAGAAGCCATCGGTAGTGCGGTAGGAGAAGTTGGCGAAGCACAGCAAATCTCTAAGCGTATAAAGCTGGAGGTACTCGGCATGGACTGTCTCACAACAGCTGAGGAAATAGAAGAGGCCGTTCGTAAAGAGATTGGAGAAAGCTCAGGCCAAATCCGTGTCTCTCTTTTCAGAGCAAACCAGAGAGAGCAAAAGAAGGCTGTTGTCGAAGTGGACGAAGGCCCGGGCAGCCAACTGCTCAAAAAAGGAAAAATCCCCATCGGGTGGATCCAATGTAGGATCAGACAGCGTGCGGAAGTGCAACGCTGTTACAAGTGTCTCGGCTACGGACACCGACGGTCTGATTGCAACGGCCCCGACAGGAGGGACGCGTGCTGGAAGTGTGGAAACTCTGGCCACAAAGCATCAGCCTGTACCGAAAAGGCAAAATGCTACTTGTGCACAACGGGAAAACTCGACCATCTTCCCGGGACTGGAGCATGTAGCACATTTAGAGAAGCACTTGCTTCCGCGAAAGCCAAGCTTTCGGTCCAATGACCAGCCTGATTCAAGGAAATCTGAATCGATGCAGGTTAGCTGACGAACTGCTAGACCAGCTGGTGCTTGATCACCAAATTCGCTACGCAATCATCAGCGAACCCTACAAGAGCAGAGACAACTGGTACGTCGATGAATCTGGTGCCGCTGCCATCTGGATAGTGGACGCCAACGTAAACGGCACTAATCCTTCTGCCGGACAAGGCTTCGTCCGTGTGACTGTGGCACAAACCACGCTCGTAAGCTGTTACCTGTCCCCAAACGACCCCATAGAGAGGTTCAGAGAAAAGCTTGAGCTGTTAGAAGACGACATACGGGACCAAACTGGAAACCTGGTCATCGCTGGAGACTTCAACGCTAGAGCAGTAGAATGGGGAATGCCCCAAACTAATACCAGGGGAAAGCTGATCTTAGAAATGGCAGCCCGACTCGGTATGGTAGTTTTGAACACGGGCACGACCCCGACATATCGACGCCCGGGCTTTGGGTATTCCATTCCCGACATAACTCTTGTCTCGGAAAGGCTCTTTCCAAACGCGATTGGGTGGAGAGTGATGGAGGACCTTACTGGCAGCGACCACAACTACATCACCTTCCAACTCAACGATCCTGGTCAGAGACTGGCAGCGAACGCGTCTCACAAAAATCGTAGATGGGATGCATCTAAAGTTGACGCCATCAGGTTCTCCGAAACAGTGCTGGCGAATTCCAGTCGGATAACCGATGGCACTGGCTCGCCACATGCAACGGTCGAAGAGACCATGCAATGCATGCGCCTCGCCTGCAACGCCTCTATGCCACGCATAGGAACGTGGCGAGGCAAGAAGCAGGTATATTGGTGGAATAGTGAGATCGCGGAGCTGCGAAAAGCATGTCACAGAAAGCGAAGACTGGCGACGCGCGCACGTGGTAGATCCGAGGCTCTTGAAAGAGCGGAGGAATACAAGGGGGCGAAAAAAGCCCTCGGCGTCGCCATAAAACTAAGCAAGCTGAAATGCTGGAAAACGCTCTGTAAAGAAGTCGATCAAGATCCCTGGGGACAAGGGTACAAAATAGTGATGAAGAAACTTCGTCCACCAAACCAGATAATGGACGAGGATCGCATGAAGAATATCGTGGAAACGCTATTCCTCACGCAACCTTCTAGAGAAGAGGAACATGTACCACGAAATGACCGAAACGTGGTACCTTTCAATGAAGAAGAGCTCAAAGTAGCCCTGCGTAGCATGAAGGCTGGAAAAGCCCCAGGACCCGACGGAATACCTGCGGAGGCACTCAGGTTAACTGCTAATAGCTGTCCAGAGCTTTTGTTGCACATGTACAACAAATGTCTGCAGGCAAGTGTCTTCCCCGCCAGATGGAAGACAGCACGGCTCGTCCTTATACCGAAGGGTAAAGGAGACCCAAACTCTCCATCATCCTTTCGCCCACTATGTATGCTCGACACAGCGGGAAAAATGATGGAGAGCCTTATAAAGCAACGCCTAACAGCAGCCATAGAAGAAGAGGGTGGACTCTCACACCGGCAACATGGCTTTCGGAGAGGGCACTCCACAATAGACGCCATAGCCGAAGTCGTAGATGCGGTCCGGAAGGCTGAGACGGCAAGCCATCTAGCAAGGCCGGTAGTACTATTGGTGACGTTAGATGTTAAAAATGCTTTTAACTCTGTCAGGTGGGAGGACATGCTTGACGCATTAGAACGCTCTTTCAAGGTCCCAATATACCTGTTAGATATATTGAGGGACTACTTAAGAAACCGCTGGCTAATTTATGAAACGACGCAGGGTCAAAGAAAGGTGAAGCTAACAGGTGGGGCAGCACAAGGGTCGGTGCTCGGCCCTGACCTGTGGAATGCTACATATGACAGCCTTCTTCGAATGCAGATGCCAGAAAGCACTTTTTTAGTTGCTTTTGCAGACGACGTGGCTGCCGTAATAACAGCACGAAGCTGCGACCTGGCACAGCTTAAACTAAACCAAGTGATGCGTAGTGTAGACAAGTGGATGAATGATCACGGCCTCCAACTGGCTACAGCCAAGACAGAGATCGTGATCCTAACGAAAAGAAGGATCCCCACACTCATTAACATGACTGTTGGGGATCAACAGATAGAAACGCGTCGCTCTACAAAATATTTAGGGGTGAAATTGGACAACAAGCTGACCTTCTCGGAGCATTTAAAAAGCTCCTGCGAGAAGGCTGTGAAAACCATTGCAAGTCTGAGTCGGCTAATGGCCAACACAGGTGGACCAAAGCCATGCATAAGAAAGTTGCTGGCGTCCGCCTCAGATTCTATACTATTGTACGGTGCAGAAGTCTGGGCGGATGCAATGAAAATTCAGAAGTACCAGGCAGCTATTACCGCGGTTCAACGCAGGGGGGCCCTGAGAATCGCCTCAGCATACCGCACGGTCTCCGCAGACGCTGTTCTGGTCATTGCGGGGACCATACCGATATACCTCCTCGCTGAGGAAAGAAAAATTATGTACGACACTCGTGCAGAGATACGTAGAGACGTTGCTGCAACGCAGGCGCGAGGTGAATCGATCCGGCGGTGGCAACTACAATGGAGCAACAGTACTGCTGGAAGGTGGACCAGGGTTTTAATCCCCGAAGTGGAACCATGGCTGAATCGGCCGCATGGAGACGTCGACTTTTACCTGACCCAATTCTTAAGCGGGCACGGTTATTTCCGTGAGTACCTGCACAGAATGGGCAAGGTTCAAACCCCGAACTGCACCTACTGTGGAGCCATAGACGATGTACGCCACACCTTTTTCGAATGCGAGCAATTCACTGAAGAAAGAAGGCGGGTGGAAGAGACAATCGGCGAGCTTTCCCCAGGCAGTGTCATTCGAAAGATGACCTCTGAAAATGTAAGATGGGATATAGTGAGGCGATACGCGAGGAACGTTCTCCTTGCGAAACGGGAAGACGGTTGTCTAGCCAGTTAGCGTGAAGTAGCCACAGGGCTCACGTAACGCGCTTCCTTACCTGAAGTAATGCTAAGCGCGGTCCCAGGTAAGGAAGAATGCGCGGGCCGTGGGAGGTTAGGTTTTAGTGCGGTATACCTTAACATAGGAAGGGAGTCCCACACTCGGAGAGTCCCGATGCTAGAGCATCTAGTAACGAGGGCTTAACCCCGGTTAGTGCATAAAGCATTTCCTCCTCCCGCGAATACAAAAAAAAAAAAAAAAAACATGAAATAAAATAAAATAAAATAAAGTAACATAAAATAAAATAAAATAAAACAAACAAAATAAAATAAAATAAAATAAAATAAAATAAAATAAAATAAAATAAAATAAAATAAAATAAAATAAAATAAAATAAAATAAAATAAAATAAAATAAAATAAAATAAAATAAAATAAAATAAAATAAAATAAAATAAAATAAAATAATACAAAATAAAATAAAATAAAATAAAATAAGATAAAATAAAATAAGATAAAATAAAATAAAATAAAATAAAATAAGATAAAATAAAATAAAATAAAATAAAATAAAATAAAATAAGATAAAATAAAATAAAATAAAATAAAATAAAACAAAACAAAATAAAATAAAACAAAATAAAATAAAATAAAATAAAATAAAATAAAACAAAACAAAATAAAATAAGATAAAATAAAATAAAATAAGATAAAATAAAATAAAATAAAATAAAATAAAATAACATAAAATAAAATGAAATAAAATAAAGTAACATAAAATAAAATAAAATAAAATAAAACAAACAAAATAAGATAAAATAAAATAAAATAAAATAAGATAAAATAAAATAAAATAAAATAAAATAAAATAAAATAAAATAAGATAAAATAAAATAAAATAAAATAAAATAAGATAAAATAAAATAAAATAAAATAAAATAAAACAAAACAAAATAAAATAAAACAAAATAAAATAAAATAAAATAAAATAAAATAAAATAAAATAAAACAAAACAAAATAAAATAAGATAAAATAACATAAAATAACATAAAATAAAATAAAATAAAATAAAATAAAATAAAATAACATAAAATAACATGAAATAAAATAAAATAAAATAAAGTAACATAAAATAAAATAAAATAAAACAAACAAAATAAAATAAAATAAAATAAAATAAAATAAAATAAAATAAAATAAAATAAAATAAAATAAAATAAAATAAAATAAAATAATACAAAATAAAACAAAATAAAATAAAATAAGATAAAATAAAATAAGATAAAATAAAATAAAATAAAATAAAATAAAATAAAATAAAATAAAATAAAATAAAATAAAAAAAAATAAAATAAGATAAAATAAAACAAGATAAAATAAAATAAAATAAAATAAAATAAAATAAAACAAACAAAATAAAATAAAATAAAATAAAACAAAATAAAATAAGATAAAATAAAATAAAATAAAATAAAATAAAATAAAATAAAATAAAATAAAATAAAATAAAATAAAATAAAGTAAAATAAAATAAAATAAAATAAAATAAAATAAGATAAAATAAAATAAAATAAAATAAAATACAATAAACTAAAATAAAATAAAATAAATAAAATTAAAAAAAATAAATCAAAATAAAATAAAATAAAATTAAAAATAAATGGCTAAACTTTGTGAAATTAAACAAAATAGAAAATTGGTAAAATATGATAAAATAATATAGAATAAAGTAGAATAAAAATGGAGTAATGAAACGAAAGGAAATAATCGTATATATGTACATATATCTATTATATATAAATGCGCAAACATAACAGGTTTCTCCCTTTTTTGCAATAACCACAATTCTAAGGTATATAAAATTTGGTATGTATCGATATGTCTCGCCGAGCAGGGTGTTCGACAACAAACCAAAAATTTAAAAAAATTAATTATAATGTGATTTGAAAATTACACCACTACATGTGATATACACGCATTCGCTTTATAGAGCCGCTGTTATGGGTGTATGTATGTAGGTATGACCACTTGCATTGTTGTGTTTGCATTCATTGCAGTAGGTTGAGTTGTTTTGTTGGCAGCAATAAGATAACATGAGCCAGCGCGTCCACTTTATTGAGCTTAGGTACAAACAGTGTTTACAAAAACAAAATCTGTGCGTGGGGATTCAGAGAAGCAAATTTAAAAAAAAAAAGCACAAATAAGCTAGATCATGCACAAGGCCCTTCGTGGCTAGACTTAGTGAAATAAAATAAAATGGAAAATTGATAAAATTAAAAAAAAAGTAAAATCAGAAATAGAAAAGTGATTGAAAGTAAAAAAATAAAATTTGTTGGAAATGAAAGGAAAGGGAATAATATAAAATAAATAAAAATGAAACAAAATGAAATAAATAAAATATTAAATTAAGAAAATAATAGAAAAGGAAAGGGATGGATAAAAGGAAAATTAAGGTAAGTTAAGGTAAGGAACGGAAAATATGACAGAAAAATCAAAGGGAAAGGAACGGAATGGAAAAGAAAAAAGGAAGGGAAGAAAGGAAATGTAATGTAGGTAAAGCAGTGGAAAAGAAAAGCAAAAGGAGAAAGACAAAGAAAGGAAAGAAGAAAAAAAGAAGGGAAAGAAAAGGTAGCGAGGAAGAAGGTATGGAAAAAAAACAAAAATGAATAAAATGAAAGGAAACTAAAGCAACGGAAACGAAAGAAAAGAAAAGAAAAAGAAAATAAAAGGAAAAAAGGAATGTAATGGAAATGGAAAAAAGGATCAGGTAAGAATATAAAAGAAACGAAAAGAAAGAAAAAGAACAGAGAAGAACAAAAAAGAACAAAAAAGAAAGAAAGAAAGAAGGGAAATAAAATGAAATGAAAGAAGAGAAAAGGAAAGAAGAGAAAAGGAAAGAAAAGGAAAAGAAAGGAGAAGATAAGGAAAGGAAATAAAAGGGAAGAGAAGGAAAGAAAAGCAAAGAGAATAAATTGAGATGAAAGGAGAGGAAAGGAAAGGAAATAAAAGCAAATTAATGCTAAGGAAAGGATAGGAAAGAAATACGTATGAAGACGACCTAAGAAAAATAAATAATTATCAACACTGAAACTATATTAGTGAATGATGTAAAGCGGGAGGAAAAGGCAAAATGAATAGGAATGTATAGAAACCAAAAATATATAAAATATGGAAAAGAAAGGCAAATTTAAGAAATAGCAAAAAGGTAGGAAAATAAAATAAGGTTTTGTGGTTGAATTTCAACCACTTGGCGAACTCTAGTTATATATAAATGCGCAAACATAACTGGTTCATCCCTTTTTTGCAATAACCACAATTCTAAGGTATATAAAATTTGGTATGTATCGATATGTTTTGCCGAGCAGGGTGGCCGAAAACAAACCAAAAATTAAAAAAAATTAATTATATTATGAAATGCTAAACACGCATTCACCTTATAGAGCCGCTGTTATGTGTGAATGTACGTAGGTATGACCACTAGCATTGTTGTGTTTGCATTCAATGCAATTGTGTGTGTAGTCATGAAAAATTGCATTGATTGCTGTTGCCGAAAACGAGAGTTGTTTTGTTTACTATAATAAGCACGAGCCCGTCAACTTCATGGCGCTTACACAAAGTGTTTACAAAAACAAAATCTGTGGGTAGGTAGTCAGAGAAGCAAAAATAAAAAAATAAAATAAAATAAAATAAAATAATAAAAGATAAAAAATAAAATAAAATAAAATAAAATAAGATAAAATAAAATAAAATAAAATAAAATAAGATAAAATAAAATAAAATAAAATAAAATAAAATAAAATAAAATAAGATAAAATAAAATAAAATAAAATAAAATAAAATAAAATAAAATAAAATAAAATAAAAATAATAAAATAAAATAAAATAACATAAAATAAAATAAAATAAAATAAAATAAAATAAAGTAACATAAAATAAAATAAAATAAAATAAAATAAAATAAAATAAAACAAACAAAATAAAAGAAGATAAAATAAAATAAAATAAATTCAAATAAAATAAAATAAAATAAAATAAAATAAAATAAAAATGTGTTTTTTGAGAAAAATTTACCTACGCGCTGCAGGAACCAGACAAGCCGACATATGTTTCGATGATACTGGAGTTACATCTCTTCAAGGACTTTTCTTCCCGGCATTGTGAGAGTCGAACTCACAACACTGTAGTGACTTATATGCTAGAAGGTCTAGCACCTTAGGCCACTACCCAGCTTGAAGGTAAACCCTTCTCAGTGTCCATTTATGCATATATTTATACTTCCATATAGAACATTTCTTTAATTTCAATGCTAACTTATATGAAAGAAAAGTCAAAAAAGCAACAAAGAGTTAAATGTTAAAAATGGAAAAATATTCGTGCTTAATTAAGTATGGAAATTCTTTCATAGGTTTCACACCAAGTCCTAAAAATTGGCAAATCTTTCATATAAGTTAGCATTGAAATTAAAGAAATGTTCTATATGGAAGTATAAATATATGCATAAATGGACACTGAGAAGGGTTTACCTTCAAGCTGGGTAGTGGCCTAAGGTGCTAGACCTTCTAGCATACAAGTCACTACAGTGTTGTGAGTTCGACTCTCACAATGCCGGGAAGAAAAGTCCTTGAAGAGATGTAACTCCAGTATCATCGAAACATATGTCGGCTTGTCTGGTTCCTGCAGCGCGTAGGTAAATTTTTCTCAAAAAACACATTTTCATACAATCCCGAAAAATTGCTTGTAAATACCGTCGGTATTTACAGCAATAGACTACAAGTCAAAAAAGCAACAAAGAGTTAAAATAAAATAAAATAAAATAAAATAATATGAAATGAAATGACATGAAATGAAATGAAATGAAGATAAAATAATCTATTATATATAAATGCTTAACAGTTTTCTCCGCTTTTTGCAATAACCACAATTCTAACAAACCAAAAATTAAAAAAAATTAATTATAATATGATTTGAAAGTCACACCACTACAAGTGCTAAACACGCATTCACTTTAAAAAGCCGCTGTTATGTGTGTATGTATGTAGGTCAGAGCACAGCACAATTCGCACTAAACAAATTAGGTTATCTCTGTTTACTCTGTCGCTTACCAGCAAGTACTGAAGCAACAGCGTTTGTTGTTGATTCGTTAATTGCAAGTGAACGACTGAGTATAACAAACGATATTCATTGATTGGTCAACGCGGCCATAGCGCTCTCATAAGCGAGCAATAATTTCATATCTCGAGAGACTTTCGGACAATTGTCTCACTAGGTGCCTAGGACTGATGTAGGTACACTTGCATTGTTGTGCTTGCATTCATTGCAGTTGGGGAGAGTCCGAGTGTGAGTTGTTTTGTTGGCAGCAATAATAAACATCAGCCACTTTATTGAGCGTAGGTATAAACAGTGTTTACAAAAACAAAATCTGTGCGTGGGCATTCGGAGAAGCAAATGCTTGCTCAGACATGATATGAAAAAAAAAGCACAAATAAGCTAGATCATGCACAAGGCCCTTCGTGGCTTGACTTAGTGAAATGAAATAAAATGTAAAATTGATAAAATTGAAAAAAGTAAAATAGGAATTAGAAAAGTGATTGAAAGTAAAAAAAGAAATTTGTTAGAAATGAAAGGAAGGGAAATAATATAAAATAAATAAAAATAAAACAAAATAAAAAAATTAAAAGTATAAAATAAAGGAAAGAATGGGAAAGGAAAGGGATGGATAAAGGGAAAATAAAGGTAAGTTAAGGTAAGGAACGGAAAATATGAGAGAAAAATCAAATAAAGGAAAGGAAAGGAATGGAAAAGAAAAAAGGAAGGGAAGAAAGGAAATGTAATGTAGGTAAAGGAGTGGAAAAGAGAAGCAAATAGCGAAAGACAAAGAAAGGAAAGCAGAGAAAAAGAAAGGATAGAAAAGGCAGCGAGGAAGAAGGTATGGAATATAAATGAAAATAAAAAGAAAGAAAAATAAAGGAAAGAAAGGTAATGAAAAGCTGAAAAAATAAGTAAAGGAAATGAATTTAAAAGAAAAAAACTAAAGGAAAGGAAAAAAAGAAAATAAGGAAATGGTAGGAAAGCAAAGGTAACGAAACGAAATGACAGGAAAAGAAATCTAAGGAAAAAAAGTGAAAGAAAATAAAGGTAAGAAAAAAATAAAAGAATTGAAATGCAATGAAAAAAAAAATGAATAAAATGAAAGGAAACTAAGGGAAACCAAACGAAACTAAAGCAAAGGAAACGAAAGGAAAGGAAAGAAAAAGAAAATAAAAGGAAAAAGGAATGTAATGGAAATAGAAAGAAAGGTCAGGTGAGAAAATAAAAGAAAGGAAAATAAAAGAAAATAACAGAAAAGAAAGAAAGAAAGAAAGAAGGTTAATAAAATGAAATGGAAGAAGAGAAAAGGAAATAAAAGGAAAAGAACGGAGAGGGAAGAATAGAAAAGGAAAGAAAAGCAAAAGATATAAATTGAGATGAAAGGAGAGGAAAGGAATGGAAATAAAAGCAAAGGAAAGGAAAGGATAGAAATACGTATGAAGATGAACTAAGAAGAATAAATAATTATCAACATTGAAACTATATTATTGAATGGTGTAAAGAGTGAGGGAAAGGCAAAATGAATAGGAATGTATAGAAACCAAAAATATAAAAATATGGAAAAAAAAAAAAAAAACTAGTGGCGGCGATATACCAACAGGTCATCATAACCTCTAACGAGATTTCTAGCCGAGCTTCTCTTTCCAACTTGTGGTGTGTTGCCTTTGAGTTGTTCCTACAAGTTGGCGGGACCTACAGTTTTTTGCCGACTCCGAACGGCACTTGCAAAGCAAATGAATTTTTTGCTGAGAAGCTTCCCATGACAGAAATACACCCGGAGAGTTTGCCAAACTACTGCCGAGGGGCGACCCCGTTTAGAAAAATTCTTTTTCTAAATAATTTTGGATGTTACTTTTGCCGGGCATCGAACCGACACGACTTGGTGTAGAAGGCCGAACACTTAACCGCTACACCACGGCGGCCGGAAAGGAAAGGAAAATTTAAGAAATATCAAAAAGGTAGGTAAATAAAATAAGGTTTTGTGGTTGAATTTCAACCATTGGGCGAACTCTAGTAATTGAAAAGAGTCCAAATCAGCCTGAAGGAGACTCAAGGAGGCCGTGTCAGTCTGACAATACGAAAAGCAGAGCTTTACGTCGTCCGCGTACATCAGGGTTCTGGAATGTAAGATAATCTGAGGTAAGTCGTTAATAAACAGTGAAAAAAGCAATGGGCCTAAATGGCTGCCCTGAGGCACCCCGGAAGATACCACAATCGACGTTGAAAGTCTGTATTTAAACAGAACTTGTTGAGTCCTGTTTGAAAGATAGCTTGCCAGCCATGTTAAAAGACAAATGGAAAACCCATCAGGTCTAGTTTATGAATAAGAAGCTCATGATTAACAGAGTCAAATGCCTTACTGAAGTCTGTATAGATGACATCCGTTTGCTGTTTCTCATAAATCCGTCTATTACTAGGGAGGCAAACTCAAGCAAGTTGGTGGTGGATGATCTTTGACGTATGAAACCATGCTGAGAAGAAGATAATAATGAAGTGCACTGATATTTGAGTTGGCTTGTAATGATCTTTTCAAATGTCTTTGGAATAGCTGAAAGCTTAGCTATACCCCTGTAGTTCTCGACATTTGACCTACTGCCTTTTTTATGCAAGGGTATAATAAAAGATGATTTCCATATTGATGGGAACGACGCAGACTCAAGAGATAATTCAAATAATTTTACGATCGGCCCAGATAAATTTGCAGCACAATACTTTAGTACGCAGCTGGGAACACCATCAGGCCCCGGAGAAAAGTTCGGCTTCAATGCTAGAAGACTCTGAAGAACAATACCGTTATCGATGACAGGATTAAGAACAGATTTTGAGCTATTCAGGTAATACGGATAAGGACATTTTTGAAAATATTTGGATGAATAAGTCGACTTGAAAAATTCAGAAAAAAGTTCTGCAATGTCATCATCAGTAGTTGCACTTTTCCTTTTAAAGATAACTGAAGATGGATATCCAGAAGTTTTCCGTTTTGTATTGATAAAGCTGTATAATCGTTTCGGGTTACGAAAAAACTGGGTTTTACAGAGAACCAAGTAATCTTTGTAGCACCGTTGATTAAGAAAATTAAATTTGGAACGAGCAGCTAAGTATTTAGAGAGGTCGGCAGATAACCCAGATTTCTTAAATCGCTTATACAGCCTAGACCTAATATTGTTAAGTCTGATAAGCTGTTTTGAGAACCATGGAGGCTTACTCTTGCTAGTGTTACTGTAACGTAGGGGAACGCAACTATCGAAAAAGCTGTCAAGGACACCGTAAAATATCGATACGGCAGAATCAACGTCATTACAGGCGAGAAGATCTGACCAGTCATGACAAGCCATCAAGTCATTTAACTTAGTGAAGTCCGCACTATAAAAGCATCTAGAACGGGTTCGTTCATTTATTTTAGCTGGATGATGATGGATGAGATCAAGCGCAACCTCGAATGTGGGGTGTAGAGGGTGCTCGGGAAGTGATAATGGTGGAATTCGCGATGATATAAGATGATTTCCATATTGATGGGAACGACGCAGACTCAAGAGATAATTCAAATAATTTTACGATCGGCCCAGATAAATTTGCAGCACAATACTTTAGTACGCAGCTGGGAACACCATCAGGCCCCGGAGAAAAGTTCGGCTTCAATGCTAGAAGACTCTGAAGAACAATACCGTTATCGATGACAGGATTAAGAACAGATTTTGAGCTATTCAGGTAATACGGATAAGGACATTTTTGAAAATATTTGGATGAATAAGTCGACTTGAAAAATTCAGAAAAAAGTTCTGCAATGTCATCATCAGTAGTTGCACTTTTCCTGTTAAAGATAAATGAAGATGGATATCCAGAAGTTTTCCGTTTTGTATTGATAAAGCTGTATAATCGTTTCGGGTTACGAAAAAACTGGGTTTTACAGAGAACCAAGTAATCTTTGTAGCACCGTTGATTAAGAAAATTAAATTTGGAACGAGCAGCTAAGTATTTAGAGAGGTCGGCAGATAACCCAGATTTCTTAAATCGCTTATACAGCCTAGACCTAATATTGTTAAGTCTGATAAGCTGTTTTGAGAACCATGGAGGCTTACTCTTGCTAGTGTTACTGTAACGTAGGGGAACGCAACTATCGAAAAAGCTGTCAAGGACACCGTAAAATATCGATACGGCAGAATCAACGTCATTACAGGCGAGAAGATCTGACCAGTCATGACAAGCCATCAAGTCATTTAACTTAGTGAAGTCCGCACTATAAAAGCATCTAGAACGGGTTCGTTCATTTATTTTAGCTGGATGATGATGGATGAGATCAAGCGCAACCTCGAATGTGGGGTGTAGAGGGTCCTCGGGAAGTGATAATGGTGGAATTCGCGAGAGGGCAGTACCCACCGAAGCATCCACAAACACTAAATCAAGCATTTTATTTTTACTATTTGGTACGTTATTTATCTGTAAAAGAGATGTATCCAGCAAGCAATTAAGAAAATCATGATGACTGGTAGGTGTCAGATGGCTCGAACCACTAATATTAGCCCAACTTACTGAAGGCAAATTAAAATCACAAACAACAACTAGACGATCGTTATCTCGCACCTGAGAATACAAATTGCAAATAGCCGTGCTATGACTAGCATAAACATGCACATCTGAACGAGGCGGTATATATGAACAACAAACAAATACATAAAAGTACCAAGAGAGATCCTTACTGCTATCAATTCGATATTAGTATCATTGTTCAATAATATCAACTCGGATGATAGACTTGAGTCCACGGCAATAAGAACACCACCAGCCCTGGAGTTTCGGTCGCGCCGGTAAACAACATATTTACTTGAGAAAACCTCGCAATTAAAATTATCTGGCTTTAACCAGGTATCCGTAAAAGCTAATACGTGTGCAGTAAAAGTAAAGTTATTAAGATGGAAGGGAACCAATTTAGACCACGAACATTTTGATAATTAACGACAAGGGAAGAGTCAAGAATTACTTTTGTACTGCCCCTGCAGTGTCGATCATTCAGTTTTTTGAACTATCTAATGCAGTTTCGGGTGCAGGTGTTTTCTTTTTAAATAAATGAACTACGGAATACTTCGGCCAAAAAGCAGGCAAGCGAATTATGTAGCCTTGTTACAAAAATGGCCCTACGAGGTGGTACGGCAGTCACTTGCCTGGGGGTAACGGATTGACCATTGGAAACCAGTCTGGACTGAGCCGCTGTTGAACGGGGGACAGCTAAAACATTAGTACATAGTTTTATTTGTGACGACAGAGGCTGGCAAAGTCACTATACGCGAAGTTGAAAGCGGAGGGGCAGGTAGAACAAGAGTTGTTTTTGGGATGGCACCAGTGACAGTTGTAGCAACAGCGACTGAGAGAGTCTCTGTAACCGAAGTTAGCAGAGTCTTTGACACAGGTATGGGTGCTGGTGTTGCTGGTGAGGCTAAGGAAATTAAATTGGGCGAAATGGGAAAAGCGGAAGCAACACCGGTGCCACTGTTGTTCGACACTGCTCTAACCTGCTCCGAAATCAAAATTGCCGGTCTGTTACTCTGACGATCAGAAGAAACACCCGAAGACTCAATCACTACATCGTTTGTGACAACATTGGCTGGAGTGTTGGTATCCAGTACAGGCGTCTGGGCACTACTCTGAGGCAAACTTGAAAATGAGTTTGGGTCATCATTTATACTTTTTTTATTATTATTATTGGTTGGATTGCATTTTTTCCGCTTGGGTGATTCAGAAAGAATTCTCAATTTTTTGAACCGAGTATCCAATACTTTGAATCTATCATGAAGATCACTGAAACCGGAGAAGATGTTGCTGAAGTCTTTCTGAGTTTGTCTCATGAAAGCTCGCATTTCATTTTCTACCGTGCAGCAATCATGGCAGCTCCAAGTGAGTCCAACTTTACTGGATATTAAATCCACTACTCGCCCACCTAGATTTGTGAATCCAGCACAGGACACGTGAGCCATATTTTCACAAAGCCAACAACAAACATAAACTTCGGCTTCTGATATTTTCTTCTGGCAAGGGCACTTTTTATAACAACAATCCAACATAGTGAATTAATTAATTAATTTCACAAACTGCAATAAAATAAAATAAGCAAGCGTAGCTGAAAAGCAAGTTTATTACCGCGAGTTATTTTGGGGCACTGCACAACTGGAGAACAGCTGAGTGCTAAACAACGAAACAGTGGATGCAAGGATATGCACATTAGGGTGATTCAAATAGAAAAAAATTGGTTTTATTTCGGTCTTACCACCTGAAACTTTAGGTGTTGACGAGAAAATAAGCCTTGCAAAAAATTAGCGCTCTAACTTAACCATTAGGGGTGGCTATTTTTTTTCGCCCTTTCCCATACAAAATGGCCTTTTTTTCAAAGTGAATTTTCTTTAAATTTTTGAAACTTTTTTGAAAATAGTTTTACATACTCTTAAAGTTGAAGCTTTGAAGCTTCCAAAATGGTAAGCCATATGCGAATATCTTAACTATTAAAATAATTACAGCCATTTAAAATTTACTAAATTTTATTCGTGCTACTGTGTATGTGTGTGCAATAGTACCAAAAATTAAAAGAAAATTCACTTTAAAAAAGGCCATTTTTCCCCATACAAAATGTATAGGAAAGGGCGAAAAAATAGCCACCCCTAAGGGTTAAGTTAGAGCGCTAATTTTTTGCAAAGCTTTTTTCTCATCAATACCTAACTTTTTAGGGGGTAAGACCAAGTCGACATTTTTTTTTAATCACCCTAATGCACATATATTAGGGTGGACCAAAAAGATAGAATTTTTTAGGTCTAGTTAGTAATTGATAAGACAACCTTTAAAAAAATATGCGGTAATTTAAGTTATCAATAATAAAATACTTCTGAGGGGGCATAACGACAAACAGTTTTTTTGTTTTTTGTTCACCCCAATGTATATGGATCGCTTTGGTGTTCAGAATTTGCAAAAAATGTAAATTTATGCTTAAGCGAGGCAATTGCAATAAAATATGTGGTCAATATTTTTTTGGTTGTAAAAAAAATATCCTGTTTTCTTTAAGACCAAAAAATGGAACGACCGAACAGGAACGTCCGTACCAAATTCAAATCGATATTTGTCCAATAAAAAGCTTCTTTATAAGGATAATGTTAATGCAGTATAAGTCTTTGTTCATTCCTCTATTAATCGTGTGTAAACCATTTTTTTGTAGCATGAACCAATTCGTAGAACTTTAACGAATTTTTGAATGACCTCAAATATGAGGTACGATTCAGGAACGTCCGAACGACAAGTTTAAACCCTTTTACAGTGGTAATGTGTCATCTTTATAAAAATAGATTAGATAGATGAGTACAAGGGCTATAAATGGCAAAAAAAGATATTCTGATCCAAAGCCTCCTCTAGGTTTTATACAGTAAATACTGTGCCAGCATGGAACGTACGTAACGCTGGAAACACCCATATATTAAAAAAAAAACAGTTCAAGTAAGTGGATAAAAAGCAGGTGGCTTAATCCTATTATAACAAACTGTCATAAAAAAGTGACAATCTTGAGGACTAACTGATTTTAATTCTTGTGAATGAAAGTATTTGCATTTTGGGGTCCCGTACGATATGTCGAAAAAAAATGTCGAATTTCCAAGACCGAATTTAAAAAAATTTTAAAATACCGAAGAGATTTTTGACCGAAAAAAAAATGTCGAAAAAATGCAAATGACCGAAAAAGGTCGAAATTTGGATGCTTAATGTAAAACTTCGGAAATTTGAGTTTAACAACGTGTTTTATGATAGTATACAATTATTTATCACTTCCTTACCTCTTACCAAGAACTTTTCAACCATTTTCCAATACAAAGTCTATTCAGATTTTCCCCTTGTTAGAGGTAACAACAGAAATATTCTCAGACATTTTCGGGCTACAAACTGCACATGTAAAAATTAAGATTGAGAATGACTTATGATTTGTACTTATTAAAAGCATAACACTAATCATTTGGTAATGATCATTTCTAGAAAGTTACCGTTATCTTATTGAGCTAAACTATGCTGGAGTCACCAATGGCAAAAATAAATCGATGTGTCTTTGATGCAAAGTCTATGTACATTTGTTTCGCTATATATGTACATCGATTCTTCCACTTGGTTAGTTTTCTAATATGTGTATATTTTTCTAATTACGTACATATTTTTGAACAAGGAAAAGATGTTGGTCCAATTTACTTTTGTTTTTGGACAAGTGAGAAACCGAAATAACGTTTAAACGTTCAAAACTTCACAATTTTTATAGAAACATCGATACATCAAATATTTACGTGACTATAAAAGTCGCCAAAAATCAAAATTTTTCTGACATCTTTAAACCGGAGATTCGTTTCTGAGAGGTTGTTGTTAATTATATTGAGAAGAGCTTAAGAGTTTGTGCTTGTAACTTTACCGTCAGGTTTTATATTTGCTTGCAAGAGCTATTGCAAAACACTAGAAAAATAATACTCAACATTAATATATAAGATGTAGAAACAATGTAATGAATGATGTGTTAAATTCGCGCGAATTTTACACATCATTCATTACATTGTTTCTACATCTTATATATTTTTTTTCGACATTTTTTCATTCGACATTTTTTTTCGAGACATTTTTTTTCGACCTTTTGTGTTTTCGGCAAATTTTTTTTCGACATTTTTTTTCGACATTTTTAGTTTCGACTTCTTTTTTTTCGACATATCATACCAGACCCTGCATTTTGATATTTTATTTCGTGACTGGTAGCTAATTTTCAGTTCACTCTTGTTATAAACTCGTTTTGGTCGGGTCCCGTACGATATGTCGAAAAAAGATGTCGAATTTCCAAGACCGATTTTTGACCGAAAAAAAAAAATGTCGTAAAATGCAAATGACCGAAAAAGGTCGAAATTTGGATGCTTAATTTAAACTTCGGAAAGTTGGGTTTAACAACGTGTTTTATGACAGTATACAGTTATTTATCACTTCCTTACCTCTTATCAAGAACTTTTCAACCATTTTCCAATACAAAGCCTGTTCAAATTTTCCCCTTGTTAGAGGTAACAACAGAAATATTCTCCGACATTTTCGGGCTACAAACTGCACATGTAAAAATTACGATTGAGAATGACTTATGATTTGTAGTTATTAAAAGCATAACACTAATCATTTGGTAATCATCATTTCGAGAAAGTTACCGTTATCTTATTGAGCTAAATTATGCTGGAGTCACCAATGGCAAAAATAAATCGATGTGTCTTTGATGCGAAGTCTGTGCACATTTGTTTCGCTATATATGTATGTACATCGATGCTTCGACTTGGTTAGTTTGCTAATATGTGTATATTTTTCTAATTACGTGCATATTTTTGAACAAGGAAAAGATGTTGGTCCAATTTACTTTTGTTTTTGGACAAGTGAGAAACAGAAATAACGTTTAAACGTTCAAAACTTCACAATTTTTATAGAAACATCGATGCATCGATACATCAAATATTTACGTGACTATAAAAGTCGCCAAAACTCGAAATTTTTCTGACATCTTTAAACCGGAAATTCGTTTCTGAGAGGTTGTTGTTAATTATATTGAGAAGAGCTTAAGAGTTTGTGCTTGTAACTTTACCGTCAAGTTTTATATTTGCTTGCAAGAGCTATTGCAAAACACTAGAAAAATAATACTTAATATTAATATATAAGATGTAGAAACAATGTAATGAATGATGTGTTAAATTCGCGCGAATTTTAAACATCATTCATTACATTGTTTCTACATCTTATATATTTTTTTCGACATTTTTTCATTCGACATTTTTTTTCGAGACATTTTTTTTCGACCTTTTGTGTTTTCGGCAAATTTTTTTTCGACATTTTTTTTCGAAATTTTTAGTTTCGACTTCTTTTTTTTCGACATATCGTACCAGACCCGTGTTTGACGGCTTGCAAATCAGCATCAATGACCTGGATATCACCGTTTTTTGTCAAATAGAAGGATATCCCTCATAAGGAAAACATTTTGATTAATAACAAGCTAAATTTTTCTGAGCGGCTTCCTTTCCCCGAGACGCCCAACCTTTGTTCCTTCGAAAAATCTGGTGCGACATGCAGCTGGTCCCCCGCCCCAAAGTGGTAAATTTGATGTCAACATTTTTTTTTCATTAATAACAACCTGATTTTAAGTTTTTATCTTAAGGAATAACGACTAAAAACCGCCGTTACACTGTCCTACAAAAAAAAGCGACATGTGGAAAAAAAATCCATAATTTTTTTATTCGCAGATATGGAAGAGTTTCACAGGGGGTTGCTAATTTGATATGGAAAAATATATCTCAGTTCATTTGTATACATATAAATATAAATACGTGGTATGAAATAATCTCGAATAAACCCTCTACTTTTGGCTTAAAATACTTTTTGAGCACTCCACCACACATAGAAAGTGATTAAAGTGGTATGAAATAATCTCGAATAAACCCTCTACTTTTGGCTTAAAATACTCTTTGAGCACTCCACCACACATAGAAAGTGATTAATTCTGCTCATATTCAAAGATTTTCTTCAAAAGAAAAAATAAAATTGTTTGAGCTAAGGGAAAAATATCTTTGCTTAGGACCGGGTTTGCAGTGCAAGTTTAAGCTCCAATGCGATTTATAGATTCTCTTTAAAAGACATAAATAATATACATAGTTAAATCCGCATTAAAAGTGTATTTCAACTAGCAGACCCGGAAGTTGTCATCCAGCCCAAACATAGACCTAAGCAAAATTTAACGTATCTATGTACCAACTCTTCTCTTTTTAGGTCTCACATTTTCGGGATATCTTTGAAGACAGGAAACTTTCGAAATGAAAAAAGGGAGGTTGCCCAAAATTAAGGATTTTGACCATGTATTTGAAATTTTGGATATGCAGATTTATATGCTTGACTTTAGACATGTGCAGTATGAAACTTCCCCATAAAATTCAGGGGGTCAAAGCCGATTCAAGACATATAATGTCTTCAGCAAAGTTTCTTAAAATAAATCCTCAAACATTTTCCGCAATGACGATTTTATACAAACAAATCAGCCCACTGCTATAGACATACAGACCCAGTGATTGAAAATTTATTCTAGAAACCTTTGTTTGGGTTGCTACTGCCTTAGTTATAAACCTTCATATCAATTTTTGTTGAATATCTGTAATCTAAAGAGATCCACCTGTTAAAATTGTATTGTATCTATGCATTGTGACATTTCTTGTAGGACTGGGGACATGTCGCACTATTTTTGTAGGACAATGTTACATTCCTAATCTGGATAGAATTGTCTATCAATCGCGGTTCTTGTCCTACGGTTATTAATGAAAAAATGTTGACATCAAATTGACCACTTTAGGGCGGGGGACTGGCTGCATGTCGCAATTTTTTTGTAGGACAATAATGCCATTGAATTATGTCCATCGCTGACAACGAACTGTGAAATAATTAGCTTGATGTTAATAAATATTTTGATGACGTCATTCGTGTACTTATAAGCATATATTTGTAAACATTAATAAGTCAAATCTTCTTGATAGTATTTCTAAGAATATCTTATTAATACTATCAAACAGAAATCATTTACACAGTAGAAAAAATCAGTTCGCTGTTTGCAAAATTTGTTTTTGTAAACATTAATAAGTCATATCTTCTTAATAGTATTACTAAGAAAATTTTATTAAAGAGAAATCTTGCAAAGGCGCCAAAAATGGGTAACCCCCTAGGAGGGGTTTCTGGGGGTGTGCCACTGGCATGGGTGGGTCGGCCCTCTAAAGTAAATTCGGGTCGGTAATACATTTGGACTCGATTGGGGCACTCTAAGTTGGTAAACATAGGATTTTTCAAACTTTGAGGCTCAAAGTCAAAACTGCAAAATCGGGACATCAGATTTCCTTTAAGAGGTATGCTTCTTTCGAAAAAGTATCTTATTTCTATGCCTATAATACGTTTTTTCTTGTCACTTAGGAGATTTTGAAATCGACCCGCATTATTAGACATCGTACACCTGTAGGACGCTGGAGACCAAAATATTCGATTTCGGATTATACTGGACAACTTTAAAACTTGAAGTCCTTTCCAAAAAATAAAATTGCTATAGTTAAGTAGTGAATGCCTCTCGCCTAAAAAGTATCATTCATTGCCAATAAGTGCCAAAAAAATTACGTTAAAACCAGAAAAACCGAAAAATTTTGAAAAAATTTTATTTCTCGCGGGAAAACATGTCAAACTTTTTTTCAAATGAACAAAACACTATACAAATTTCGAAAGTTTCATCATTTTCTATCCAAAACCGTTGAGAACTTTAAAATCGGTTGAAAGTTTTTTTTTACGAAAACACTGAAAAAACGGGTTTTTGGCTTTAAACCCAGATTTTGCGGGTGTTACAAATCTTTTGGTGTTTGGTGTATAATTCGGCCAGATGAACAATCTCTACTAGGCCGCTTTAAAAGTGTATTCACTTTTTTTGTAGCACTGTGTAATTATGCTGATAGAGTTTTTTGCGATTCGAAAAAAAAACATTTTTTGCTGATAGAGAAATTTTAAAAATGAAAATATGGTACCATTAAAGCGAAATTTTAAGCTTGTCATAATTGTCATGGATGTAAGCTGAGTCGGAGTTCAAAAACTCATTTTCGTAAAAATTGCTGATGGCGGTTATTGGATATAAGCCCACGATATGTAAAAAAAAACTCTAGTTCTCAAGTCGAGAAGAAGATAGTTTGAACTTGTACAAATGTGTCTCTCTAAATCCACTGCAATGCTGAAAATAAAATATAGCTGGAAATAAACACTTAACTTGCTTTAATTTTATCGTAAATTTAAATATAATTTAACTTCTTGAAATTTAATTAGCACAAATTTTATTTAGTAATATTCGAAGCCAACTCAAGAAATATGAAGGTCTAAAAATATAACACAATATTGGAGCATAAGTTAAAAATTATGTTGGAGATCATGACATTCATAAAGTTCTCAATGGCTGGAGAATAATTGCAGAATAGTGTCGGATATCATCATTAGAATTATAAATTTTTCCAAAGTTGATGATTTGTTTTATATATATATACTAGTATATATCCGCGGCTATGCCCGCCCTTGCGAAGTACTCTTTCAAAATTTTAGATAAGAGTTCGGTCGTCGAAGTTCAGCAAGTTGGGTAGATTGGTCAAATAAAAAACTGTTGTTATTTGTCTAAGTTCTTAGAGTTTTGAAAAAATAGTATGTATTGAAAAACGGTTTTCAAAAATTTTAATTACGTATACATATCCTTAAAATCGATTGAAAGCGAGGTTTCTAAAGTTAATTATTGCTTTGGCTTTAAGTATTGATATTAATGTCTCAGAAAGCATTTATCGAATGGTTCATCTAAACTTCAAACTTTGATATTTATATAATACTAGTATCGCTTGTGATCGAAAATTCGACCAACAAAATCTGGTGGTGGTGACTGGAGGGGGTGGTGGGAAATACATATATTGAAGTCCAAATGAAAACTTGGGCCATCCCCTTTCGTTTGATAAATTTACCGAAACATATAAAAGTCCTGATGAAACCTGGGGCCATCCCCTTCCTTTTGATACCCATATTATAGGGAAATTTTAAAGTTTTTGGGCAATCACATTTTCACCGATAACTCAGTTATCGATAAATTTATCGAAGACCAAATGAAACCTGGGGCCATCCCCTTTCGTTTCATACCCATATTGTGGAAAATTTTAAGGTTCTTGTGCAATCACATTTTCACCGGTAACTCAGTTATCGATAAATTTGACGAAATATATCCAAGTTCAAATAAAGCCTACGGCCAGCCCTTTTCGTTTGATACCCATATTGTAGGGCAATTTTAAGGTTTCTGGGCAATTACATTTCACCGATAACTCAGTTATCGATAAATTTATCGAAATATATCGAAGTCCAAATGAAACCTGGGGCCATGCCCCTTCGTTTGATACCCATATTGTAGGGCAATTTTAAGGTTTTTGTTCAATAACATTTTCACCGATAACTCAGTTATCGATAAATTTCTCGAAATATATCGAGGTCCAAATGAGACCTTGATATTGTGCAAAGTTTCTACACCTGTACCTCAAGTGTACTCTGTAAAACAAAAAATTCGAAAAGTAACGGTCCCTAGCATGACCGGATCCCCCAGATTAAAAAAATAGCCTATACCTCCTTCCAGAGTATTAGCTGTCTGCCTACCAAATTTCAACAAAATCTGTCTTGTTATTCTCACGTTATTGAGGAACAGAAGTAAACGTTTGGACATCCAAACAGCCAAACATCGCTACATTCACATTTATAATATTATTTATTTATTTATTTATTTATTTATTTAAACTCGACACAGACAAAAAGCGGTCGACATAAAGGATATATACAAAGCAGAAAAGTTAAAAAGTACATATAAATTTGCAGAATGTGTTGTAGATAAAATATAATCTTAATTCAATACATACATATATTTATATGAATAACAATTTAATTAAACAAAAATAGGACTATACTAAAGGGGAAAACACCGGATTCCCCTGTTGCGCTGTCGGAATGCACTAGATTCCGATCAGCACGCTGTCGGAATGCATAAAGATTCCGATCAGTGTGCTGTCGGAATGCATTCGATTCCGATCAACGCCGAAAATGGCAGGACGTGACGCCAATCCAAAGATTACTAACGTTGTTGGAATGCAATCGATTCCAATCAACTCAGTAAGTAGAAGACCAAAGAAAGTATTACATTGGAATCTGCGCAAAAGTGGCAGGACGTGTATCAAATCGAAATATTTATGTTGTTGGAATGCATTCGATTCCAATCAACTGCTAGACCAAAGTTGAAAAGCATTCGTTTCCAATCCTTTATTACTCGATAAAATGTGTGTGCATATTTTCGAGAGCGATGTCAATCTGTTTCAGGCTAAAAAATCAAGTATTGCATTACGTAAAGAAGGAAAGTTACATTCCGCACTAAAACAGCTGTGCAAGTCATTGTAATATGAGCACCAAATGCGCAGGGGATAATTTTTAGCAAAGTTTTGGCGAAAAATGGGTAAGTGAAATGGAACATAATGTCGGGACAGCCTAACAGGCACAGCGAAATTCAATCGACTAAGAAGGTCGGAAGAATCCACCTCGCCTATTATCAGTTTGTGGAGGAACATTACCCCGAGTAATATTCTTCGATTTTCCAGAGACGGTAAGCGAATGAGAAGAAGCCTACTTCTGTAGGGTGGGAGGTGACGATTAGTGTCCCAATTAAGGCCGCGAAGCGCAAAGATCAAAAATTGCTTTTGAACTGACTCAATTCGATTTATATGAATTTGATATACAGGGCACCACACACATGAGCAATATTCAAGAATTGGACGAACCAAAGATGTATAAAGAACCTTAGTAAGATACGGGTCATCAAACTCTTTAGCCCACCTTTTGACGAATCCAAGTACACCCATCGCCTTATTAGCGATAGACGAGATATTCATTTTAAAACTCAATTTAGGATCAAAAAGAACCCCTATATCGTTTACAGTAGAGATACGCTCCAAAGGGTAGGTACTATTTAGCAAATAAGGTTTTAAGACTGGCTTCACACGGTGGAATGTCATTTGTTTACATTTAGCGATATTTATATCAAGTAAATTTCTTGAACACCATAATTGAAAAGAGTCCAAATCAGCCTGAAGGAGACTCAAGGAGGCCGTGTCAGTCTGACAATACGAAAAGCAGAGCTTTACGTCGTCCGCGTACATCAGGGTTCTGGAATGTAAGATAATCTGAGGTAAGTTGTTAATAAACAGAGAAAAAAGCAATGGGCCTAAATGGCTGCCCTGAGGCACCCCGGAAGATACCACAATCGACGTTGAAAGTCTGTATTTAAACAGAACTTGTTGAGTCCTGTTTGAAAGATAGCTTGCCAGCCATGTTAAAAGACAAATGGAAAACCCATCAGGTCTAGTTTATGAATAAGAAGCTCATGATTAACAGAGTCAAATGCCTTACTGAAGTCAGTATAGATGACATCCGTTTGCTGTTTCTTCATAAATCCGTCTATTACTAGGGAGGCAAACTCAAGCAAGTTGGTGGTGGATGATCTTTGACGTATGAAACCATGCTGAGAAGAAGATAATAATGAAGTGCACTGATATTGGAGTTGGCATGTAATGATCTTTTCAAATGTCTTGGGAATAGCTGAAAGTTTAGCTATACCCCTGTAGTTCTCGACATTTGACCTACTACCTTTTTTATGCAAGGGTATAATAAAAGATGATTTCCATATTGATGGGAACGACGCAGACTCAAGAGATAATTCAAATAATTTTAAGATCTGCCCAGATAAATTTGCAGCACAATACTTTAGTACGCAGCTGGGAACACCATCAGGCCCCGGAGAAAAGTTCGGCTTCAATGCTAGAAGACTCTGAAGAACAATACCGTTATCGATGACAGGATTAAGAACAGATTTTGAGCTATTCAGGTAATACGGATAAGGACATTTTTGAAAATATTTGGATGAAAAAGTCGACTTGAAAAATTCAGAAAAAAGTTCTGCAATGTCAACATCAGTACACGGGGAATAATTATTGATATCACATTAAATAAAAATTGATAATTCTGTCCCATCAATGAATATGGATGTTTCATCAATGCTTTTTTGATAAATCACTATTGAAATGGTATCCATATAAACTATTGATAAATTCTAAATAGTTTAAAAAAACAAAATTTTATATAATTTGACATCTGGTTTCAGTAAGATTCGAACCCTGCTCCTCTGGCACGTTAGCCCAGTATTCTACCATTCGGCTACGGCATATTATAAATTTTTTAGAAAAATGTTCAATCATAAGAAAAAATTTTGAATTTAACAAACGCTCCAACAAGTTGTAATATTGTTAGGAAATCCATAGTAAAAATTGTTGAACTATTATGATTATGCGTCCCAGAAAAATTTACATTTCGCCCATATATATTAATACGCTGTCTCTACCATTACTACTATGCAGTAAATATGAATATGGATATACCGACAATAGAAATTCATATCACGACCATAGATATTGACATGCCGTTCAAATATATTAGTATTCTATCCATAAATATAAAAAATAGTACATCATATCGAAATGGTTGACATGTCATTTTACTTTTTATTGGGAGCAAATAATATTTGATAACTCGCTCATTCTGAATGAATTTTGCATCGAACTCGTCGCTATCAATAGTGATATTGTCACAACATTCAATGCATTTCTCTCAGTGTAGTTGCAATTTTCCTGTTAAAGATAAATGAAGATGGATATCCAGATGTTTTCCGTTTTGTATTGATAAAGCTGTAAAATCGTTTCGGGTTACGAAAAAACTGGGGTTTACAGAGAACCAAGTAATCTTTGTAGCACCGTTGATTAAGAAAATTAAATTTGGAACGAGCAACTAAGTATTTAGAGAGGTCGGCAGATAACCCAGATTTCTTAAATCGCTTATACAGCCTAGACCTAACATTGTTAAGTCTGATAAGCTGTTTTGAGAACCATGGAGGCTTACTCTTGTTAGTGTTATTGTAACGTAGGGGAACACAACTATCGAAAAAGCTGTCAAGGACACTGTAAAATATCGATACGGCAGAATCAACGTCATTACAGGCGAGAAGATCTGACCAGTCATGACAAGCCATCAAGTCATTTAACTTAGTGAAGTCCGCACTATAAAAGCATCTAGAACCGGTTCGTTCATTTATTTTAGCTGGATGATGATGGATGACATCAAGCGCAACCTCGAGTGTAGGGTGTAGAGGGTCTTCGGGAAGTGATAATGGTGGAATTCGCGAGAGGGCCGTACCCACCGAAGCATCCACAAACACTAAATCAAACATTTTATTTTTACTATTTGGTACGTTATTTATCTGTAAAAGAGATGTATCCAGGAAGCAATTAAGAAAATCATGATGACTGGTAGGTGTCAGATGGCTTGAACCACTAATATTAGCCCAACTTACTGAAGGCAAGTTAAAATCACCAACAACAACTAGACGATCGTTATCTCGCACCTGAGAATACAAATTGCAAATAGCCGTGCTATGACTAGCATAAACATGCACATCTGAACGAGGCGGTATATATGAACAACAAACAAATTCATTAAAAGTACCAAGAGAGATCCTTACTGCTATCAATTCAATATTAGTAAAAAAATTTGTTTTTTTTTCGGTCTTACCACCTGAAACTTTAGGTATTGACTAGAAAAGTACCTGGGTGACCGAGCTTTGCTCGGGATAGGTGGCAACCCTGTAAACTACTCGAAATGTCAACCCTAAAGTAGATAGCCTTGGAATCCTTCATACTGTCACCATACCAAATTTCATCCAAATCGGTCAACCGGTTCTCGAGATAGTACTGCGGTAAGGTGGCAACCCTAGGTCGCAACCCTACTTGAAAATACTTAAGTTGGTATCTCGCCGAAAGTACCTTTCATATGATACCCATATTGGCATATCTTGCTCCATAATTTAAAAAAATGGGATAGGTGGCAACCCTGTAAACCGCCTCAAGTGGCAACCCTAAAGTGCATAGTCTTAAAATCGATCATACTATCACCATTCCAAATTTCAGCCAATTCGGTCAAGCGATTCTCGAGATAGTAACGGATATACAAATATATTGTGGTAAGGTGGCAACCCTAGGTGGCAAAACTACTAGAAAATATTTTAGTTGGTATCTCGCCGAAAATACCTTTCATATGATACCCATATTGGCATATCTTGCTCCATAATTAAAAAAAAAGGGATTGGTGGCAACCCTGTAAACCGCCCCAAGTGGCAACCCTAAAGTGGCTAGTCTTAAAATCGATCATACTATCACCATGCCAAATTTCAGCCAATTCGGTCAAGCGATTCTCGAGATAGTACCGGATATACAAATATATTGTGGTAAGGTGGCAACCCTAGGTGGCAACTCTACTTGAAAATATTTTAGTTGGTATCTCGCCGAAAATACCTTTCATATGATACCCATATTGGCATATCTTGCTCCATAATTAAAAAAAAATGGGGTAGGTGGCAACCCTGTAAACCGCCCCAAGTGGCAACCCTAAAGTGGGTAGTCTTAGAATCCATCATACTATCTTTGTGCCAAATTTCATCCCAATCGGTCAAGCGGTTCTCGAGATAGTCTGAACATACAAATATACAAATATACAAAAATACAAATATATGTACAAGATTAACTCGTTTAAAGATATTAGATTAGATAAGCCTTGCAAAAAATTAGCGCTCTAACTTAACCCTTAGGGGTGGCTATTTGTTTTCGCCCTTTCTCATACATTTTGTATGGGAAAAATTGCTATTTTTTCAAAGTGATTTTTCTTTCAATTTTTGAAACTTTTTTGAAAATATTTTTACATACTCTTAAAGTTAAAGCTTTTAAGCTTCCAAAATGGTAAGCCATGTGCGATTACCTTAACTATTAAAATAATTACAGCCTTTTAAAAATGACTGAGTTTTGTACTATTGCACACACATACACAGTAACACGTATAAAATGTAATAAATTTTGAATGGCTGTAATTATTTTAATAGTTAAGACAATCGCACATGGCTTACCATTTAGAAAGCTCCAAAGCTTCAACTTTAAGAGTATGTAAAAATATTTTCAAAACAGTTTGAAAAATTAAACGAAAATTCAATTAAGGGTTAATTTAGAGCGCTAATTTTTTGAAAGGCTTATTTTCTCATCAATACCTAACTTTTTAGGGGGTAAGACCAAGGCAACATTTTTTTTGAATCACCCTAATGTACATACATACGTACATAGTCAGGTACGTATGTATGCATAAACATAGGAATTGATCTTTATAGGGTGTGTGATTTTTCACATTTGGTGCTTTGCACTGACTATATCTGACAGTCCTTGCACTGGTGGTAAAATACGATGTGGCAATACATTTCCAAATGAAGTACAATATTAAACCCACCCAACAGTTGCCACGCACATCACGCAAGTACCACTGCCAACACGCACGAATGAGTGCGTGCACGCGCTTGGACAAGCACGCCTGGAATTTACATCCAATATATGTAGATATGTATGAAATCGCGCTGGGTTCTATGTCCTCCAAAAAATTTAGTAGATGATCATAAGAAATAGGGATATTCCAGTTGTATCTTGTTGTTGTTGTTGTTATAACGTGGTGTAGCCCTGCCTAAATGTCAGACGGGGTCACCCCGAGTTTATTGCTCCTGGCCGGGTCGATATAAGAAAATGGCCCGGGTCGTTTCGGCACGATGGGTACAGCACAAGTACTGGTACCGTTCTCGTAGAACCGGCAATACAAGAAACTACCCAGCCAGCAGAGCAACGTACGTTTTACCGATCGTTATTTTTCCGTCATTTTTCGTATCCGAAAACAGTCGGGAAACTATACTGCTGGGCTGGATTTACTGTTGGTTCATTTTTTCACAAATTTTCGTATCCGGAAACTGTCCGGAAACTATACTGCTAGGTCTGTCAATCTATGCAAAAAAAAAAAATTATTTTATAAAAAAATTTCAAGACAGAAAATTATCTAAGGAATTTTCGCAAATCGTAAGTACTGAAATCAGGGTTCAAAAATGCTTAAAAATTTTTAAAGCTTGAAAAAAACCCACAGCGACAGCAACAGTACGAAAAATGCTGTTAGGCTTTTGATATATTTTGGTTGCTGCTACTGCCAAGAGTGAATAGCGACTGCGTGGCAGCGGCTAAGCAATAATTAAATCGATTGATGTAGACGTTGGATCTTTTTGATACCATTTTGGGACCGTTTAAGCATCATTTTGGGCCTATTTAGAATATGGCCATGATTTTAGGGTCAGTTTGGGACACTTTTGGGATCATTTCAGATCACATTCCCCTCCGCCATGCAGACGAAAAAGTGGTTGGTATCGTGGGGAGACGAGCCGCATGTCGGACACTCATCCAGCACGTCGGGGTTCAGCTTCGATAGGTAAGAGTTAAAGCTGTAGGTGCTTCTGATTACAGGATGGAATTCACCGGACGGCAGCTGACAAAAGAGTTTACTGACTCTGTGTCTATGTGATTGCTGTTGGAATTATTTAATTGAAAACGGCCAAAACGTCTGTTGTCTGTCTTTTCAATATAAAAAAAGTTTACATATTTATTTTTTTCCTGAGATGTTTTTCTTTTAATTTTTTTGAATATGCCAGAAGCAGCAAAGCTTTCTAAGCGTGTCCGCACACGAAGCGAATCGTCATAGACGCGTATTAGACGCTACATTCGATTTTTGTACGCTTTGTTGCTGAACACATATATTTGCATGAAGAGCTGCACACGAATCGGCAGGTGCACGAAAGTGGCAAAGCATGAAAGCTACATGCTGCTCAGCGTATGACAATGCTGGTCACCAGGCGTCGTACGCTTAGAAAAGAGGAAGAAGAAGCATTTGTTTACATTTTTCATTTTCGATTTTTGTGTGCCGTGGCTTTGGTTTCTTTTTTCAAATAAAATTAATTGTTTCTCTTGAAATAAAAAATTTGTACAATCGGAAGAAATATGTGTTAAAAATGTGTGGAAAATGTAAAAAATTTGTACAATCGGAAGAAATATGTGTTAAAAATGTGTGGAAAATGTAAAAAATTTGTACAATCGGAAGAAATATGTGTTAAAAATATGCGGAAAATGTATTAATTAGTTAAAGTTGCAATTTTGACAGTTCGTTGTGTGCTTTTTTCTGCAGCGTCGTGTGCAGATCTTGAGACGAAGGGAAATTCGTGCTCAGTGGAATGACGACCACGCGTCTATGACGATGAGCCTCGTCTGCGGACTGCCTAAATTTCAATTATAAAATGTCAGCAATCGATCGTTTGCTTCGCAGCATTTTTATGCTGATACTGTGGTTGCTCGTTGTTTTCAAGTAAAAGCAAACACTCGTGCTTTGGCTGCTCATTTTTTTCCAGCAAAATGAAAAGCAGACATGCTGCCTTTCTAGCAAGACAAATTTTAAAGCTCAGCAACAGCAGATTTTCGTTGCTTTTTCTATTTCTGCTGAAGCATTTTGAACCCTGACTGAAATTACATATTAAATAAATAATTTATAATATTATTATTAGTAAAAGAGTTTCTCTATTTAATTTAAATACATTTATATTTCAGATTTCAAACTTAATGAAAATCAGCGATCCTCGTCTTCGCCAATCTCCCTTGGTAGGTAAGTAACATTATGATAGATACATAGATAAAAAAAAGTTGTCTGCCTTCGATAGATAGCATCCCATTTCTATATATTAGCTCAGCTGTTTCATCTTCAATATCTCAGAACCAATACAGGCCGCAGGACGAGATACCGAGTTTATAAATGTGAGCTTTCGAGCTGCTAGTGCAATATTCTGGTGAGATCTTCCCATTGCAGTCGAAATATGGTAGGGAATGAAGTAGTTGTTATTGTTGTTCTAGTAGCAGTACTTCGCCCGCTTAGTCAACGCATCCATTCCTGGATTGGGACCCAAACAGGGTTCTACTATTGGCATTACCGAATATGAATTCAACATTATATATATATATATTATATATAGATATTATAGATATAAATATTTAATGGCTTGACTTTGAAATTTATTTTAAAAAGCGCCGCAGGCAAAAATTTGGAATAAAAAATCGCGCGATTTTGAATTCCAAATTTTTATTTTTTGGTATGATATGATTTTAAAATATTTCATGTCATAACTTACATATTTACTTACATAAATAAGAGCAGCCATTTCAAACTTTGAGCAGAATGCTATTTGAAAATTGAGAAAAATGAAGCGAATGCTAAATGTCCCATTCTCTGCCCTTACTGCAGGAAAGTTGCAGCAAACACTACAAAAATTAATAAAATATAAATATAAAATATATACATATGTACATTTGAACGAAAAAAATTATTTTCTTAACCCTAGTTCGGCCGACGAGTCACCCGGGTGACTATTTCACATTTGAGGCCCGAAAAGACCAATTTTTAATCAACTCAGTTAGCTTATTTTCCCTGACATCTAAGCATAATGAATTTCAAGTAGAAAAAATACAAAACAAAGTTTAAAGAATTTATTTATAGCCAAATATTAGAAGTTGAAAATTTGTTTTCTTGTTCTGGCCGACGTAGTCACCTGGGTGACCTAATCAGAAGCTATACAGATATGAATATATATATGCGTATATATAACAGCTGATAAGGTTACCAGATGCTGACAATGTCACAATATACTCAACTGCACTATTTCCGCAATATACTCAACTGCACTATTTATTTATAGCGAAATATTAGAAGTTGAAAATTTGTTTTCTTGTTCTGACCGACGTATTCACCTGGGTGACCAAATCAGAAGCTATACAGATATGAATATATATATGCAAATATATATAAGCTGATAAGGTTACCAGATGCTGATAATGTTACAATATACTCAACTGCACTATTCCCGCATACTTGTTTTTACCTGTTGTTCATTTACATCTGACTTTGCATTTTATTAAATACAGTCACCCGGGTGACTGCGTTGGCCCAAATGAGTTATAAAAATCTTTGGCCGAACTAGGGTTAATAAATCTGACTTATATCTATGCGGCTTTTTTTTAAATTGTAAGTCATACATTGAATATTTTAAAATCATATCATACCAAAAAAATAAAAATTTGAAAATAAAAATCGGTCGATTTTTTGGTATGATATGAGGAACATGAATTAAAAATGACTTTATTTCCAACTCAAATGGAAATAGTGTCAATAACTCTTAGATAATGCCTATTCAAAGTAATTATACTGATTATCTTAGTTAATCCGTTATGATGACCGTTTGTTAGTGAGTAAATTGAGTAGGAAATAAACAGTTGCATGTAACCATTGACCAGTTTATAATTGATTTTAGTCAAAAGTGAACCAAAAAAGGCCAAAATTTCGTTAAAGTACTCTTTTATAGAAGGGCTTAGGAAAAATTCAAAATAATTATTGGAATAAAGTTCTTCCTTTCAAAGTATGTCGTCTATAACATATACGCGTTCGCGGCCCAGCCCAGCGATTCCGTGACGCGCCGTGCGGAGAACCGCGATGCGACGCTTTTTGTAAATCACATCATCACACTTATACATCACGTGATGTTTAGTTGACATGTCGTAAGCAATATTGACGCTATTTCCATTTCAATTAGGAAATAAAACCAATGACAATATTGCCAAATTGCTGTTGACTTTACTTCTCTTCACAAAATAGAAATAGTGTCAATTGTCACTATTTCCATTTATAATGCGAAATAATGTCCATTGACCTTGTTACCTGCCACCTTTTCCTTAAGTGAAACTTTAAACGTACCTAAATATAAGCTTTTAACTATGTTTTCACACATACTATTGCCACTATGGTTGCAAAAACTTTAGATGTACCGAAATATAAGATTTTAATTACTTACTTAAAATATCCATATTAACCACCTAATTCCACGCGGTTTTTTTTTGTTGGAAAGTTGGAAGCTTCAACTTTAAGACTATGTAAAAGTTGCTTGAAAAAACTTCCAAAAAATATAAGAAAATTTACCTTAAAAAAATGTAATGGCTAAGAAGATCCATCAGCAGACACCCTTAGTATGAAAATAACAAAACGAAATGTTCAGGTATTAAAAGCTAAAGGTAATAACTAAAGTTCATGAGAAATTTGTTTTTATATCTCTTGAGAAAACCTGAAAACCTGAAAACACGATATGATATATATGATTTATATATGATTTATTTATTTATATGATTCTGTGTCACTTTCGTCTGGTATGGGGTCGGCTACCTCATTAAATGTATTTGAAATTGGTGGTGGAATTGGCACTTCTGGATCACTATTTCCATTGATGATACTTATGTACATTCACTTCAGCTGCAACGTCATTCATCTGTTAAATCACAAATTTTTTTAATCATTTCTAATACCAATAAAAATGGCTATTACCTTGGAATAAAATAATTCACTAAAATTAAACAATAACCGAACGTAAAAGCACAATATATTGGATTTAGCAGTTGATTTTGATCGCGTTGTACTTAGCAATATTTTACATTTATATATTTATATTGACAGATTTTTTTTGCTTGGCAAGTGCGGAATCGGCTACTCTTTCAAACTGCATCAAAAGGTCAATTTTGGTTTGGGACGGATTTGGCAGGTTTACACTCTTAGGCGACGATATACAAAACTGCATCCGAAAACGAATAAAAAGGACGTATGAAAGCGTACAAAAACTGTATACAAAAGGGGACAGTAAAACGCACAAACTTCCTTAGAAAAACGGATAAAAAATGTGTATGGAAATATGTCTGCAAAACAAAAGAACTATGTAAAAACAACTATCCGGAAATCACATGGAAAAGTAAAAAATCGTTTACCAAAAATTTCGACAAAGCTCTAGAACTACATAACAAATAGAGCAGAAAATGATCCTAAAAACATCAGAAATCTTGTCATAAAAAGTGTAAAAAAGACACAAAAAACATGATAGAATGCGTCGGTTTTAGGAAAGTTTTTTGTACCTTTACAGACATACGTTTCGTTCGCACACTTTAGTGGGAAAACCGATCGGAAAAAGTAATTTTAATGGAGCATGAAAACGGAAAAATATACAGTTTTCGCCAGATTTTTTTTCCATTTTCGGATGCGTTTACGGAAATTTTGCAGAGTGCACCAACGAAGAGGAGACCTACTCTTACACCCCTCCATATGTATCTTGTTACAAGAATTATAATAATTTAAATATATTTCGGGTAAGATATCGACCTGGCCCGTGCGCAGGAATTTGCTATAGGGGGGGTTTTGAACTTTTGGATGCTCCGAAGGTTGTGACTTTTGACAACTTTTATGAAAAAATTCAGCCGTTGAGAGCCAATAGGGGGGGGGGGGGTCTCAAGACTAAACTATTAAAGACCTTACACAAAAAATGTTCCTACACAGAGAGTTTAACTCTGCGTATGATGGAATCATCACAGCAAAGGAATGAATATTTTAAGGAATCTTCTCATAAGCCTTTTCAGCAAATAATATAAGGTGTAAAAAATGGGTACTGTTTGTTATTGGTGAATGCATGGTATTCCTACATACATACATATATCAAATCTATATGGACATAAATATCAGCACCCATAAGCGGCGAATGGTGGTTTGAAAGCACGCATTCGACACATGGCGCGCTTTGAACTATGGAAACATCCGAATACCCTGGACATTTTCCGAATGACACAATTGTCTTATTCAGCGCGCTTAGACAGATAATGGCGTCCGTTAGAATAAAAAATTTGGTATAACTATATACCAACACTAGGCACAAGTTATGAACACACATTTTAATAATACTTAGTGCATTAGATAATCTAGTTTTTTTAATCGCTGTGCAACTAGGTCTTAGATGTGCGGCCACCTAGTTTCAAACCAGTGGTATTGTAATATTTTGCGAAAAGTATGCAGTTTTGTACCACAAGCTTCAACACAATAAAGACCCTACTAGAGAGATGCCGATTATTTGACCGGTTATGTAACCGACTTGCCTAATGTGACATTTGGGTAGTTTTCTTAGTTATTTTCTTAAGGCGAGTGTGCAAAAAATAACCATGTCTTTGCTGTGCGTTTGGGTTATATGTGACGCAAACGTGTGTTAGCTGTAATGGTTATGAATAACGCAAATGTAAGGAAGACCTAATGGTTATGAATACCGCAAAACCAGGTTAGGTGTAATGGTTACGAATGACTCAAGCTTTAGGTATTGATAACTAGTGTATGTGCTGGTAGGATGGTAGGTCGAGTTGAATTTTGGTAGGTTTTTATCTTTGTTCAAGTATTATCACTATTTTTCCGCAAAGTCAAATTCTTCAAAGGCTAGTCTCGTTCTTGTGAACTAGGAAAAAGGGATTTTCATAGAAAAGATATACGATCACTTTTTTTGGAACTTCTTATCACAAATGGCGAATTTTAGGAAGTTTATGGCACAGTGGTTTTCCAAAATCTCAGTATCTCAGGGTCAGAAACGAGGTTAAGAGTGATCTATTCAGATACCGCAGTGCTCCGTCCTATTCTTCGGAGTATTTCTAAGTAGTATAGCATAATAACTCCATATACAAAATTTCGAGGTTAGGCAAGGATGGCACTGAGCCACTCAATTGTTCAAAGCGGAGCAATGGGAGAGTTTTGGAGAGTATTTTCACACCTTCCAAAAAAGTAATGCGGGAGCTTTGGCTATGCATCTCCTTTTGTTCCTCAGGGAGTAGTAAAAGAGTTTTGAGGAACCATACCTCAAACCTCATAAAAATGCATTTAAAATTTGATAAATGGGCATACAACAACATATTGACATACGAGGTGTGTTCAAAAAGAATCGCGAATTTTGAATTTTCGCTGGTTACGTATATTCGAATTTCGAATTTTTTGTGGTACTCATGTCTCTCACTTATGCCGACAAGCTCGGCCATTTTGAATGTTCAGTTAATTGTTGACAGCTGCTTTGCTTGCACGTCTTCGATTTTTACCTATTCAAAAAAATGGATCAAAGAACCTGTATCAAATTTTGTGTGAAAAACGAAATTAAGTGCGCGGATGCATTCCGAATGTTGACTGTGGCATACGGAGAAACTACCTTGGACCGAAGCAACGTTTATCGGTGGTACAAAATGTTCTCAGAAGGCCGAGAAGATGTGAACGACGAAGGGCGTGCCGGACGCCCGAGCACTTCAACAACAGACGAAAAAGTTAATGAAGTGGAGAAAATGGTATTGGCCAATCGTCGAATCACCGTTAGAGAAGTTGCTGAGGACCTTACCATATTGATTGGCTCGTGCCATTCGATTTTTATCAATGATTTGGGCATGAGACGGGTCGCCGCGAAATTCGTACCAAAATTGCTCAATTGTGACCAAAAACAGCATCGCATGAACATTGCTAATGGGATGTTAAACTCTGTCCGCGAAGACCCAAATTTGTTCCAGAGGGTCACAACTGGTGACGAATCGTGGGTTTATGGTTATTACGTGGAAACCAAAGCTCAATCATCTCAATGGAAGCTGCCGCACGAACCAAGACCGAAAAAAGCGCGCCAAGTTCGGTCGAATGTGAAAGTTTTGCTGACAGTTTTCTTCGATTGCAGGGGCGTGGTGCATCATGAGTTCTTGCCACAGGGAAGAACGGTCAATAAGGAATATTACCTGTAAGTTATGCGCAAGTTGCGCGAAGCAATACGCCAGAAACGCCCGGATTTGTGGAAGAACAAAAATTGGCCTTTGCACCTTGTGCGCGACTTTTTGTCCAAAAACAACACACTAATGATGCCTCAGCCACCGTATTTCCCAGATCTGGCCCCCTGTGACTTTTTCTTATTCCCTAAACTGAAGAGGCCCATGAAAGGACGACGTTACGCTTCTCTTGACGAGATAAAGACGGCATCGAAGGAGGAGCTGAACAAGATACAAAAAAATGATTTTTTGAAGTGCTTCGAAGATTGGAAAACCCGTTGGCACAAGTGTATAATATGGTATGGTAATGGTATGGTAATGGTATGGTAATCGTATGGTAATGGTATGGTAATGGTATGGTAATGGTATGGTAATGGTATGGTAATGGTATGGTAATGGTATGGTAATGGTATGGTAATGGTATGGTAATGGTATGGTAATGGTATGGTAATGGTATGGTAATGGTATGGTAATGGTATGGTAATGGTATGGTAATGGTATGGTAATGGTATGGTAATGGTATGGTAATGGTATGGTAATGGTATGGTAATGGTATGGTAATGGTATGGTAATGGTATGGTAATGGTATGGTAATGGTATGGTAATGGTATGGTAATGGTATGGTAATGGTATGGTAATGGTATGGTAATGGTATGGTAATGGTATGGTAATGGTATGGTAATGGTATGGTAATGGTATGGTAATGGTATGGTAATGGTATGGTAATGGTATGGTAATGGTATGGTAATGGTATGGTAATGGTATGGTAATGGTATGGTAATGGTATGGTAATGGTATGGTAATGGTATGGTAATGGTATGGTAATGGTATGGTAATGGTATGGTAATGGTATGGTAATGGTATGGTAATGGTATGGTAATGGTATGGTAATGGTATGGTAATGGTATGGTAATGGTATGGTAATGGTATGGTAATGGTATGGTAATGGTATGGTAATGGTATGGTAATGGTATGGTAATGGTATGGTAATGGTATGGTAATGGTATGGTAATGGTATGGTAATGGTATGGTAATGGTATGGTAATGGTATGGTAATGGTATGGTAATGGTATGGTAATGGTATGGTAATGGTATGGTAATGGTATGGTAATGGTATGGTAATGGTATGGTAATGGTATGGTAATGGTATGGTAATGGTATGGTAATGGTATGGTAATGGTATGGTAATGGTATGGTAATGGTATGGTAATGGTATGGTAATGGTATGGTAATGGTATGGTAATGGTATGGTAATGGTATGGTAATGGTATGGTAATGGTATGGTAATGGTATGGTAATGGTATGGTAATGGTATGGTAATGGTATGGTAATGGTATGGTAATGGTATGGTAATGGTATGGTAATGGTATGGTAATGGTATGGTAATGGTATGGTAATGGTATGGTAATGGTATGGTAATGGTATGGTAATGGTATGGTAATGGTATGGTAATGGTATGGTAATGGTATGGTAATGGTATGGTAATGGTATGGTAATGGTATGGTAATGGTATGGTAATGGTATGGTAATGGTATGGTAATGGTATGGTAATGGTATGGTAATGGTATGGTAATGGTATGGTAATGGTATGGTAATGGTATGGTAATGGTATGGTAATGGTATGGTAATGGTATGGTAATGGTATGGTAATGGTATGGTAATGGTATGGTAATGGTATGGTAATGGTATGGTAATGGTATGGTAATGGTATGGTAATGGTATGGTAATGGTATGGTAATGGTATGGTAATGGTATGGTAATGGTATGGTAATGGTATGGTAATGGTATGGTAATGGTATGGTAATGGTATGGTAATGGTATGGTAATGGTATGGTAATGGTATGGTAATGGTATGGTAATGGTATGGTAATGGTATGGTAATGGTATGGTAATGGTATGGTAATGGTATGGTAATGGTATGGTAATGGTATGGTAATGGTATGGTAATGGTATGGTAATGGTATGGTAATGGTATGGTAATGGTATGGTAATGGTATGGTAATGGTATGGTAATGGTATGGTAATGGTATGGTAATGGTATGGTAATGGTATGGTAATGGTATGGTAATGGTATGGTAATGGTATGGTAATGGTATGGTAATGGTATGGTAATGGTATGGTAATGGTATGGTAATGGTATGGTAATGGTATGGTAATGGTATGGTAATGGTATGGTAATGGTATGGTAATGGTATGGTAATGGTATGGTAATGGTATGGTAATGGTATGGTAATGGTATGGTAATGGTATGGTAATGGTATGGTAATGGTATGGTAATGGTATGGTAATGGTATGGTAATGGTATGGTAATGGTATGGTAATGGTATGGTAATGGTATGGTAATGGTATGGTAATGGTATGGTAATGGTATGGTAATGGTATGGTAATGATATGGTAATGGTATGGTAATGGTATGGTAATGGTATGGTAATGGTATGGTAATGGTATGGTAATGGTATGGTAATTCAATTCAATTCAGGTTTATTCAGTCTATGATTATAAATCTTACAGACTAGATACAGAAATTTATAAGGCTAAATTTTAAATACAATTAATAAAAACATAACACATATATGCATATAATATTAGAGTTTTAATAAATATCTAGGTACAAAAGTAATTGAGACTTAAAAACGTCCCTGGATAGAGAGAAATCGATATTTAGCCTACTCGAAAGTTTATTTAATTCCGCTAGAGAGCGGAATATTGGATCAAAGAGGGCGTAGTTTACCCTGATAGAACTCAGATAAAACGGAGGGGAAAAACGAAGGGACCTAATAGGAACATTGAACGTGATTTTCTCGAGAAGGTCTGGGCAATTTACCGAACCAACAACGAGATCATACACGAACATAAGCAGGTGCAAAGTTCTCCTGGACTGAAGGGATTGTAGATTAATTTATGTACACCGAGACTCATAAGAGGGCAACGGTGTATCAAAATTGAGTGAGCCAAGCCCAAACCGAATAAATTTTCTTTGAACCCTTTCAATTCTAGCCGCATGACAGCTGTAGATTGGGTTCCACACAATGGACGCATACTCAAGCTTTGAGCGAACCAACGATATATATAAAGCCTTCCTAGTATACACAGTAAAAAATGAAAGACTACTTTTTTTAAATTTAATACCAAATAGTATTATTTTAAGACCCTGAAAAAGATTGGAAATTAAATTTGGACTAATGGTTTTAAAATAATACCAAAATAATACTAAATCGCTCTCTCTCTCTCAATTTTGGCAATTAAATTAGTCCAAATGGTCTTAAAATAATACCAAAATAACACTCTTTCTCTCAATTAAACGGAAAATAGTATTAATTTAATACTTTTTGGCGTTGTTATATATAAACACCAAATTGGTATTAAATTTAGACTTTTCTTTTTACTGTGTAGGGGTCATTAAAGTCCTTAGCATATCGGCGTAAGAATGCAAGATTTCTATAAGCCTTCGGGAGGACATAGCAGATATGATTAACGAAAGAAAAATGAGTGTCAAAGACGACACCTAGATCCACAAATTCGTTGACTGTGCTCAAGAGACTGCCTGCTAAATAGTAATGTGAAACAAGATTATTGCTGGTCTTCGAGAAAGACATTTGAAAACATTTTTTAACGTTTAGAAAGAGCTTATTAGTATTACACCAGTCAACAAGGTTAACCAGGTCACATTGCAAAAGTAAAACATCTGATGGACTGTCAATCCTGCGAAAGATCTTCAAGTCATCAGCATAAAGAAGAAAGTTGGAAGACTGAAAGCAAGCGCCAATGTCATTGATGAATAGAACGAACAACAGCGGCCCAAGGATACTACCCTGGGGAACCCCAGAATTTGCCACAAAGGTGTGCGACTTACAGTTTTCAATTTCAACACAAAGGGATCTATTAGACAGATAGGACTTCAACCAACATAGGAACACCGAGTGAAAACCATATAACTCTAGTTTCATCAGCAAAATCTGATGGGACACTTTGTCGAATGCCTTAGAGAAGTCAGTATATATGGTGTCCACCTGGGAACCGACTTTGAAGGCTGATAAGCAGAAATCCGAAAAAGATGTCAGGTTAGTGACTGTAGAGCGACCTGAAACAAACCCATGCTGGCGCGGCTCTATAATGCTCTTAACAACAAAGAAAAGTTTTTCATGAATAATTATTTCAAAAAGCTTAGAGCAAACTGAGAGCTTAGCAATGGGTCTGTAATTTGAGACATCATTTTTATTTCCAGACTTAAAGATCGGCGTGATTGACGCTGTTTTCCACCTATCAATAAATAAGCCCGAAGAAAGAGATAAATTAAATATGTAGCATAGAGGAATGCATAAAGATGAGCTACAGTGCTTCAGAACAAATGCACAAAGTCCATCAGGGTCACATTTTAGCGAAGGCTTTAACGAGCGCATAGCTTTACTAACATCATCCACAGATAGTGAAAGTGAACCAAAATCAATGCGTTCAAATAGGTATGAGCTCGAGTGAGGACTTGTTTGAAAAGTAACTTCATCTTCGAAATTAGATTTGAAAAATTCTGCAAAAAGTTCTACAGTGTCATTTAGAGACTGTGAGCAATTGTCATTATAATTCATGCAAATAGGTATGTTGGTAGAACCACGCTTGGACCGAATAAAATTCCAAAATGCTTTGGGATCATCCATCAACTCCACTTCCAACTTCCTCATATACTGATTATATAAAAAATTATCAAGAGCATTGAACTCCCTCACACTATTTAAGTACTGATCCCGAAGAGCAGTATTCGCAGAATCGGCGTTATACAATTTACAATATTTATTACGTCTATTTTTCAGCCTTTTAAGAGTAGTGTTGTACCAGGGTAATTTATAAATTTTGGGGGCCCGGCGAGGCACCTTATCATAAAAAACCTCAGCCAACGTCCTCAAAAAAGTTTCAAAACAGACACTAACGTCATTGGACTGCAAAATATTTTCCCAGGATATATCACAAAAAGTACTATTAAGTACAACAAAGTCAGTTGACCGAAAATTAAAAGAATGGTTATTTAAGTCAAAAGATATCGGGATAGTATTAATATCAATTAAGTTAATGACGAGCGGAACATGATGACTGTCGGGCTGCCACAGCGGGAAAAGGCTTTCAGAGAGGCTAAAAATCAAATTCTCATCCACAAAAACCAGATCTAAGGGCTTAGCAAGTGCATTAAAGGCATTATTAATTTGAATAAGATTACAACTTAATAGGCTATCTATAAAATTAATATAAAGCGATCGCGTAACATTAGAAGGAAACATAACCCCATTATTCTGGAGATCCAACCAGACGAAATCAGGTAAATTAAAATCCCCGAGAATACAAAAATGAGAATCACAGTTGGTTTCGCAAATATTAACAATGTTTTCGATGTGAGAGTTATATAAGCTATCCGAACTATTTGGCGGAATATATGAAACACAAATGAATGTAGATCCAGCAGTACCGAATTGCGAACACAAAGTTGATCAATTAACGAGTCATTATGTAAAAGTTGATAAGCCGAATATCGTAGATTTCTTTTTATGGCGATAAGAACTCCACCTCCTCTCCGGTGACCAGTCTTCACAGAATCCCTGTCTTTCCGAAAGGTATGAAAAAGACAAGGATTAAAAAACTCTTCATCCGAAAAGTCACTATTTAGCCAGGTTTCCACGAGGACATAAACATCATAGTCCATGCGGGACGTCGCTAAAAGAATGGTATGGTAATGGTATGGTAATGGTATGGTAATGGTATGGTAATGGTATGGTAATGGTATGGTAATGGTATGGTAATGGTATGGTAATGGTATGGTAATGGTATGGTAATGGTATGGTAATGGTATGGTAATGGTATGGTAATGGTATGGTAATGGTATGGTAATGGTATGGTAATGGTATGGTAATGGTATGGTAATGGTATGGTAATGGTATGGTAATGGTATGGTAATGGTATGGTAATGGTATGGTAATGGTATGGTAATGGTATGGTAATGGTATGGTAATGGTATGGTAATGGTATGGTAATGGTATGGTAATGGTATGGTAATGGTATGGTAATGGTATGGTAATGGTATGGTAATGGTATGGTAATGGTATGGTAATGGTATGGTAATGGTATGGTAATGGTATGGTAATGGTATGGTAATGGTATGGTAATGGTATGGTAATGGTATGGTAATGGTATGGTAATGGTATGGTAATGGTATGGTAATGGTATGGTAATGGTATGGTAATGGTATGGTAATGGTATGGTAATGGTATGGTAATGGTATGGTAATGGTATGGTAATGGTATGGTAATGGTATGGTAATGGTATGGTAATGGTATGGTAATGGTATGGTAATGGTATGGTAATGGTATGATAATGGTATGGTAATGGTATGGTAATGGTATGATAATGGTATGATAATGGTATGGTAATGGTATGGTAATGGTATGATAATGGTATGGTAATGGTATGGCAAATAAAATAAATTTACAAAGTTTTTTTCGGGCGCTTGATTTGACATAATTTTTCGATCTCTATTCATCTATTCAGTAAATAATAAGCGCCAAGGTATATTAAACAAAGTAATAGTGAACTTGGCAGATCCCTCTTATCTGTAGGAGTTTTCCCGTCAAATGCAAAAAATGTTAACCCGTTCTGTTTAAGATTTTTAAATTTTTCAATAGTGTGAAAAAATAGCAAATTGTTTCATATAAATGCAACACCGCTTGCCTCAATTCCTTGCACATTTAAATAGAGTTTATAGTTCAGATTAGCTAGACTCTAACACATTTTAGCTGAGATGAATGATCTAATCTTTTTATAACTGGATCTTAGACCGAAAACGAAACTGTAAGCGATTAAAATCGATTCATGACTCCTACGGGTTAGGGGTTTAGAATATGCCCGTGGTGAAAAGCCTGCCGCAAGAGGCGACCAGAATCCATTTCGACCGCGGTCACGGGGTTGATGAAATCGGCAATGGGAATAGTACCATAAGGTTGTTCGGCAGATGTGAGAGCATATACTCAATACCGTACAGCTCTGTTTGGTCCGTCACGTCCCTCTTACAACAGCAACAGCGAAGCCGATTAATTTCTCGAAACCGAAAACTAAATCATAACCGTTATTTTTATAAAAAACGAAACCCTTTCAAAATCCAGAACCGGTTCCAAACAAGATTGTACTTCTTTTTTATAAATTGATTACTTCATTTCGCGGACACATATTTATATTTTCCTTGATGAGAAGGTACCCTGCTTTTGACTTCAGTATAAAAAACTCTAATGGAAACCAATTCACCAGTTTCTGCGACACTGTGGCGACAACCTACTTGTGGTGCCATCAGCGGAAATCGACAAATATTCAATACTCACCATTTTTATAACGCAAAGGTCCGAAAAGAGGTAGATTCTAAAGTGGCCAAAGTTACTCCGTAACTATTTGTGCTAGCATATTCCGCGGTATTGATTATTTTTTGGCCTGAGCTAATGCTATCTAATTTTTCGGTAAAACAATTGTATGGGACACAAAACTGTGCTTGGGTGGCAAAGGGTTAATGCGCTTCTTAACATTTTTTTGAAGGAAAAACTCCAACAAAAACAAAATATTTCAGTTGTCAATTCTACCTTGTTGAATTTGCTTTGATAAGCGCTTTCGAAATGTTTTGTGAAAATAAAATTATATACAACAAGTAAGGAAGTCTAAGTTCGGGTAAACCGAACATGAAATACCTAGCGGTCGTTTTCATATGATTTTCAAAATATTCCATTTCGGAAGTGGGTGTGGTTGGGAAGCCATTTCGTCCAATTACATCAGGTATACTCCCTATTATGCTAGTATACCTTGTACCAATTTCATCGTTCTAGCGTAATTAGTTTAAAAGTTACGACCACACGAATTTTCAAAAATGCCTCCCTTAAAAGTGGGCAGTGCCACGCCTACTTTTAAAAATTTATCAAAAAATCATAATAGAATGACTAGGGGGCTCATCCTACCAAACTATATAATTTTAGCCATTTCCGTCACCGACTTATGTCAATTTAGGTGATTTTCGAATTTTTCGATATCGAAAGTGGGCGTGGTTGGAGGGCGATTTCATCCAATTTTATCAGGTATACTTCCAACGATACTAGTATGATTTGCGACCAATTTCATCGTTCTACCCTAATCAGTTTAAAAGTTACGACCAATCGAATTTTCAACGCCCACTTTAAAAAATTTATCAAAAAATCATTATATAATGGCCAGAGGGACTAACCTATAAAAATATATCATTCTAGCCATTTCCCTTGCCGAATTATGCTAGGTTAGGTTCAAGTGGCTGCCGCAGAGGCACACTAGGCCAGTTTTGAAAGGCCCGTTGTGATACCACCAATACAAGGAAAGTCAGTCCCGGGACCCAGCCATATGGAAAATCCCTGAGTTGTTGGGATTCTCCACATAGCAGAATTCCGGGACTGACACTCCTAAACCGACACCGTTACTCCTCCTCGAACCACTTAGATGACTTTATGAAGGCCATCAAGTCCTTTATGTCCAGTTCAGCGATCTGGCTTAGGCTATCCAGGAACGGAACTCCCAAAAAGCGCGTTCTCGCGCCGCTTAAAGCCGGACAGTTGCAGATGAGGTGCTCCACTGTTTCCTCCTCCTCATCATCTTTGCAACTCCTGCAGCATCGTCGGTAGGGCACACCTAGCCTTTCTGCATGCCTACCAATGAGGCAGTGACCGGTTAATACCCCTATCATTATGCAGATTTCCATCCTAGTTAGGGCATAAATGCGTCTAGACCTTTTAAGATCCCATTTTGGCCAGGTTTGTTTCGATATCCGACACCCTGGGGATTGCAGCCATCTTTCGTTGGCTTGACGGAGTGTGTGCTCCTTCAGCATTAGTTTGCATGTGGCAAACGGCATACCTAAGCGCTCTTTATCCTGAAGAACCTGCTTGGTCGTGCCCTGCCTGGCAAGCTCGTCTGCCTTACAGTTTCCCTCAATGTTCCTATGTCCCGGGACCCATATGAGGTTTACGCGGTTCTGTTGTAGGCCCTTAGTTTAGCTTTATATTCGTGCCAATGAGGCTCAGAGCCGAGGCTCTTGGCCTTGTTAAATTGTTTCCGGCATGATTTGCGGAGCGAGTCCAAATCGTACGACCACCAATGTGGCCTGTGTTTACCGCGTGGTTTTGGCACTGGACAAGCCTGTCGTAGAGCATTTGAGAGCGCCGATGTAAATGTAGTTACAACATCCTCCAGCTCCTCTACTGATGAGGGGGCTTGTGAGGGCAGTACTGGTAGGTCTTAATATTTCATTGTGTAACTGCCAATTAGTGTTACGTGGATTGCGCTTCATGATTGGTTGCTCTACACTAAAGTCTAAATCCATTTCTATGTAACGGTGGTCGGAGAATGAGTGTTCTTCCAGAACCCGCCATTTTCTGACCCACTCATAAGCGCCTTCACTACAGATAGTGAGGTCTATGACCTCCATGCGGGTCTTAGTGATAAAAGTAGGCTCATTACCCACGTTGCAAATTACCAGGTTGGTTGTTAAGAGGTAGTCAAACAGAGACTCGCCCCTGGCATTGATATCGGAGCTCCCCCATTGGACATGGTGAGCATTAGCGTCCGCTCCAATAATAAGATTACCCGTGCAGAAATTTGAAACCAGGTCTTTCACCTCCGTTTGTGGTGGGGGCTCTTCGGCGTATATAGACCGACGCCACCGTCAGGCGAGTGCTGTCGACCGTTAGACTGATAGCGGTAATATCACCATTGGTGTAGTTGGGTAGGAGAAAGGAGTTCAACTCAGACTTGACCAAAATGCACGTTCTGACTTTGCTTTCCTCGCTTAGTCCCCAATCCGCAGATTCTCGAGCTATTGACCCAGGGTTCTTGGATGAGGACCACATCCACGTCGCCTTTAGAAAGACGACTACTTAAAGCAGCCGAGGCCACTATAGATTTGTGCAGATTAATCTGAAGCACCACCAACATGAGAGCTCACAGACTTTCCTGCCGTCCCCATATCGTAGAGGTTTGCCCCATCCCTGAGGTTGCCTATCAACGACGAGTTGTTCCGATTAACTGCCCGATATGGCGTTGCGGGAGTCCTGCTGTCTGTAGCGTTAGATGTTAATCGCTCAGCGTTGGCTGCTACCACCGTGACGTCGAGGACTTCCTCGTCCTGTAGGCTGTCCTCCATCTCCGAGTTGTTCACAGCACTATCGCCAAGGGACGTGGCGGATAACATGCTTTCCGCATCGGAATCCTCCGCTTCCTCTTCTGGTAATTCGTTTTCCGGTTCCCCCGGAGCAGCCGAGAAGGCAGCGCGCTGAGCATCACCACGATATACGTGGATAACGATCTGGCCTACGCTGTAGTGTACTAGGCCATTGCACCTTTTGAGGGGCTCGATTGACTCTTTATTCATGGTTAACACCACCTGTCTGTCGGGCCCTACCGCTTCCCCGACCAGATTGACACTCCAGTCATGCGTTCGGAGGGACGGATTCATTAGCCGTAGCATCCCGAGAATTCTCTCGGGTTCGTCAGGGATGGCCGGAATCCACGCCCTTGCCCTTGGACGAGCTGGAATGTCCTTCCAGTCGACGACCTCTATCTTTGCGCTCTTGTAGACTTCACCCAGTTTAGCAGCTTCTGCCTTGTACAGTGCTACGGTTTTTGCATCCTCGCATGCGAGTAATTTAAAATGACCCTGGTGCCAACCCGCATCCGTTACTCGCGCCGAACTACCCGGAAACGCCGTAGCAACGTTGAGAAGAATGTTGCCGAGTTCATTTCGCACGTAACGCCACCGGTCCTTGGGGATGGCCAGACGATCATTGCCTCGGTCAAGGACGCCTATAAGGATCCCGTCCTTGGTTACCTCAGCAAAGCTTAGTTGCCGAATTATGTCAATTTAGGTGATTTTAGAAATTTTCAATATCGAAAGTGGGCATGGTTGGAGGGTGATTTTATCCAATTTCATCAGGTATACTCCCAACGATACAAGTATGCTTTGTGCCAAAATTCGTCGTTCTATTGTAATCAGTTTAAAAGTTACGACCAGTCAAATTTTCAAAAATGCCTCCCTTAATAGTGGGCGGTGCTACGCCCACTCTAAAAAATTTATGGAAAAATCATAAGAGAATGATCTCGGGGATTCACCTATAAAATTATATCATTTTAGCCATTTCAGCTACCGAGATATGTCACTTTATGTGATTTTCGAAATTTTCGATATAGAAAAAGGGGTCGTGGTTATCATCCGATTTCGCCCATTTTCAATAGCAACCTACCTTGGTCAGAAAGTAACCTGTATACAAAATTTCATGCAAATATCTAAATTTTGTCTCAAGGTATCGTGTACACGGACAGACGGACGGACGGACATGCCTTCATGCACTTTTTTTCAACCTAAGAACTTTCATATATGGAACTCTATATATATCTCCATTATTTTGTGCCGTTACGTAGTACCGTTATGTGGACAAAATTATAATACCCTTGGCCAAGTACTAGTACGCTGGGTATAAAAAAAAATATAAGAGCGCTTTCCCTCAAAAATATTCTTCGGGCTACTCTTATTTTCAGGTAGTGTTGAGTGAATTTTTGGTTATAACGTGCTTAGTGGTTACGCTGTATCTATACGAGAATGTATATATAATTTTTGTCGGAAAATTTTTGGGCGTTTTGGGAGGGTGTAAAGAAGTGGGTGGTAAGGAAAAGACATCATAAAATTTCGGGGTGAAAATAGCTGGAAGCAAAATACCTACACACATATGTATGTATGTGCTCAAGTGTATTTATAAGGGAAATGCGAAAACAAAAAGAAAAATGCGTAAAGGCAACAACAAAGAAGGCAAATAGTGGATATTAAAAGAAGGAAAAATGAAAGTGAACCCAAAAATGCCAAAATAAAAATAAATTCTTTTGTGCGTTCTTATCTATATGATTTGTGGTTCAGGGTGTTGTTGAATATTGTTATTTTTTTTTTCTATTCAGTGACTTTGGTGTGAGAGCCTGAGCAAGTTTAGTGATTTAGATCGATAGCATTCGCTAGAGTTGTGTGCAAATATATTGCGTTTTAAAGAAATTTTTCTGCCGTTTTAATTTAGCTTTACACTCTTTAAATCAGCCAAATTCCGCCAGCACGTTTCTGAACTACATTTCAACCCCACTGCCTTCTCGTCACCCAAACCCATTTTGGTATTTATAACCGAAGGTTAGGCTGTTAATATATTGCGCCAGCGTAGTAGCTTCCATTTGCACTGATGAAATTGTTATCACAGAAAATCTGTTATTATTTCATTGTATAAAATAAAATTTAATATAGAGAGTATTGCATTTTGTCTACAAAAACTTCATCTGCGGCATAGCTCAGGGGTAGAACAGTCGGCTGTGACTCCTAAGCGCCTCCGTTCGAATCCGGCCAAGTGGCACACTTTTTAAATTTTATTTTATTTTTTAAAACTTTTCAGTTTGAAAATGAAACTTTTCGGTTTAAAATTAAATCCTTTCGGCTGAAAATTAAAACATTTTGGTTTAAAATTAAAACCTTTTCGGTCTACAATTTTTATTTAGTTTTCATTTATTTTTGAAAGCTTATTTAAGATTGAATTTTTCCTACAACATTTATGTATGCGGCCGCCGTGGTGTAGCGGTTAAGTGCTCGGCCTGCTACACCAAGTCGAGTCATATCAATGCCCGGCAAAACCAATATCAAAAATTACTTAGACAACGAATTTTTCTAAAAGCGGGGTCGCCCCTCGGCAGTAGTTTCGCTTCTCAGCAAAAACTCATTTGCTTTGCAAGTGCCGTTCGGAGTCGGCAAAGAACTGTAGGTCCCGCCAAATTTTAGGAAAAAAATCAAAGCAGCACACTACAAGTTGGAAGAGAAGCTCGGCAAAAATCTCGTTAGAGGTTATGACAATATTGGGGTTCTCCTCTCCGTAATTGATGAAACCAATACAAAACGAAAGACTTAGCCTTGATTTTTATGTGTACATAAAGTTTGTGGTTACCCTGCAACGAAGGTGGGGTGCAATGAAGCCATGCGCAATAACGGCATACGACTTTATTTCCTATTGCTAATGGAAATAAAGCCACTATGGCCTTATTGCCATTTTCAAAACATGGGCGGCGCGATAGCGGCCTAGTGAAAAATATAAAAATTATATAGGTATTATACAAAATCTGTAAATAATAAAACAGAACTTCATTAATTTATTAGTAATAAATTTGCCTATATTTTATAAAGTATCGGCAAGTCATTAATAATGTTTACATACACATATAAAGTAAGCTTAACAAATTGGAAAAGAAAAACTTATTCACAGTTCAACAAAATATATCGTGGGTTACCATATACGCTATATATATTTATTACAATTTTATTATATGTGGAGCTTTTAAATTTATACATATCATATTAAAATATAAAAATTTGGAATACAAATTTGCGCCTTTTTCAAAACACAGTTTTTTGAGATAGTATAAAATATGGTGACAGGTAATAGTGTCACTGGTAATAGTGTCACTGGTAATAGTGTCAATTGAAACTATTTCCATGGAAAATTGGAAATAGTGTCAATTGACACTATTGCGCTTTCGAAATGGAATTAGTGTCAACAAGAAAATGGGAAAATAAGTCATTGACACTATTTCAAAAGTGCTTAAAACATGCCCATTCATTGAAATTTGTGCACATTTCGTAAAAGGAGAAACCATAATTTTGTAAATAATCATATAATAAAAATCCATCTCTTACAACACTGCGCTGCGCAGAAAACCGCTGCCTATAATAGCAATAGTGTCAATTGACACTATTTCCATTTGCAAAAGCGCAATAGTGTCAATTGACATTATTTCCAATTGACACTATTACCAGTGACACTATTACTTGTCACCATAAAATATTACTCACAACAATGTATAGGAATCAAGTTCTTCCTTTCAAAGTATTTCGTCCATAACATATACGAGTTCGCGGCCCAGCCCGCGTTACGGCCGCGCGTTGTGGCCGCGCGTTGCGGTCGCGGGTTCAACATAACATTTATCCTCACTGCTAAATTGCGAGGGAGACGTCAAACCCGATACCCCAATCCCTGACGATGGAAAAGTCGTCCCACCACCTGACTATGATGAAGTGAGGACAGCTTTATCCCGCCTCAAAAGCAACAAATCGCCTGGGAAAGACGGACTACCCGCCGAGCTGGTCAAACACGGAGGCGAAGAGCTGGTAAAAAGCATGCATCAGCTCTTATGCATAATATGGTCAGATGAGTGCACGCCTCCAGATTGGATTTTAAGTGTGCCCTGCCCAATCCACAAGAAAGGCGATCCCGCTAACCGCACCAACTACCGCGGAATCAGTCTTCTTAATATCGCATATAAGGTTCTTTCTAGCGTATTGTGTGAAAGACTGAAGCCCTTCTTCGACAAACTGATTGGACCTTATCAGAGTGGCTTTAGACCTGGTAAGTCTACCATCGACCAGATTTTCACGATACGCCAAATCCTGGAGAAGACCCATGATAAAAGAATCGACACTCAGCATCGCTTTGTCGATTTCAAAGCCGCTTTTGACAGTGCAAAAAGGAGTTGCCTGTATACCGCCATGTCTGAATTTGACTTCCCTGCAAAGCTTATACGGCTTTGCCAAATGACGTTGAGCAATACCAATAGCTCCGTCAGAATCGGGAAGGACCTCTCTGAGCCATTTGAAGCCAAACGAGGCTGCAGACAGGGCGACTCCCTTTCGTGCGATTTCTTCAATCTGATGTTGGAGAAGATAATTCGAGCAGCAGAGCTAAACCGCAATGGTAAAATCTTTTACAAGAGCGTGCAATTGCTGGCGTATGCCGATGATATTGATATCATTGGCCTTAACAACCGCGCCGAAAGCGCCGCCTTCTCTGGACTGGATAAGGAAGCGAAAAAGGTGGGTCTTGCGGTCAACGAGGACAAGACGAAGTATTTGCTGTCATCAAAGAAAGAATCGGCGCACCTGCGCCTTGGCAGCCATGTCACTGTTGATAGTTACAAATTTGAAACTGTGAGGGACTTCGTCTATTTGGGAACCAGTATCAACACCGAAAATAATATCAGTCTAGAAATCCAGCGGAGAATCACTCTTGCCAGCAAGTGCTACTTTGGACTGAGTATGCAATTGAGAAGTAAAGTCCTCTCTCGAAGAACAAAGATAACTGTCCTGATGTATGGCTCAGATTCATGGACAATGTCAAAAGAAGATGAGATGGCCCTTGTTGTTGTTGTTGTCCTAGGGGTGTAAAAAGTAGGTCGCCTCACAGTTGGTGCACCCTGGGTAACGCTAAATGACCTACATAGCCTACACGGCTAGTTTCTTGTATTGCCGGTTCTACGAGAACGGTACCAGTACTTGTGCTGTACCCATCGTGCCGAACCCGTACCCCGGGCCGTTTTCTTATATCGACCCGGCCAAGAGCAATACACTCGGGGTGACCCTGTCTGACATTTAGGTAGGGCTACACCTCGCTACAACAACAACAACAACAACAGATGGCCCTTGAAAGACAATGTCAAAAGAAGATGAGATGGCCCTTGGAGTATTTGAGAGACAAGTTCTCCGGAAGATTTATGGTCCTTCCCGTGATGCCAACGGCGAGTACCGAAGGAAATTTAACGATGAGCTGTACGAGCTCTACGCAGATCTGACCATAGTCCAGCGAATTAAAGCCCAAAGACTCCGCTGGCTGGGCCATGTTATGCGAATGGACAAAGAAGCTCCAGCACAGAAGGTTTTCCTATCGTCGCCTGAATTCGGCAGCGGAGGAAGGGGGAGGCCTCGACTGAGATGGAAACAACAGGTGGAGGATGACTTGAACTCCCTTGGGGTTTCCAATTGGCGTCAGTTATCGCTAAAAAGGAATGACTGGCGTGCTTTGATATGCAACGACCAAAATCGCTTAGGCGGTAAAGCGCCAATAAATGATTATGAAATCTTTTTAATTTTATTAAAAAGTATACCTTCTAACAAGAAGCAGTAAACTTCATACTCAAGTCATCAGACTAGTCCAGGTTCAATGCTTTTTAAACTGGTATGGGACTAGTATATTTCATACTAGTCTTTTTGGACTAGTATGTGGACTAGTTCATTTTATTGGAAATTATACTAGTCCAGGATGAAATAGTATGCAACTGGTATTTTACAACTAGTATCAAACTGGTATTTCCTGACTAGTAGATAACTGGTATATTCTGGTCGAATTCTGACAATTGACATCTCGTAGGACATCAACACGTAAAAAATACCAGTTGCTTATATGGAAAAGAGAGAACACTGACTAGTTGGGCCCGGTACACCAACTAGTTGTAAAGTAGTTTTCAACTAGTTGCTTTCGCTGCAGGGTAGTTAAGAATATAATATGACGAATTATGGTTTCAAACAAATCAACCAAAAGTTGCCAAAGAAATAACCAAGCGTAAGTGGTTGTGGCGACCACTCGCATTGCGGGGTAATACACAAGGAACTTGCCGCAGAACTGTGGACAAAAAGCTCAAAGACGCAGGATGCACTTGCAATGATGTCACGCAAACAGCCCCAAACAGAATACTATTCAATTCGTTGGTCGAGACCCTACGATCCAATAGGGTTGAGGAAGATGATGAAGATATGAATATGAAAAAAGTTAGGAATATCTTGGTATATGCCATTTTTTTGGGAGAACTGATTTTGGTTGTTTTTTGCCTAAACTTATAAAAGGCGCCAATGTAGTGCATATTTTTCCCCTTTTTTAAGAGTTATGCCTTCGCAGACGTTGGCGATTTTAAAATATTAGCTATTTCCGCAAGGGCCAGCACATATTTCAGGTTATGCTCCCAATTGTTGTCAACAGATTTTACTGGACTCAGAGTATGGTATTTTTCAATGTTTCGGGACTACTCTTTGTTCTTCGCCCTGAGCTCCTAATTACTTTCTCTCAGTACAACTGATATTCTGGGAACTATTACCACCGAGGAGCCCGATAGTGGAATGCTAAATTGTTTTTACTTATATGTATCAAGCCTCTTTTGTTTTCATTTCGCTACTTTTGCTTAGCAAGTTTGCCGTATTTTCACAAGTTTTTGTATAAATTGTGAAACATTTACACATACACGTATTTTCGTATACCAACACACAATCGTAGTATGTACACCCCTACATATGGGACATGGATATATCTTGGTCCTGGCCAAGTGTGTATGCATAGCTGTATCCGCACTCGTATATTATAATAATGCGGATAAAGAGATACAATTTCATTGATATTGCCTAAAAGTCCAATATAAAAAGATTTATGACACCGCCAGTCAAAAAAGATGAAGATGCTTTTGGATTCGCGGCAGCACAACAGCTAACGCGCCACTACTCACACCACATCGCTCCATCTTGCGCCCAACCCTGCTTTTGATGGTATTCAGCTGACTGTCAATGCTTATGAGCTGCGTCTTTTGACTTTATGATTCGCTAGCATATCGCAAAGGCAACGGGTCGGGCGCTCAACCCCCGCAGGCCATACATGGCCATGTGGCCATCAGATGGTCATGTGAGTTGTTGGCTGTTAACAACGCAAAGTTTGCAGAGTGCAGCGAGGAATGAAAAATGAAGAATGTGGTATGAGGTATGAGGTTTGACGGAGCGCAATTGCGGCCATGCTTATTTTACTTATTGCCTCGTTTGCTTAAGTTAGGCATCATCTGTTCGTTTGCTTCTTTTGTAAGTTGGTTCTAATATTTATTTACTGTTTACCTTGTTAGTGTTGTTTTTTTTTTCTTATGATTCCACGTTGTTGTTTTTTCCTTTGCTTCGGGTTTTTTTTTGTCATTGCCTTCTATTCCTGCAATGTTTGGCCTTCACAAAAATGTTGGCGTTTTTAAAAGAAGATTGATGTTCCATAAACATAAAGATAGTATTATCATCTAAACACCGATTCTTATATGAACCTAACACACACTCTCATAGATAACCGCTAGGCAATTCGTGAATATGTGAATTCATGGATACTTTTTATTTATTTAATTTTTTTTCGGTTGTTTTTTTCAATAATAGATGATAAATGTATTTTTCTCAAGTTTCATTATTAAAGCAATAATTTTCAAAACTACGCATTAAATGTAGGAAACAAGAGTATTTGGTGAAAAATATTGATATATTACATGGAAACATTCTTTTGGGCTTTGTGTCGGTTTTAAGACATTTATCTCATAAACCTTGTATTACCTTCGGAAATAATGAATAAATATGTGTTTAACTACGGTAAAAATGTTGGGAGTAGTATATTGCTCCACTTTTATATGCGAAAAATAAAGAAAGTGGCGTGATACCAAGAATCTATTTTTGGGACTATGTCACACCTTGCACAGAGATTTAATCCTAATTTATTTCTATGGACACTTTTCAATGTACAAGTTGTTGCAATGGGGTTTATCAACACCGGGTACGCATATTATATTTCTGAGTGGTGTTACTCCAGCAACTTTTGGAAAAACTAACCCTGAATCGATCGAACACCGACTATGCTACCCATAATATGACCCATACAATACACAGTTGCAATTAGATAGCTACTTAAAATTTTAAGTTCTTCTGATTAAATTTGAATAAAAAATCTAAAATACATATTATAATGCTTTTTAAACTTAGAATACCCTAAACGTTCTGCCGTTATGGGCGGATAAGATTTGTTGTTGTGTTTTGACTGATAGCTTTTTGAAGCCATTTTATGTGTATCGTAGTTCAGTACACTCTGAGACCGGAAACACTAGTACTCTATAATTTTTTTCGACATTCGAAGTTATTTTTACTTGAGGGCACTGGTAAAATCCACAATATCGTACTGTTATCCTGAATTTGACCAAATTCTGTTGAATTGACCAAATATTGGTTATTTCAGCCAAATTTTTTTGTTGAATTAACTGTTGATTCAACAGTCATAGATCTGTCAATTTTTAATTAACAAAATTTGGTAAAACTGACAGAATATTTGTTGATTAAACTAATCTGGGTTGGAAACTAATTTGGGTTGAAACAACAGACTCCAACAGCGATATACCTACTGTCATTGGAAAAAACCTCCATTTGCTAAGCAATTATAAACTATCCCCCATATTCATAAAAAAAAATAAAATTGGTTTATAAAGCTTTTTAAAAAGTCATTTTCAAACAAATTTTGATTAATAAGAGCTTATTAAACCTTTTGTGTTTTTATGAATTCCGAATATTCCATAAACTATCTGCGAATTACAATAGTATGTAATGCAGATAACATGAAATGAACGGAATAATTATTTCTTATGTCGCTTGGTCATAGAGCAGAGCTGCAAATAGGCGCCGTCAATCATTAGTACGCGATGCCCTGATAGTAAACATCTCCGTTTAGCAGTCAAAGCAGTGTGAGCTCGATTCTCTGTGGAGGCAACAAAGCAACGTGGGAAGGTGTCATTTAGAACAAAGCTGTAACAAGTATGCATGATAGTAGTAGACGCCTGGATTGAGCGTTCAAGAGACCTGAGTGCAATTCTCGGTGAAGTCAATACTACTAGAATATTTTATTTAAAAATTTAATGTATACTGTATTTTGTTCTTACATACACAGAAAAAAGAAAAGTCTAACTACCATTTTGGTGTTTATATATAACAACGCCGAAAAGTATTAACCCTTTCGAAACTTCTTTTATGTTTTTGGCCTTAAAAATCTGTTTTTGTGTTTTTCCTACTATTTAAGCCATCGCAATGAACAATTAAAAAGAATTTTTCAAAAAATTTTTTTCTAAAGTGGTTTTTTAGCACCATGCCATATGGCATGGAATTTACTTAACGGAAAGAAATTTTACATACGTGCACTGATAAAAATAATTGTCCTAAAATTGAGGAAACGTACTACTTGGCTTAAAAAAAAAAATAATTTTCCTATTTTTAAGGAAAAAACTCTACTTAGTTTAAAATAACATTTCTACTTGCCATAAGTAAATCAATGTACTCATTTCAGTATTAAAGACATTTTTACTAGTTTCAATCAATTTACAAGTTTATTAAGTATAAAACTGTCCTTAAGTTCAAAATAAGTAAATATTTCCTTATGCTGAAGACATTTTTTCCAGTGATATCAAGGCAGTATTTAACTTAATTTAGGACCATATTTACTTATTTTCGCTGTCGCCGCCAAAAACCTTCTGCTCGCGTAATTTTTAAAGAATTTTATTACATACTAGCTGACCCGGCAGACGTTGTCCTGCCACAAATTTATTTCCCTGTCTGTTTCACTAACCCGATCCCTATATCTATTTTAAACCATATCCCTATCTCCTTCATATAGGAGAAACCACGCCCCCTTTTTCCTTATCCCCAGTTTTTTTTGGAGGTGTCCGGGATTGATCTTATATAACTCCTCACAAAATTTCAGTGGTCTAACCTAAATACTTCTAGAGATATGGACTATGAAGTATTTTATTCGTATGGGAGGTGCCACGCCCCCTTTATCGTTAACTCGAGTTTTTTGGGAGGTATTAGGGATCGATCACATATAAACCCTCACCAAATTTCAGTGGTCTAACATAAATACTTGCACAGATATGGGCTATGAAATATTTCCTTCATATAGGAGAAACCACGCCCCCTTTTTCCTTATCCCCAGTTTTTTTTGGAGGTGTCCGGGATTGATCTTATATAACTCCTCACAAAATTTCAGTGGTCTAACCTAAATACTTCTAGAGATATGGACTATGAAGTATTTTATTCGTATGGGAGGTGCCACGCCCCCTTTATCGTTAACTCGAGTTTTTTGGGAGGTATTAGGGATCGATCACATATAAACCCTCACCAAATTTCAGTGGTCTAACATAAATACTTTCAGATGGGCTATGAAATGTTTCCTTCGTATGGGAGGTGCCACGCCCCCTTTTTCTTTATCTCCAGTTTTTTTGGAGATGATGGGATTAATCTTATTTAACTCCTCAAGAAATTTCAGTGGTCTAACCTAAACACTTCCCGAGATATGGACTATGAAGTATTTCATTCGTATAGGAGGTGCCACGCCCCCTTTTTCGTTACCCTAGTTTTTTTGGAGGTAGTAGGGATCGACCTCGTCTAACCTCTAACCACGTTTCAGTGGTCTAACATAAGTACTTTCAGAGATATGACTATGAAGTATTTCATTCGTATGAGATGTGCCACGCCCCCTTTTTCGTTATCCCCAGTTTTTTGGAGGTGGTAGGGATCGATCTCATATAACCCCTTACCAAATTTCAATGGTCTAACATGAAGACTTCCAGAGATATCGACTATGAAATATTTCATTTGTATGGGAGGTGCCACGCCCCCGTTTTCGTTATCCCCAGCTTTTTTAGAGGTGGTAGGGGTCGATCTCATATAATCCCTTACCAAATTTCAGTGGTCTAACATGAATACTTCCAGAGATATCGACTATGAAGTATTTCATTCGTATGGGAGGTGCCACGCCCCCTTTTTGGTTAACCCCCAGTTTTATGGGTGAGAATGGTGTTGTTATCCTATAGGTCTGTACCGATTTCCAGGTCCCGACCTTAAACCCATTTAGAGATATTCACCTTGAAGAAAAATATTTGTATGGGAGGTGCCACGCCCCCTAATATTTTGTTCTGATTTTATAACATGACCTGCGCGTGGTAATAACAAACAAACCCCCTAAAGGAAGTATATGATTTGGTTCAGCCGTTTTCGAGTTTTAGCGTAACGACTGAACACCATTTCATTTTTATATATATAGATTGTATGAGAGGTACCACGCCCCCTTTTTCGATAACCCCAAGTTTTATGGGTGAAAATGGTGTTGTTATCCTATAGCTCTATACTAATTTTCATGTTCCTACCTTAAACACTTTTGAAGATATTCACCTTGAAAAATTCAGTTTGTATGGGAGGTGCCACGCCCCCTTTTCCGATTACCCCTTCTTTTATGTGTAAGAAGGCTTTTGATACCATATAGGTCTATACCAATTTTCAGGTCCCTACCTTGAACCCTTTCACAGATATTCTGCTTAAAAAATTTAGTTTGTATGGGAGGTACCACGCCCCCTTATTGGGTAACCCCCAGTTTTATAGGTGAGAGTGGTGCTGTTATCCTGTAGCTCTGTACCAATTTTCATGTTCCTACCTTAAACACTTTTGAAGATATTCAACTTGAAAAATTCAGTTTGTATGGGAGGTGCCACGCCCCTTAATATTTTGTTCTGATTTTAAGACATGACCTGCTCGTGGTAATAACAAACAAATCCCCCAAAGGAAGTATTTCATTTGGTTCAGCCGTTTTAGCGTTACAATTATACACCATTTCATTTTTATATATATAGATTAAGTATACAACTATCCTAAAAATTCAAAATAAGTCAATATTTCCTTATGTTGGGAGGCAACGTGAGTAAGAGTGGTGAAATTCCACAAGCAGAACAAAGGTGTAATTAGACGCTGTCAAGCGTAAGTATTCAATAGCTTCATGGTAGACATCTAAGTTTACCATTCGAAAAGTTGTGAGTTCGATTCTCGTTGAAGGCAATATAAGAACTGTGTAAAATAATTTTTTTTTAAGTTTAAAATTACTTAACTACTATTTAAGTACAAGCCCTACTTAAAAGTAAATTTAAGTATAACAACTTCTTTCTTTTAAGGCAGAGCGGCCTTGGCGCAATATTGTTCCCTTCATTTATTTGAATTTGTATGGAGGTTTCCTTACTTTTAGGAAATCATTTTTATCAGTGTGCGTAAGTAGTTTCAGTGGTTTTATGGGTGAAATATACAAATCATGCCACATTTACATAAAATGTGATTAAAAAAAAATTTTTATTTTGTATCTTATCTCTTTTTTACCAACCTTCTTCTTCCTTAGACAAGGAGGCATAAAATAACCTAGTAGGTTCCACTGGTCATACCAAATCGTTCCTGCGACAGTCGCGCAAGTACCGCAACTGCTGGTACCGGAGGGTACCGAGTTCTTAAGCGGCTTAAATCTGCCATTATCGACAATACTCCCCAAAACTTATGGGAGGGTTTTGGTCATTCAAGCGACAACAACAACAGATGAAGTCCAAGTCTTCCAAATTAACTAAGATATTCTTCTTATCTTTGTTTAGCTTCTAAGACATGTCAATTACATACCAAGGCATCGAATCCCAAAGCTTTTTGACAATCCCGGGATTTCGGGATTTTAGAATGGCAATCCCAGGGTCCTGGGATTTTCCGGGGTTATCCCAGATACCGTCAAAAAGGTCGGGAGAGTAATCCAAAGACGCGTTTTGACCTATAATGCATAATTCGAAAGCGAAAGCCGATATTTTCTGTCAAGAGATATTTCAACCCAGAAAGGTGCTCTGCACATAAGTACAATGGATCACGCTCGAATTTTGGAATCGCATCTGGTAAAACTATTGTATTTTTGCCAATAACTTTCCTCTGAAACAAAAACCTTTATTTTCGATTTCTGATTATTGAAGCCAAGTCAAGAAGAAGTTGATACCTCTTCCGTCCTTTTTAGACGTGTTCTAGCAGTTTCGGGATGCCGAAGCCCGTGGATTTGAACCAATATAGTACGTTAGGCGTGGAATTCGAGATCGGGATTCCCCTAAATCAAGTCAAAAGCTACGTAAGAAACGTCTGCCGACTTCAGCGTTTATCAAACGCTATTATGGAGCTACCGACGGAGGAAAGATACCCCTGCGAGTAAGGGGTTTAGAATATACCCGAGGTAGGTAAGCCGGTCGTAAGAGGCGCCTAAAATCCACTTGAACCCAGTCAACGAAATCGTTCCAATACAGTCGGGCTAGTACCACAAGGTGTTATTCACCGGAACGTACAGGATCCATATCCGGCAAAGCACTGTCAACATCAGTACAACCCTGTCTGGCCTGTTAAGTAACTTTTTATAAGTTGATCTTCCGGCAAGGCAGGGCGAAGTACTGCCACAACAATAACGACAGAGGAAAAGATAATTGGATCATCAGAATTTGGGGGTGGATTTCGATGAAGTCAATGCAACCCCTATCGACTCTCCCAAATTATTTCCGACTGGAGCTCCGCCGTAATAGCTGACAGACCTAATTGTTAGAGAAATTATAAAAATTTAATGCAGACTTTATTTCACCAAATAAAATTTTTTACTTCCGTTGGGTAAAATCTATGCCGTATGGCATGGTATGAAATGAAAAAAATCGTAGAGCCTTACTCAACTGTCCTATGGTCTTAATTTTTTTTTTAATCCCATTTAGGGCATTCATTTCGGAAACGGTCAAAATTCTAAAATTAAAATTCTGAAGTCAAAATTCCGGAATCAAAATTCTGGGTCGACAAAATTCTGGAAATCGGAATTCCGCACTTCCTTCGCCTTTTTTGGCTGTATTTCAAAATTCTGGTTTTTCATAATTCCGGAATTTACGTTTTCCAGAATTAATTCTGGAAATTTTTTCCCCAAAATTTGAGCAAAATCGAGTATTTTAATAAATTGTGCTTATATTTAAGAAATATACATTGGCTTTGATTTTTTGGTCATAAGACAGAAAACCAGCGGAACAATTTGTATTTCTACTCAGCCGTGTATGGAAAATAGCTGCCTCGTCATCGTTGGAACAACGTCAAATTTACCGTCCATAATCCAGCAGTCGCTCTCATTTAACAACTGCAGCGAAGATTTTGTTCCAAAAATAAGAATGCATTCGCCATAACTTTAATAACTTTCTTACTTAAAATAAATAGTTGACCTTCCAAAACATAAAGTGATAATAAAGGAATGTCTATTTTTTCAACACAAGTTGGCTCTTTAAAACATTTAAACTGTTCCGTTGTCTTCTAATTTTTAACTTAAGGGCACCTCTTGATGGCAGATAATGTCCAATGTGTTTTTCTGTCATAGATACCGAACGCTGAATTATTTGGCTAGGCTGCAGAAAACTCAAGCGAAACCATATTTTTAAAATGATTATTTGGATCTGCAACCGATTTTTTATGCGCACATGGATCATGAGAATGTTCATTTTTTTTCGTATATCTAACATTTCACAGCCGTGAAATTGTGTGTCAATACGCACGGTACATTTGTTTTTAATTCCTTCAGAACAAGTCCAGTTAAATGATAAAGGCAAAATTTTGTAATTAATGATTAAAGAATTTCGAATTTCAGAATTTTGGTTTCCAGAATTTTGCAATTTAGAATTTCGTTATCCAGAATTTTGGATTCCAGAATATTGACTTCCATAATTTTGATTTCCGGGGTTTTGACTTCCGGAATTATGAATGCAGAATTTCCAAAAAAGCAGAATTTTGACCCCAACCCCATTCATTTTCTAATAAACTGAATTCAAAAAGTTGAAAAACGAAAGTATTTTTATTGTTAAATTATTAAAATTATGAAGTAACTTTTTCTTGCAAAAATACGAACTCGATAGAGACACTCTCTAAATTTTTTATTTCCAGCTCTCAAAATTTTTATTATTTATTTTTAGAGATAAAGCCTCAAAGAAAAATACATAATTAAAAAAAAAGTGAATTCCTTAATTTAATGTCACAAGACAGCCATTGAAATGAGACTATGCCATATGGCATAAAATATCCGAAAGGGTTAAATTAATACCATGTTCGGTCTAATTAAGAAAGAGAGGAATTGAGTCGAAGATTCTCTCAGGCAAAAAAAAAATAAAGAAATTTTATTATATTGCGTTGACCGAGAGTCGAACTCACAATTTTTTGAATTCTGAACGGGGATGTTTACCTACAAGCAATCGAATACTTATGCTTGCCAGCGTCTAATTGCAGCTTATTTTAAATGATAGCGACGAACCGCTTGCTCTGAAGAACAAACCACTGAACTTAATTTAATGCTAAAAAGTAATTAATTTAATACTTTTCCGTCTTTTTTTTAACCAAAAGTACTTAAAACATTATAATGTGGGAGAGCGCTATAGAGAGAGCGCTTTAGTATTATTTTGGTATTACATATTTAAAAACTATTTGGAATTAAAAAATTTTGAGAGTCCTAAATTAATACTATTTAGTTGGGGGGATAGATCTCCCCCCTTCTTCACTCGAATAATTTTGCAAAATTAAATTGTACAGTAGAATTATCAAATTTCCTTCTAGCTAAGAAAAAAATCTTCGTGAAGAGTTGCCGCGGTACGAGTGCTTAAGTCGATAGCCACAGGGCTACGCTACCCTTGTGATCATAGATCCGCATGACACTACATCACGAGAGCAGCCTAGCCTCTCTGGCGCGACGACAAAAATCTTCCCCCTCCCATTCCAGGGTGTTATACGAGACCGTGCCCATTGGACGTTTGCAGCCGGGAGGCAAATCGTGGCTATAGTTGAACGGAGCCTCTCTGATACCGGGCCGCCTCAGAGAGTATCTACGGTCTTACCGCGGTATGGGGCTATGCCGCCGTGGACGACACACTTTCCCCTCACTCTTTCCTTGATCCTAAGCTGGCCTTGTCCGGCGATGGGTCTTACGAACAAGATGAAAAACACAATACAAAACATTAAACAATCAACAACTTCGTTCACTCCTCAGCAGAGGAGAGCTATGCTGGATCAAGAGAAAGCACAGCGTGGGGTACAACCTCCACTTCAAAACCAACCGGGGGACCGACAGCGATGGCAACTACGGGTCGGTCAACCTATAAATCTCTATCAAATCAGCGCGGCTGACTACGCAGCTAAGCGGACAACGGCGCATGCTGAACTTCCATAAATCGCTGGTATGAAAACCAGTCTCTCAACGCCTGTGGCAATGGTCTCACGACTTGGCCTGCCTTGAGCTGTCAGCAAAAGGAGCGACCGAGAAAAACACTATGGGTCCGGACTCCCAAGAGACATCTCCCCGCCGCTCTGCGTACCTGGGAAAACGATTAGCCGCTAGGATCCTGAAGAAATATGAGGGAGTTCCGCAGGAAACGCTGTCGCTGAGTTCCAGGAAATGTGTGGAGTTAGCACAATCTCTGATATCGGATTTCCAAAGCAGTTACGTGCCAAAGAGGGTAAAGGAAACCCTTCAAACGCCAGAGATCGGACGTGGAGTTAAAATCCCATCCCAAGCGGCATCAAAACACCCACGGAGTGGGCAAACCAAGCTTTGCTGATGTAACCAAGGACAGGATCCTTATAGGCATTCTTGACCGAGGCAACGACCGTTTGGCCATCCCCAAGGACCAGTGGCGGCACGTCCGGAACGCTCTCATCGACGTTTACTTGGAGTCTCCAAGTGGTTCGACGGCGGTCACGGATGCGGGTTGGCACCAGGGACAGATTAAAATTGTCGCGTGCGACGATGCAAGAACTGTTACACTGTACAAGGCAGCGGCTGCAAGACTGGGTGAAGTGTACGAAGGTGCAAAAATCGAGGTCGTCGACTGGCTCCTGCTACGCCAAATCGCGCAGTTGCTCTGAACTCGTCGTTGAGAGACAGCCTTCGGGACAGAGCAGACCTCGACGATATGGGGACGGCAGGGAAGTCTGATCGCTCTCATGTTGGTGGTGCTTCAGATAAACCTGCAAAAATCTAAAGTAGCCTCGGCTGCTTTAAGTAGTCGTATTTCTAAAGGCGACGTGGATGTGGTCCTCATCCAAGAACCCTGGGTCAACAGCTCGAGGATTTGCGAATTGGGGACTATGGGTTTCTAGCTCATTCGAGCCAGCAAGGAGGGCGAAGTCAGAACCTGTATTTTGGTTAAGTCTGACCTCAACACCTTTCTTCTACCTAACTATACCAATGTTGACATTGCCGCTGCCACTTTAACAGTCGGCAGCACCAGCCTGACGATGGCGTCGTTCTATATGCCCTACAACGCCGAAGAACCTCCACCACAAACGGAGGTGAGAGATCTGGTGTAAAATTTTTGTACGGGTCATCTTATTATAGGAGCGGACGCTAATGCTCATCACGTCCAATGGGGAAGCTCCGATATCAATGCCAGGAGCGAGACTCTGTTTGATTACTTATTAACAACCAACCTAGTAGTTTGCAACGTATACGTATAGAAGAACAAAAGAATTTAGTATAAGTACAGGAATTTAGATACATATATAATGGTAAGTATGATTGGTTTGCGAAGGCGTATAAATATATGATGAGCTTAGTTGTGTGTGCTTCGATTTAAATTTTACTTAACAAAATCTCATCCCCCCCTAGAAAAATCCTGGCCACGCCACTGTATGACTTACTATGATTTAGTCTACTTTGTTACATAGATATCGGGTGCCATTTTTGGCAAAAACAATTGAATAACTTGAGCAGGCTAAATTTCGGGACTTTCAAATCCCGAGAGGCAAGAAATTTCGGAAACTGGCTTCTTTTAAAAAAGCAGGGTGGCTTGAAACCTGGAAAATCTTCCATGGACCCGTCAGAAAAAAGTAGTTACTAATTTTAAAAACTTCCCTGCCCCCATACAAAGCGCTTTGAGAATGTCCCACGGGATTTAAGAATGCTCCACGCATTGTTTCATAGAGAAATGAGTCTCATGTCACCCAGGAACTTACTTTAATACGTTCTCGTGAGTGACATATGGCTCATTAGTATCTGCACAATAAAAAATAAAAGTTTACTTTTAATGCCAGGCGCTACTGAAATTAAACCTTTTTGGAATTAAAATTGAGTTTTAATACTAAATAGTATTCTTTTAATACTGTGAAAATTTTTTAATCCAAAATGGTATTAAAATAATACCAAAATGATACTAAAGCGCTCTCTTTAGCGGTCTATCTCCTTATAATGGTTTTTTAGCATTAAATTAAGTACGGTGGTTTGTTATTCAGAGCACGTGGTTCGTCGCTATCATTTAGAACAAAGCTGCACTACTACTACTACTACTAACCGAAAAAAGGCTGTTTTCAAGTTTTTTTTAACATTTAGATTTTTTGAGTTTATTTCTATTTATATCTAGGTGGGAGGTATGTGAAAAGTGTACAAAACGTCGCACATCTAAACCGGCGCAACCCCATTCTAGAAAGTAACAAAAGTAATAAGTAAGGAAGTCTAAGTTCGGGTGAACCGAACATTAAATACCCGGCGATTTCTACCACCATGAAACCTGCTAAGTTTCATCAGTCTTCTATAATCAGTTTTAAAATTATGACACCCGCTTTAAAAGTTCAACAGAAAATCACAATAGACCGACCAGCATGCAAATTCCAGAAATCTCCATTTCGTAAATGCTAAAATGCTTAAGCAAATTAACTCACAATCTTAGGAGATCCCGCTTATTTGCGATTCTGATCCACAAGCCGCCTAGCTATGATAATAGTGCGTTATCTGCACTCTAGATGGCGCGCAGGCATCACTGCAAGATGTCAATTTAGTTGTGATCCTTTACAACTCAGAAAAAGCCAGAAGTAGACCGAAACGCCCGAAGTTACTAGCTACTAATCCTTTCCTTTTAGCACTGCTCTACTTTTTTAATTACAAAATAAATTGAATTTTCGTTAAAAAGATTTGTGTTTGTTTAATAAAGTCGGTTAAGACCAGATTTTATATTGTTATATACACCTTAATTTAATTATTTATTGAGTTTTTCTCTATATAATTGTTATACGGAAACAAAAATGGTTTTTTAGTTATAACTTTTAAATGATAAATAATATTACTTTTGTGACTCCGGATTATGATTTCTGGGACTGAAAATCTCTCTACTGACGTTTTGCGACGGGTTTTTTGCAGTTTTAGTGGGATAGAAAGAAATACAATTTCCAAAGTTATGGGCGAATACATAATTAAATATAAATTTTTCTTATAAATTACACGTATTTTTTGATTTTGAGTATTTTTAGGGCCTAAAACAACATAGTTCTGCCCTTTTTCCTATTTTTTTGCGTTTTAGCCACAACTTTTTTTCGTCGCCAAAATTTGCCAGCTTTTTGAGAAAATTGCAGATTTTACGAGATGGCTAAAATTGCAGAATCGCAAATTTAGCTTAGATTTAGAGATTTTAAGAGATGGAGATTAAGCATTTGCGAAAACTGAAATTCATGTCCAGGAGGATTTACCTACCAAATTATACACTGAACCAAAAAAGTTCATATTTCCAAAGATTCATTAATACCTCTCCAAAGAACTTTTTAATATAAACTAGAGTTCGTCCAGTGGTTGAAATTCAACCACAAAACCTTATTTTATTTTCCTACCTTTTTGCTATTTCCTTAATTTGCCTTTCTTTTCCATATTTTGTATATTTTTGGTTTCTAAACATTCCTATTCATTTTGCCTTTTCCTCCCTCTTTACATCATTCAGTAATATAGTTTCAGTGTTGATAATTATTTATTCTTCTTAGGTCGTCTTCATACGTATTTCTTTCCTTTCCTTTCCTTAGCATTAATTGCTTTTATTTCCTTTCCTTTCCTTTCATCTCAATTTATTCTCTTTGCTTTTCTTTCTTTCTCTTCCCTTTTATTTCCTTTCCTTATCTTCTCCTTTCTTTTCCTTTTCTTTCCTTTTCTCTTCTTTCATTTCATTTTATTTCCCTTCTTTCTTTCTTTCTTTTTTGTTCTTTTTTGTTCTTCTCTGTTCTTTTTCTTTCTTTTCGTTTCTTTTATATTCTTACCTGATCCTTCTTTCCATTTCCATTACATTCCTTTTTTCCTTTTATTTTCTTTTTCTTTCCTTTTCTTTCGTTTCCGTTGCTTTAGTTTCCTTTCATTTTATTCATTTCTTTTTTCATTTCATTTCTTTTCTTTTATTTTTCTCTTACCTTTATTTTCTTTCATTTTTTTTTTTAAATTTCCCTTCCTGTCATTTCGTTTCCTTACCTTTCCTTTCCTACCGTTTCCTTATTTTCTTTTGTTCCTTTCCGCAACTCCTTTGCTTTTCTTTTTCTTTCATTCATTTCCTTAACTTATTTTTTTTAGCTTTTCATTACCTTTCTTTCCTTTATTTTTCTTTCTTTTTATTTTCCATACCTTCTTCCTCGCTACCTTTTCTTTCCCTTCTTTTTTTCTTCTTTCCTTTCTTTGTCTTTCTCCTTTTGCTTTTCTTTTCCACTGCTTTACCTACATTACATTTCCTTTCTTCCCTTCCTTTTTTCTTTTCCATTCCTTTCCTTTCCCTTTGATTTTTCTGTCATATTTTCCGTTCCTTACCTTAACTTACCTTAATTTTCCTTTTATTTAATTTAATTTAATTTAATTTAATTTAATTATACACATATAAGACTTAGTCTTTTACAGTGTCACATTTGGTTAGATTACTTATTCCTAGTACAAATTAATTACTAAATGTAAAAACAAAAAGAAAGATTAGCAATAGAAATAGCACCATAATTTACCTATTTAATAAAAAAAAAAAGAAAAAAAAGAAGAACATGAAATAAGGAAGGTGTAGAAAGTTCAATAAGAAAGTAAGTCAATTACTGCAAATTTGAAGCGCCTCAGATTTGATTCTAATTTTACTTTATTGGGCAAGGCATTCCACAACTGCACAGCCCTAACGAAAAACATTCTCGATGTAACTGAGTACTTAAAAAACGGTACAATAAGATTACAAGTACGAGATGATTGCGCAAATGTAAGTTTTTTAAATAGATATTCTGGTGTTCGAAGATAAATTATTCTATGTATAAAAAATAGTAAGCGACGGTCGAAGAACGCTGATAAACTACACTGAAGAATAGTTCTTGAAAAGTTTGAAATATGATCATATTTCCAAGTGTTTTGACAGTTTTAACATATTTGACAACATTTCCATTTAATATTATTGGCGAGACATCATCAAGATTAAAGAAATGATGCGATATAGCAATCACCTGCGTTTTGGATGCATTAAGGTAAAGTTTGTTTCTTATAGACCATTGATATATGGCTTCTAAGTCTTCATTTATTCGGCAGACCAAATCCTCCACTAAGCCAATAGGAGCTGATAGGTATACCTGTGCATCATCCGCATAGAGATGAATGGATACATTGCGGCAGCATTTTTCAATATCATTTATATATAAAATAAATAAAATTGGGCCAAGAATGGAACCTTGTGGTACACCAGATTTTACCGACAATAAGCTTGATCCGATATCCCCACACATCACCCTTTGGAACCTGTTTGTTAAGTAGCTTTCGATGAGCTTTACAGCATCTCTAGTAAATCCAAAATATGTTTCGAGCTTTTGAAGTAAAATTTTGTGGCAAACCGTGTCGAAAGCCTTGGAAAAATCCAAAAGGGTAAGAATAGTCAGGTCACCCGTATCAAAGTTGGGTCGAATGTCCTCTAAAACCTTAAGCATAGCGGTAGAACAGCTATGTCCAGTACGATACCCTGACTGATTCTTCGACAACAGACCTTCACAAGTAAGATACTTCATAATCTGAGTCGACAAGATCTTTTCGAAAATCTTTGATAAACACGGAAGTATGCTAATAGGCCGAAAGTCACATGGCAAGGAAACATTACCCTTTTTCGGAACTGGTATAATATTAGCCACCTTCCAACCATCAGGAAAGGTTAGTGATGTTAATGCAAAATTTAGAATATGCGTTAAAGGAGAAATTACATATGGTAAAATAAGTTTAATAAATCTTAGACATATTTTATCTTCACCTACGCCGTTTGATTTTATCGTGAGTATCGATTGTATTATTTCAGGCTCTGTTACACTTGTAAAGTTGAATGAATGTAAATAATCATGCGAAGAGTCAACGCTGGTAACATAAGACTCATTCTCTTCTGGTAGTTTCGTAGCAATGAAATCATTCATAACATTAACATCCACCGTGCATTCCGATTTTAGATTAGACTTAATACCAAGTTGTTTAAGATTACTCCAGAGAACCTTCGGTGGCAGGCACACATCAAGTTTGCTTTGGAAGTAACATCTTTTGGCCTCCCTAGTTTTTCTCGTCGCCCTGTTTCTCAACGCCTTATAGACCTGCCAATCTTCAGCTTTAGAGGTTTTCTTCCAAATGTGGTAGCTTTTGTTTCTTTCTTTTATTACCTGTAGTACTTCACGGTTAAACCATGGTTGTTTATGACTGTTCACTTTAACTTTCCTCAGTGGAACATGTTTGTCAAAGAGATACTTAACCATATTGGAAAAGTTATTAACTTTTTCATTAATATCTGCAGAAAACCAACAGTCATTCCAGGGAAGGACAGATGCTTCGGTGGCTAATTCTGTGATATTGATTCTTTTGAAATCTCAAAAATATTGTAGACGGGAAATGGAAATTGCTGATTGCATAGCTAGATCATAACTCATAAAAATTAGGTCGTGATCACTAACACCACCAAGGGAAAGCTGGTCGACATGCAGAACATTCCGCATATCAGCAACACAGAAAACATCCAGCAAGCTAGGTTTACAATGAGGTCCAAAACGAGTAGGAAGCTTATTAACAACATTCAACCCTACACCTGATAAGCTATCAAACAGGTTTTTAGAACGATCATTTTCAACAATCAAATCAATATTTAGGTCTCCACACAAGATTATGTGTTCATAAATAGCACTATATTTATATATACTTCGAAAGAGATTGTCCAAGTCATTTGACTTACTTGGGTTGTATGCACATACAACAAGACACCGCTCAAAATTGTCATAAAATTCAACCATCAGAAACTCAACAGGGTCGTTATTATCTGATCTGTCAATTATTCTTCGCTGCAATGCTTTCTTGTGATATATCGCAATGCCACCACCGCGCTTACCTTGCTGTCTGTCATTCCTAACAACACAATAATCAAGAAACTGGTAATTATCATCATTTATATCTTTCTGAAACCAAGTTTCAGTGATACACACAATGTCAACAGACACAGAGCTAAAAATGTAGTTAAAATAATCAAGCTTCATTTGATTTAAACTTCTTGAGTTGAAATGACAAACCTGAAATCCAGGGTGATAATCTGCCAAAATCTTCAGTACTATCTTTGTATGAAATTCGTTAGAGCCGACAGATGGACTATTTAAATCCATAAAAATATCTGGGAGCGTGCACTTCAAATTTCCAATATACAGTAATACATAAAAGATAATAAGTATAGGGATAGTACATATGAGAAAAGCTTAGAAAATTAAGACAAATATAGATACGTATAAGTTTTAAATTGTTCTTTGAAAGACAAAAGCAATAAATTATGATCATAGTAGCTTCTTTTATATCGGGATGCTAATAAGAGAATCCACTTCAACACGGCTAGTAACCTCTTTCGATTCTTCATTGGGCTTGCATCGAACATACACCTTTCCGCGTATTGAGAACGCTGATGCAATGAGCTTCTTTCTCTTCAACTCCGTAGCATAGGACATCAACTCTCTTAATCTTTTTGGCAAACTCTCATGCACATACACAGATCCGTAACCAGGTACGTCAACGTCAGACAGCGCGAGCGACCTTTTTTGTAATTTGCGAAATGCAGCAAGAGATTTGAACAGCTGGCTTCGTTCGCGCACAGAGCAGAGCTTAATAACAATAGGCATGTTGTTTTTGTTATTTTGCACTTTGCGTTTTGTGTTTTTTATTCTAAACGCATCGCGCAATGGTGGTGGGTGAAGGTTTACTGCATTGCACATTTTGGCAAACAAATCAGGCAAACTCTCTTCTTCATCATATGGAATACCATTAATTATTATGTCAGATGAGACTGCATTGCTCTCCAGCTCATTAAGCTTACTCGGAACAGCAATAATTTCACTCCGTAAACTTTCAACCTCATTGTAAGAATTTTCTAATGCAGCCACTCTTCCGTGCATTGTTGCTATGCTTTGCTTGATGTTCGCAGTCTCAGCAGTCAACTCACCTATTTTCTGCATTACCCTATCTTCAAAGTCTTTTGTTGTTTTTAGCATTACAGCTCCATCCATCCCTTTCCTTTCCTATTATTTTCTTAATTTAATATTTTATTTATTTCATTTTGTTTCATTTTTATTTATTTTATATTATTCCCTTTCCTTTCATTTCCAACAAATTTTATTTTTTTACTTTCAATCACTTTTCTATTTCTGATTTTACTTTTTTTTAATTTTATCAATTTTCCATTTTATTTTATTTCACTAAGTCTAGCCACGAAGGGCCTTGTGCATGATCTAGCTTATTTGTGCTTTAGGTTTTTTTTTTAATTTGCTTCTCTGAATCCCCACGCACATATTTTGTTATTGTAAACACTGTTTGTACCAAAGCTCAATAAAGTTGACGCGCTGGCTCATGTTATCTTATTGCTGCCAACAAAACAACTCACCCTACTGCAATGAATGCAAACACAACAATGCGAGTGGTCATACCTACATACATACACCCATAACAGCGGCTCTATAAAGCGAATGCGTGCGTAGCACTTGTAGTGGTGTGATTTTCAAATCATATTATAATTAATTTTTTTAAATTTTTGGTTTGTTTTCGGCCACCCTGCTCGGCGAGACATATCGATACATACCAAATTTTATATACCTTAGAATTGTGGTTATTGCAAAAAAGGGAGGAACCAGTTATGTTTGCGCATTTATATATAATAGATTTAAGAATATTTCCTAGAATATAAGTACATACTTATTTTTAACATATGTAAACAAATCTTCAGAAAGCATGAATACATTCATAAATTGTTAAATAATTTTCTTAGAATCTATAAATTGTTTCTTTGATTCTAAGAAATGCCAGCTTGAACAGTGTACTATTTTAGTTATTAACCTCACCGAATTGTGTGAATTTATGTGATTTTCGAAATTTTCCATATCGCAAGTGGACGTAGTCGGAAGCGATTTCTTCCAATTTTATCAGGTATACTCCACATAATGCTTATATACGTTGTGCAAGTTTCATAATTCTACCTTAATCAGTTTAAAAGTTATGACCAGTCAATTTTTCAAAATTCCTTCCATGCGTGGCACCGCCCACTTTTAAAAATTGATCAAAAAGTCGTAATAGAATGACCAGTGGGATTTACTTATAAAATTTTATCATTTTTGCCATTTCAGCTACCGAGATATGTCAATTTGGGTGATTTTCGAAACTTCATTTTCAATAGCAACCTACCTTGGCCAAAAAGTAACCTATATACCAAATTTTATGCAAATATCGCCATTCTTAATCAATTTGTGCGATTTTCGAAATTTTCGATATCGAAAATCGGATTTCGCCCATTTTCAATAGCAACCTACCTTGCCTAGAAAGTAACCAGTATACCATTTTTCATTCAAATATCTCAATTTTTACTCATTTTAAGTCAAATATATGTGATCGAAATTTTGATATTCTGGGCCAGAAAGTAACCTGTATACCAAATTTTATGCAAATATCTCTATTTTTACTCAATTTGTGTGATTTTCGATATCGAAAAAGGGGAGTGGTTATTATCCGATTTCGCCCATTTTCAATAGCAACCTACCTTGGCCACATGCAGTCTGGTAGGTTCGATGCCAGCTAGACCGGATAAAACACTACGTCTAAATGCTTGGTCGCATGGAAACTAGTCAGTGAATTACCATTCCGCTGTATACAATTTTGCATTACATTACATCTAATACCTATAATTACAAAATTAAAGTATAAATATGAACATTGGGTTTACTCCACAAATAAAACTTCACAAAATGAGATAACATTGTAAATTTTTTCCTAACTCCGAATCTATTATCTATTTTCCTGTGTCAGATCTAGTTTCTGAGATATCGATGAAAATATGAAAAAAACCCATTTTGGTAAACATTGCGTTAGAAATTTATACTTCTCATTCTATCGATTTAACCTTTGGACTATATGCTATCCTTATTCCCATCAAGAAGTTTTACTTTGGTATCTATAAGTATCTTAAGCAGTTTGTACACTATGCCAAAAAACGTTCAAAAAGAATTGAAAAATAAAAGTTTTTCACAAAATTTGAAATTTAACCACCTTAAAATCAGATAAAACCTAGGGACTAAAAATAGTTCCTATATTAAAGGCAATTCAATTACGAAAATTTTAAGTATCACCAGTACAACATTGTGATGTGCCCTTGACTTTATAAGCCCCGTTATATTGAAAGTCCTCAATCAAAAATTTTCTTTTTTCTCCGAACAAATTTACCAAAATTTCAATATCCTCGAAATTCGATACATCGCCCCCCCCCCCCTATTGGATCTCAACGACTGAATTTTTTCATAAAAACTGTCAAAAGTCACAACCTTCGGAGCATCCAAAGGTTCAAAACCCCCTCTATAGCAAATTCCTGCCACGGGCCTGGTCAGCTTTGTAATGTTGCCTTTGAAAACGTGATAGAAAATCGTGATGTAAATATCAGCAACATTACAAAGCTGACTGGATGTATTAGCACTGTCTAGCAGGGTAAAGTTTTGTCTTCATAGATAGTTGGATTTTAACCGTAATTAAGATAGCACCAGCGTTGCCGTTTTGTCGGCAGGAAAGGACGACAGGTGTGAAAAAACGACCGACCAAAACTGTGGATGAGGCTTTATTAAGTAATAATTCTATATGAAAAAACCGTTGGAATGAAAGTCCTAGCTGCTCTTTTTCGAAAGTTATCGACATTTTTATATTTTTGATAACAGCTTCCAAGTTGGAAATAATGGAAAATAGAAGCAGAGAGGGCATGTATTTGCCGGTGAAAAGGTTAAACTGTATGAAACTGAATTGTATAACGACATACAATCGTATGTAAGACTTTACGCGCTTCAAAACGTTTCCAATGTGTGCCACGTGGAGCCAACTTACTTTGCACCTCTTTTTAAATTTTTTTTTTTTAATTTTTTATCGAATTTTTCCTTAAATTTTTTTTTTTTTTGATTTTAAATTTTTTTAGTGTTTATTTTAATCTTTTTTTCGGTTTATTTTTCTATTTTTCTATTTTTTGTTGTTTTTTACTTTTTTTCATTTCTTTTATGCCTAAAGCGACCAAATTAGGCAACCGCCTTTGAATATTTAGTTTGTGAATATAAATATGCTGTGCTGAAAATATCACTCCAGATTTTTTAAGTGACTTACAATAGTTGGTGTTATGCGACCACGTGCCCATTGGGCGTTTGCAGCCGGGAGACAAATCGTGGCTGTAATCGAACGGAGCCTCTCTGATACCGGGCCGCCTCGGAGAGTAACTATGGCCTTACCTGGTATGGGGCTCTGCCGCGGCGACGACACATTCCCCTTACTCTTCCCTTGACCCTAAACTGGCCTTGCCCGGCGAGGGATCGTACGAACAAGATGAAAAATAGTAATAATAACCCTAAAACTAAAGATACAAACATGTATACTGCACAGCAGAGGAGGTACCAAAGTAGGTGGTTTTTTTTGTCGTTTATTTAATAATCTTTTCACACAGCTCAGCTACTGCGGAACGGAAATTTTTCGAACTAAGCTTATTTAAAACTAGGTTACGAAATAATTTTGAATTTCATACTATCAATACCATAAAGCTGAACTACAAATGTATCCTTAACGAACCAAAAACCCTTATTTGAAAATATGGAGTTTTTTGAAATTCATTAAGAATAAGTCGCTTCGAGTTAAGAATCTTTGCATATGATTGCTAAGAATTTTACTCGCTTGTCAAGTTTGTTTTTGCTCTTGCATTGAAACTTTTTCGTAGCAAGTATGAGACGGCTTTGAATAAAAAGGGCATATAATTTTGTATTTTGACAGAAAAATATGTGACGCTAGAAAGAAGTGTCTCCAATTATTTAACAGTTTTCATTGTGCAGATGTGTTTATAATTTGAAAAAAGTTATTTTATGTTGTAATGCCGATATCGTTGAATTAAAGTTAAAAGCTGATATGTGAAGCATACGAAGTAAAATATATTTTTTAAATTGTTATTTTCTTTGTTAACACAATGAACCTGCATTTTGAACATCTTGGTAATTTTTTGGGTTTTTTTTCAACAACTTGGTAATCTTCTCTTTTAGGCCTTTGGCAACCGTGTACATAAATTCCGTGATATTTCAGCATCATATTTTTGATAGTTTAGAATTCAAACTTAGATTTCCTTGGAAATTTGATTTTTTAAGGAAAATTAATTGAGTGTGTTTATCAGCTCAGTATGCTGCAAGTGGAGTAATTAGTGTGTTTTTAGTGAGTGAAGACAGAACTTAAGCAGAAAGTGAAAGTGAAACTATTTTTATTTGATTTATTTATAAACCAGGTAAGTGCCCCACCCAGCTTAATTTTCTTTAATTGTGCAAATCTTTATTAAAGCTTACATATGTATATCTAAATACATTCAGAAATTGTCAAATGAAAATTTTATATACCGTGACACCGCCCACTTTTCTACAAATTTATTAATTGATTTTGCAATATCTCCATAGTTATAGAAATCATTTTTTAGTATCGTTATTCTTTATACTTATTATGACAGAAATAATTTTTTGAAGTATGAAGTAAATATGAGTGGCCAACTACACGGTTAAAAAAATGAGCCTAAATTTTAAACCCGTCTAAAGTTTAAGCGATTTTTTTAAACTTTTTTTGGAATATTTTAATTTTTTTATTTATTTTTTTCGGTTTAAAATTAAAACTTTTCGGTTTAAAATTAAAACTTTTTTGTTTAAAATTTTTGTTTTGTTTTCATTTATTTTTGAAAGCTTATTCAAGATTGAATTTTGCCCACAAAATTTATGTGTGCGATGTAGCTCAGTGGTAGAGCAGACCGGCATGCTGCGGGGAGTCTTGGTTCGAGTCCCAGCCAACGGACAAAATATTATTTTTTCTTTAAAAAATTGTTAAAAAATTACTGGTTTAAAATTTAAACCCTATTCACTTAACGAATTTTCTTGAAAACTGGTCTAGTTTAAATTTGAAACCATATTTGGTTTGGTCATGTATGTAGTACAAAAAAATTTAAAATTTAGGCTCAAACCCACATTATGCTGTATTTAATGATTGTTTGTTAAATTAACTAACATTTTCAGTCTGAACTCATAATGTATCGCCACAAATCTGGAGCTCAAAAGCGAAAAGAACGAGAACAGAAGAAAAAAAAATGAAAAAGAAATGGCAAAAAAACAAAAAACCCTTTTTGGATTTAGTTTCGGCAACTCAAATGCCGGGAAAATCGACGAAACATAGAATAATACTACTGATATTAGCCACTATCAAACACCTGAGAGAGATTTTCAGCTTATGACTTCTACAGCCAGTTCCAGTGTTAATATAAGCGCTTCCGATTCTTCGGGAAATATAACTGAAGCTATGAGAAAAACTGAGAATCCCGAAAAACCATTAACTCTAAAGACTGTTCTACAGAAATAATTGAAAAAGAGCCAATTTCTGACGGAGAAGATAAGGCTATAAAAACAAATTCACCAGACGCATCACAAAACGATCAACACTATCTCTACGATTACGATATTGGAACCTTAAAAACCGAGTTTGTGCCGCCCAATATAGTAAACGAAATCGCCAATTTGATTTGTGATACTCTGGAAAAATATAACATTCCTTTGAAAGAATGTTGTGCGCAGGGATATGACAACGGTAGTAACATGAAAGGTGAAATTAATGGTGCACAAAGTCATATTATGAAGAAAAATCCGAAAGCCGTTTATTCGCCCTGCGCCGCTCACAGTCTGAACTTGTGCGGTGTCGTAGCTGCAGAATGTTGTACAGCCTCAATCACCTTTTTCGGAGTGGTTCAAAAGTGTTTTAACATATTCAGCAGTAGTGCAAAACGTTGGGAAATTCTCAAAAAACATGTACCAGGTTCACTTCACAAACTCTCAGACACAAGATGGTCTGCAAGAATCGACGCAGTCAAACCCTTTGCAAAACATCTCAAAGGATTGTAAAACGCTCTAGAAGAATTAACTAAATTCGATTTGACTACAGAAACTAGGAGTGATATAAACGGAGTCCTAATGTACATAACCAAGTTTGAGTGTATCCTCATGTCGTCGCTTTGGTGCAAGATTTTGAGCTCCATCAATGAAAGAAGCGTTATTCTACAAGGCACAGACGTCACTGCCGATATTGAAGTAAAAAATCTTGACAGCTTACTCTCAGATTTACAAGTCATTCGTAACCAATGGGACAGCATTCTGCGTGAATGTGAGAACGTAGCCAGCGGATTAGATGTTTCAACATCCTTCCCTTTAACCAGAAAGAACAGACTCCGAATATCTTCAGATGAACATCAACGAGATGCCATAACTGATTTCAAAAGGAACACATTTTTAGTCATAGTGGATTCAGTGATTTCAGGAATTTCTCGTCGATTTGAAGGCATGGAAAAGCTGAATACAACATTTGCTTTTTTATGGCAATTCCCAACGATGGAAGAAGACGAACTTCGAAATTATGCTACGATTTTTGTGAAAGTACATGAATTTGACGTTAAAAAGGGTTTAGAAGATGAAATAATCCATTTGAAACACGTATACGAAACTAATTTTGAAATAGCCCTTACACCATTCAATTTGTTGAATGCAATTTTTTCTCAGGATTTACAAACGCTTTTTCCAAATATTTGTATCGCGCTGCGTTTATTTTGCACAATACCTGTCACAGTTACTGGTGCTGAGCGCTCATTTAGTGTTCTTGCGAGGATAAAGAACTTTCAGCGCTCGTGCTCTGCACAAGATCGTGTTTCTGGGCTAGCTACTCTTTGTATAGAATCTCGTTTAGCAAGGCAACTAGACTACAATGCTTTAATTCGGAATTTCGCCGCCAAAAAATCAAGAAAAGTTAATTTATAAGTTTAGCCACATATGTATAAAACCTTCTTGTATACATGTATTACTTTTAAATAAAAAATGAGTTCACTAAAAAAAAAATACTTCATATAGGGGGCCCGGAAATTTCGATCCCCCCGGGCCCGGAAATCCTGTCGACGGCCCTGCTCACGACCTGGCCCCAGAGATCCAAATAAGGGAACGACCGCGATGGCAACTACGGGTAGAAATTCACCCCAAAAGACATCTCCCAGTCGCTCTGAGTACTTGGACAAAAGACCGGCCGCAAGGATCCTGAAGAAATACGAGGGTATTTCACAAGAGACGCTATCTCCGAATGCCTGAAAGACGGTGAAGATGACTGAAGCTATCTTACCGAACTTCCAAAGCAATTATACGCCAAAGAAGGTTAATGGAAATCCCTTCAAACGCCAGAGATCGGACGTGGATTTAAAGCCTCACATGAAGCGGCAACAGAACGCCCCCGTAGTGGGTAAACTCAACTTTGCTGAAGTGACCAAGGACAGGATCCTCATAGGCGTCATTCACCGAGGTAACGAAAGCTGGGCCATCCCTAGGGACCAGTGGCGGTACGTCCGAAACGCGATCGGTGATGCCCTTCTTGACATTATGGATGAGTCTCCGGGTGCCACGCCGATGGGTTCTGATGCGGGATGGCACCAGGGCCGAATCAAGCTATTCGCTTGCGAGGATGCAAAAACTGTTGCACTGTACAAGACAGCAGCTGCAAGACTGCGTGACATCTACCAAGGGGCAAGAATCGAAGTTGTCGACTGGAAGGACATCCCGGCTCGGCCAAGGGCAAGAGCATGGATTCCTGCCATCCCTGCTGAACCTGAGAGAATTCTCAGGATGCTGCAGATCATGAACCCGTCTCTCCGGACGCAGGACTGGGGTGTCAATCTGGTTGAGGATGCGGTAGGGCCTGATAGGCAAGTGGTCTTCACCTTGAATAAGGAGGCACTCGAGCCCGTTAAACGGTGCAATGGACGAGTGCACTACGGCATGGGTCAGATAGTTATCCACGTATACCGCGGCAATGCACAGCGCGCTGCTATTTCGGCTGAACCGGAGGACTAGGACATCGCAGTGTCGGAAGAGGAGTCGGAGATGTCCGACTCGGAAAGCATGGTATCTGCCATGTCAAATGGCGAAGGAGCAGTGAACAGCTCAGAGATGGGAGACAGCCTGCTGGACGGGGAAGACCTCAACGTCACATTGATAGCAGCTAGTCCTGAGCGCACCAATGTTGATACTGCCACAGTTAGTAGGGTTTCCTCCACGCCAAATCGTGGTCTGAAGAAATCGTCGTTGAAAGATAATCCTCCAGACGAGGTGGAACTCGGCGATACGGCGGTGGCAGGGAAGTCTGAGCGCTCTCATGTTGGTGGTGATTCAGATAAACCTGCACAAATCTAAAGCAGCCTCGGCTGCTTTAATCTCTAAAGACGACGTAGATGTGGTCCTCATCCAAGAACCCTGGGTCAACAGCTCAAGGATTTGCGGTTTGGGACTAAGGGTTTTAAGCTTATCCGAGCCAGCGAGGGGGGTACGGTTAGAGCCTGTATTTTGGTTAAGTCTAAGCTGAACGCCTTTCTCTTGCCCAACTATACCAATGGCCAGTTTAACAGTCGCCAGTACTAGCCTGACGATGGCGTCGGTCTACATGCCCTACGACGCCCCACAGAGTGAGGTAAAAGACCTGGTGGCAAATTTTTTCATGGGTCATCTTATTATCGGAACGAACGCTAATGCTCACCACATCCAGTGGGGAAGCTCCGATATCAATGCTAGAGGAGAGTCGTTATTTGACTATTTGTTAACAACTAACGTGGTAGTTTGCACCGTGGGTAACGAACCTACGCTTAATACTAAAACCCGTAGGGAGGTCATAAATCTCACTTTTTGCAGCGAAGGCGCTTATCGGTGGGTCAGAAAATGGCGTGTTCTCGATGAACATTCATTCTCCTACCACCGGTCCATAGAATTAGTTCTAGACTTTTCTGTTGAGCAGCCGGTTATGAAACGCAACCCACGTAACACTAACTGGCAGCTACACAATGAAATACTATCTAGGGACCTACCAGCACTGCCCCCACAAGTCCCCTCATCAGTAGAGGAGTTGGAGGATCTGGTAAGGACCTTTACAACGGCGCTCTCGAATGCCCTAGAGCAAGCTTGCCCAGTGCCAAAACAACGCGGTAAACATAGGCCGCATTGGTGGTCCTACGAGCTAAGGCCAAGAGCCTTGGCACGGAGACTCAATGGCTCGAATATAAAGTTAAACTTAGGGCCTACAAATAAGCTCTGAGGCAGGCGAAGAGAGTATCGTGGAGAAATTTCTGCACTGGGGTAGAAAATGTCGACGATACAGCGAGACTTAGACGAGTGCTCTCAAAAACTCAAACAGCCACACTTCCATTTATACTGATGGCTCGAAGTTAGACGGCAGAGTTGGAGGAGGGGTTTATTCAAAGGATTTGAACCTTGAGCTCTCCTTCAGACTACCTGATCACTGCAGTGTCTTCCAAGCTGAAGTTTCAGCAATCATGGACGCCGCGGCTTGGATAGGCCAACACACTATCAGACAGGATTTTTTTATTTTCAGCGACAGCCAAGCGGCTATCAAATCCCTTGGCTCTTACACGTTCAACTCTGAACTGACGCTCAGCTGTCGTCGATCTCTACAAGAGATAGCCCAACAGAACCGCGTGAACCTGCGAGGCAGGGCACGACCAAGCAGGTTCTTCGGGATAAAGAGCGCTTAGGTATGCCGTTTGCCACATGCAAGCTAATGCTGAAAGAGTACACACTCCGCCAAGCCAACGAAAAATTGCTGCAATCTCCAGGTTGCCGGATAAGAGAAATCTCCATATTAATAGGCGTATTAACTGGGCACTGCCTCATTGGTAGGACGCAGAAAGACTAGGTGTGCCTTACCGACGATGCTGTAGGAGTTGTAAGGATGATGAGGAGGAGAAAACGGTGGAGCACCTCATCTGCAACTGCCCGGATTTAAGTGGCGCGAGAATGCGCTTCTTGGGAGTTCTCTTACTGGTTAGCCTACCTGGACCTGATGGCCTTCATCAAGTCATCTAAATGGTTCGAGGAGGAGTATCGGTGTCGGTTTAGGAACGTCAGTCCCGGGATTCAGCTATGTGGAGAATCCCGATAATACCGGGATTTTCCATATGGCAGGGTCCCGGAACTGACTTTCCTAGTGTTGGTGGTATCACAACTTGCCTTTTAATGCTGGCCTAGGCGTGCCTCTGCGGCAACCACTTGAACCTAACCTAACCTACAAGTTCACTTGCTCACTTAAAGTTGTTGATCAAAAAGACCCATGTCATTAATTTTGATACAACTTTAACTTTAACCGTAAAGCTTTAAAAAGTACTGAAGCTTCTCAAACCTTCAAAATTTATTTCATTCATTAACATTTAAAGAAAGCAATCCTCTTCTTGATTAACGATGGTTATAGCCATGCAGCCAAAGCAACTAATTGAAAACTACTTTACAACTAGTTGGTGCACTGGGCTCCAGGGCCGTCGACAGGATTTCCGGGCCCGGGGGGATCGAAATTTCCGGGCCCCCTATATGAAGTATTTTTTTTTTAGTGAACTCATTTTTTATTTAAAAGTAATACATGTATACAAGAAGGTTTTATACATATGTGGCTAAACTTATAAATTAACTTTTCTTGATTTTTTGGCGGCGAAATTCCGAATTAAAGCATTGTAGTCTAGTTGCCTTGCTAAACGAGATTCTATACAAAGAGTAGCTAGCCCAGAAACACGATCTTGTGCAGAGCACGAGCGCTGAAAGTTCTTTATCCTCGCAAGAACACTAAATGAGCGCTCAGCACCAGCAACTGTGACAGGTATTGTGCAAAATAAACGCAGCGCGATACAAATATTTGGAAAAAGCGTTTGTAAATCCTGAGAAAAAATTGCATTCAACAAATTGAATGGTGTAAGGGCTATTTCAAAATTAGTTTCGTATATGTGTTTCAAATGGATTATTTCATCTTCTAAACCCTTTTTAACGTCAAATTCGTGTACTTTCACAAAAATCGTAGCATAATTTCGAAGGTCGTCTTCTTCCATCGTTGGGAATTGCCATAAAAAAGCAAATATTGTATTCAGCTTTTTCATGCCTTCAAATCGACGAGAAATTCCTGAAATCACTGAATCCACTATGACTAAAAATGTGTTCCTTTTGAAATCAATTATGGCATCTCGTTGATGTTCATCTGAAGATATTCGGAGTCTGTTCTTTCTGGTTAAAGGGAAGGATGTTGAAACATCTAATCCGCTGCCTACGTTCTCACATTCACGCAAAATGCTGTCCCATTGGTTACGAATGACTTGTAAATCTGAGAGTAAGCTGTCAAGATTTTTTACTTCAATATCGACAGTGACGTCTGCGCCTTGTAGAATAACGCTTCTTTCATTGATGGAGCTCAAAATCTTGCACCAAATCGACGACATGAGGATACACTCAAACTTGGTTATGTACATTAGGACTCCGTTTATATCACTCCTAGTTTCTGTAGTCAAATCGAATTTAGTTAATTCTTCTAGAGCGTTTTGCAATCCTTTGAGATGTTTTGCAAAGGGTTTGACTGCGTCGACTCTTGCAGACCATCTTGTGTCTGAGAGTTTGTGAAGTGAACCTGGTACATGTTTTTTGAGAATTTCCCAACGTTTTGCACTACTGCTGAATATGTTAAAACACTTTTGAACCACTCCGAAAAAGGTGATTGAGGCTGTACAACATTCTGCAGCTACGACACCGCACAAGTTCAGACTGTGAGCGGCGCAGGGCGAATAAACGGCTTTCGGATTTTTCTTGATAATATGACTTTGTGCACCATTAATTTCACCTTTCATGTTACTACCGTTGTCATATCCCTGCGCACAACATCCTGCGCACAACATTCTTTCAAAAAAATTTTCCGAGTTATTCAAATTCCCGGGCCCCTAAAAAATGCCGGGCCTGGGGGGTTTCCCCCCTGCCCCCCCCCCCCCCTCCCCTCTTGGCGGCCCTGCTGGGCTCAACTAGTCAGAGTTTTGTGTTTTTTCCATATAAACAACTGGTATGTTGTACGTCTTGATGTCCTACGAAATGTCTATTGTCAGATTTCGACCAGAACATACCAGTCATCTACTAGTCATGGTATGCTAGAATTATACTAGTTGTAAAATACCAGTGCCATACTAGTTCATTCTGGACTATGATTTCCATACAATGAACTAGTCCCCATACTAGTCCAAAAAACATTGAACCTGGACTAGTATGGTTTCAACCAGAATTTGCATGACTTACCCTTTATTTTATCATTTGCCTTTATTTTCATGTTTATTCTTAAGAAAGCAACGACTTTTGTATTTTTTAACTGGTATGATTTCATACAGAAAAATTTAGTTGTAGAGGTACTAATATGAAATGGATATTTCAGCAAGAAAATTCTAGTTGTATATAGAAAATTATAGTTGTATACTAGTATTTTTCTGACTAGTTTGAGGTTTCGCTGCAGGGAAGCCGTTCATAGGGAATTTAACAAATTCTGGAATTGATTTAAAATAGTTTTGATCGATGAACCAACTTTTGTAAGTCGCTTAAAAAATCTGTAGTGACAGTTTCATCACAGCATGTTTGAATTCACAAGCTAAGTATTCAAAATCGGTTGCCTAATCAGGTCGCTCAAGCGAAAAAAATTAAAAAAGAAAAAAAACATTAAAAAAGCAAAACAAAAGAAAACAAGTAAGGAAAGCTGTCTTCGGCTGTGCCGAAGGCTATATACCTTTCATGAATAAGCGTCACGATTTTCACTGTTCGATCCCCAGTACAGCCTGTTTCAATTTAACTATATTTACTATACACATTACACATCTTTGTTATAATTTAAAAAAAACTTAAAAAATAATAGGATCCGAGTTATCGGAACAATCGATTGTATGGAGGCTATATATTATACATGTTCAATTGTACTGACTTACACTATACACATTACATATGTAGAAAGTACTAAAGGTGAAATATTTTACGTTCCTAACTTTTTAAATGCGGAAGTATTGGCCAAAAAACCTTATATCGGAACAACCGGTTGTATGGGGCTAAATATATGTTATATTTACCCGATCTTCTTGATTTTCCTCTACACACTACATAAATTGAAAGTACTCAAGTTGCAAAATTTTATGTTCCTAACTTTTTAATTGCAGAAGTTTTGGCCAAAAAAACCTTATATCTGAACAATCGGTTGTATGGGGGCTATATGTTACATTTGCCCGATCTGGTTGATTTTCACTATATACACTACATAAATAGAAAGTACTCGAGTTGCAAAATTTTACGTTTCTAACTTTTTAATTGCAGAAGTTTTGGCCAAAAAACCTTATATCTGAACAATCGGTTGTATGGGGGCTATATGTTACATTTGCCCGATCTTGTTGATTTTCACTATATACACTACATAAATAGAAAGTACTCGAGTTGCAAAATTTTACGTTCCTAACTTTTTAATTGCAGAAGTTTTGGCAAAAAACCTTATATCTGAACAATCGGTTGTATGGGGGCTATATGTTACATTTGCCCGATCTGGTTGATTTTCATTATATACACTACATAAATAGAAAGTACTCGAGTTGCAAAATTTTACGTTCCTAACTTTTTAATTGCAGAAGTTTTGGCAAAAAACCTTATATCTGAACAATCGGTTGTATGGGGGCTATATGTTACATTTGCCCGATCTTGTTGATTTTCACTATATACACTACATAAATAGAAAGTACTCGAGTTGCAAAATTTTACGTTCCTAACTTTTTAATTGCAGAAGTTTTGGCCAAAAAACCTTATATCTGAACAATCGGTTGTATGGGGGCTATATGTTACATTTGCCCGATCTTGTTGATTTTCACTATATACACTACATAAATAGAAAGTACTCGAGTTGCAAAATTTTACGTTCCTAACTTTTTAATTGCAGAAGTTTTGGCAAAAAACCTTATATCTGAACAATCGGTTGTATGGGGGCTATATGTTACATTTGCCCGATCTGGTTGATTTTCACTATATACACTACATAAATAGAAAGTACTCGAGTTGCAAAATTTTACGTTCCTAACTTTTTAATTGCAGAAGTTTTGGCAAAAAACCTTATATCTGAACAATCGGTTGTATGGGGGCTATATGTTACATTTGCCCGATCTTGTTGATTTTCACTATATACACTACATAAATAGAAAGTACTCGAGTTGCAAAATTTTACGTTCCTAACTTTTTAATTGCAGAAGTTTTGGCCAAAAAACCTTATATCTGAACAATCGGTTGTATGGGGGCTATATGTTATACTGGCCCGATCTTGTCAGTTCCGACAAATGATTCCTATATTACAAAATGGTGGCCACATACAAAATTTCAGCCAGATATCTCAAAAATTGAGGGACTAGTTTGCGTTCAAACAGACAGACGGACAGACGGACAGACGGACATGGCTAAATCAACTAATCTCGTCATCCTGATCATTTCGGTATACTTATTGATGGGTCTATCTCTTCTTCTTCTCATATTTACAAACATCGGACCAAAGTTATAATACCATTTCGAGCTGATGGCCTGAGTAGCCAGTGCTCATTCAGTTAGTGCTGATATTAATACCAGTACCTAACTATTAATAATAACTAGTATATCCCGTGGTCGAAATTCGACCAATTTAAAATAGTTGAACTTATTCAAACATCTGATCAACTTTTTGTCAATAGCTGCCTTTAGGACCCGTGGCCGAACCTCGACCAACTTAAATGTATACATTAAAAACTCATCTATAGGCAAAATGAGGCCATCAAAGAATTTAAAAAATAGCGGCTGTTATTATATAATAAAAATATTAAATTACAGCAGCCCTTTCCAAAATTATTTATGGCAAATGCCATGCAAATACTCGGTTTTCGAGATTTTATGTTGCACTTGAATAATCGGATGATGACATTGTGCTTAACAAATAGCCACTAATTTATGCGATCGTTTTGAGCAGGTGAAGAACAAAAAAATATTAGGTTGAAAATTAAGTAAATTGTAATAGTTAAGATTAAAGTTTTTTAATATAAAAAAAAGATAATTTAAGAAAAAAACGGAATATTCCGCAACCGGGTCTTGCAACTGTGCACACCGTATTCTATACGCTCACCGCCGCGCCATTACCTTATGCACAAAGCAGTTTAAGAATTAACAATATACCAACAACAAAGATAGACTATTAATATAAATAATGGACCAAAGTACTCAATGAGCGAGGGAATGAAAATAATTTCTCTCTCATAATAGGACGTGTTTAATGAGGGAGAGAATGAAGATAAAGAGTGGTTTCCTTTGAAGTTCAGCCAACTTCGAAATATGAGTTTGATGCTATTACTCTAACTCTCAAAGAGCGAGAGAATCAAAATATTTCCATTGCTGGTATTTTACACACATATACAAATTTCTCAAAATAAGCGTGGTACTCCAACAACAGTAGCCATATTGAATTATTATTTTATATTTTTTTGAAACATTTTTTTTGTTTGGTGGTACGCAAGCCAACTTTGATTGCGACATATTTTTTTCAAATTAAAAGTTTGACCATGGTTGCCCTATTTCACATTTTAATAATGGTGTTATGAGAACATAAAACTTTGTAGAATTTCATTTTAAACAAATCTATTACATCGGAATTTTTCCGAGCAGTTCTAGCGGTTTCAAGATATCCAATTCAGCCTGCAACTTCTCATGCCCTTGGTGTCTTGTCCATAATCAATTCCTTGAATAAATTTTTTTAATATGGAATTCTACAATTAAGTGAAGCTTTATTGGGCTTTTGAATCTTTATTTAGATATACATATATACATACATATTAGAGCTTTATGGATAAATATAATTTTGATAACGTTTTCCCAAAAAATTGTATAGTTAAATTACATTTTATTATAAGTATATGTAATTGAAAATTTAATTTTTTCATGATTTTATGGCACAACAATATAACATTTTTAGTTTTTCATTTGTTTATTTAAACTTTGGAATATAAGGCGACGATAGTTATCTCATTTTTATTATAGAATTCTACGAAAAAGATGTTTGATTTTTATTTTTTTAAAAAAGCAAATTTTCATATTATATAGAATTGACGGCAATGGGTGTATCTATTTCAATCTCATTCTTTTTTTTTTTTTTCTTGATGAATTTCAATACAGAAAGTTAAAACATTGATTGCTTCTTTCCTAAAAATTTTATTTTTAAACTATTTTCGTTTATAATAAAGCGTGCGAGATATGAGAAAAACAAATTGTTACTTTTTTTTAATCCTTTGGTACATAACAACACATATTGGGGCAACTCTCATGCGGAAACAAATTGGCTATTCGCGCCGACGCCATCTATTTGGAGTGTAACATTTCAATATACATATGAGTTCAACGCCGAATCTACTGTTTGAACTCAATGAGCGAGAGAATTGGAGTGTTTACGCATATATGTATATGTGTATATAAATAGATATGAGTATGAAATTGGTTTAACGTTTATTTTGAAGGGGTGGAAATTTGGAAATATGAGTTCGTGTAATATTAAAGAGTATTAATGAGCGAGAGAACGAAAATAGAGAAGTATGGGTTGTATTTAAAAAAAATGTATTATACATGGCGTGGTTTTAAAACTTTTTAGTGGGGGTAAATTACAAATTCTGGTTAGGTCAAAAAAAGTGTGAGGGTTTTCTAGCTTTTTTCTTTAACCATAACTTAGCAATATTTAAAAGACACTTTATATGGATTTTTCTTTTGATTTAAAGAAAAAAAAATTTATATTGATTTTTAAAAAAATTCTATTCAATTTGGTCTAGACTTGTTTGGGGCTCGGGTTGCAAATCTGCCCTTTTAAAAGTTAATACATATATACATTTGAAAAGAAATTATTTGTTGTCTTCAGTAAAATTATCACTTGGTTTAGTTCAAAATAATGTAGTATCCATAAAATATTTTGTCGATTTTTATACTTTAAATAAGGAATTTGTCAGCAACTCTATCTCAATCGATAGAATTTGAAAAAAAATTCGCAAATTGCAGCTTTCATCTTCAAAAATTTGAGCAGTCGGACTTATATTAATGGTAATTTTTTGAAATAATTACCAAAAAAAAAAAAAAACAAAAAGAAATTGTATAAGCGGTTATAGCATTTCTATAATGGGTGGTATGTATGTATATTTATGATATAAAATTATTATTTCACATGGCTTTCCGTAAACTAAAAATATTCGCACCAAATTTTTTTCTTCTCGAAAATAGAGATCACAAACATAAAAATATTGTTTATAAAAATATTAAAAAGTCAAGCTTAGAAATATAAAAATATATAAAAAATATAAACAATTTTCAATGACAAAAAAGAAAAAAAATTTTGGCCTATAGCTGTGTAACTAACTGTACTCGTACCATCAACCGCTCGACCACTACCCACTAACGCTTCCCACTGGGCTATCGCTTTATTTACAAATTGATTGTCAGATAACCAATTTAAGTTGCATGAAAAATTTTCATTCGCTTATTACAGATAAATGAAGCAGTATTGGTTATATATTAGATAATTGTGCACTGCCTTAGAGGTATGCCAACAAATAAATATGCATTTCATAAATATTTATGCATATTTAGTATGGGTTTAAGCTTGGCAATGGTTTATATGTAAAATTTGTTAGCCTATTAATATAATAGATAATAATAAAATACTAGTATATCCCGTGGTCGAAATTCGACCAATTTAAAATAGTTGAACTTATTCAAACATCTGATCAACTTTTTGTCAATAGCTGCCTTTAGGACCCGTGGCCGAACCTCGACCAACTTAAATGTATACATTAAAAACTCATCTATAGGCAAAATGAGGCCATCAAAGAATTTAAAAAATAGCGGCTGTTATTATATAATAAAAATATTAAATTACAGCAGCCCTTTCCAAAATTATTTATGGCAAATGCCATGCAAATACTCGGTTTTCGAGATTTTATGTTGCACTTGAATAATCGGATGATGACATTGTGCTTAACAAATAGCCACTAATTTATGCGATCGTTTTGAGCAGGTGAAGAACAAAAAAATATTAGGTTGAAAATTAAGTAAATTGTAATAGTTAAGATTAAAGTTTTTTAATATAAAAAAAAGATAATTTAAGAAAAAAACGGAATATTCCGCAACCGGGTCTTGCAACTGTGCACACCGTATTCTATACGCTCACCGCCGCGCCATTACCTTATGCACAAAGCAGTTTAAGAATTAACAATATACCAACAACAAAGATAGACTATTAATATAAATAATGGACCAAAGTACTCAATGAGCGAGGGAATGAAAATAATTTCTCTCTCATAATAGGACGTGTTTAATGAGGGAGAGAATGAAGATAAAGAGTGGTTTCCTTTGAAGTTCAGCCAACTTCGAAATATGAGTTTGATGCTATTACTCTAACTCTCAAAGAGCGAGAGAATCAAAATATTTCCATTGCTGGTATTTTACACACATATACAAATTTCTCAAAATAAGCGTGGTACTCCAACAACAGTAGCCATATTGAATTATTATTTTATATTTTTTTGAAACATTTTTTTTGTTTGGTGGTACGCAAGCCAACTTTGATTGCGACATATTTTTTTCAAATTAAAAGTTTGACCATGGTTGCCCTATTTCACATTTTAATAATGGTGTTATGAGAACATAAAACTTTGTAGAATTTCATTTTAAACAAATCTATTACATCGGAATTTTTCCGAGCAGTTCTAGCGGTTTCAAGATATCCAATTCAGCCTGCAACTTCTCATGCCCTTGGTGTCTTGTCCATAATCAATTCCTTGAATAAATTTTTTTAATATGGAATTCTACAATTAAGTGAAGCTTTATTGGGCTTTTGAATCTTTATTTAGATATACATATATACATACATATTAGAGCTTTATGGATAAATATAATTTTGATAACGTTTTCCCAAAAAATTGTATAGTTAAATTACATTTTATTATAAGTATATGTAATTGAAAATTTAATTTTTTCATGATTTTATGGCACAACAATATAACATTTTTAGTTTTTCATTTGTTTATTTAAACTTTGGAATATAAGGCGACGATAGTTATCTCATTTTTATTATAGAATTCTACGAAAAAGATGTTTGATTTTTATTTTTTTAAAAAAGCAAATTTTCATATTATATAGAATTGACGGCAATGGGTGTATCTATTTCAATCTCATTCTTTTTTTTTTTTTTCTTGATGAATTTCAATACAGAAAGTTAAAACATTGATTGCTTCTTTCCTAAAAATTTTATTTTTAAACTATTTTCGTTTATAATAAAGCGTGCGAGATATGAGAAAAACAAATTGTTACTTTTTTTTAATCCTTTGGTACATAACAACACATATTGGGGCAACTCTCATGCGGAAACAAATTGGCTATTCGCGCCGACGCCATCTATTTGGAGTGTAACATTTCAATATACATATGAGTTCAACGCCGAATCTACTGTTTGAACTCAATGAGCGAGAGAATTGGAGTGTTTACGCATATATGTATATGTGTATATAAATAGATATGAGTATGAAATTGGTTTAACGTTTATTTTGAAGGGGTGGAAATTTGGAAATATGAGTTCGTGTAATATTAAAGAGTATTAATGAGCGAGAGAACGAAAATAGAGAAGTATGGGTTGTATTTAAAAAAAATGTATTATACATGGCGTGGTTTTAAAACTTTTTAGTGGGGGTAAATTACAAATTCTGGTTAGGTCAAAAAAAGTGTGAGGGTTTTCTAGCTTTTTTCTTTAACCATAACTTAGCAATATTTAAAAGACACTTTATATGGATTTTTCTTTTGATTTAAAGAAAAAAAAATTTATATTGATTTTTAAAAAAATTCTATTCAATTTGGTCTAGACTTGTTTGGGGCTCGGGTTGCAAATCTGCCCTTTTAAAAGTTAATACATATATACATTTGAAAAGAAATTATTTGTTGTCTTCAGTAAAATTATCACTTGGTTTAGTTCAAAATAATGTAGTATCCATAAAATATTTTGTCGATTTTTATACTTTAAATAAGGAATTTGTCAGCAACTCTATCTCAATCGATAGAATTTGAAAAAAAATTCGCAAATTGCAGCTTTCATCTTCAAAAATTTGAGCAGTCGGACTTATATTAATGGTAATTTTTTGAAATAATTACCAAAAAAAAAAAAAAAACAAAAAGAAATTGTATAAGCGGTTATAGCATTTCTATAATGGGTGGTATGTATGTATATTTATGATATAAAATTATTATTTCACATGGCTTTCCGTAAACTAAAAATATTCGCACCAAATTTTTTTCTTCTCGAAAATAGAGATCACAAACATAAAAATATTGTTTATAAAAATATTAAAAAGTCAAGCTTAGAAATATAAAAATATATAAAAAATATAAACAATTTTCAATGACAAAAAAGAAAAAAAATTTTGGCCTATAGCTGTGTAACTAACTGTACTCGTACCATCAACCGCTCGACCACTACCCACTAACGCTTCCCACTGGGCTATCGCTTTATTTACAAATTGATTGTCAGATAACCAATTTAAGTTGCATGAAAAATTTTCATTCGCTTATTACAGATAAATGAAGCAGTATTGGTTATATATTAGATAATTGTGCACTGCCTTAGAGGTATGCCAACAAATAAATATGCATTTCATAAATATTTATGCATATTTAGTATGGGTTTAAGCTTGGCAATGGTTTATATGTAAAATTTGTTAGCCTATTAATATAATAGATAATGGACCAAAGTACTCAATGAGCGAGGGAATGAAAATAATTTCTCTCTCATAATAGGACGTGTTTAATGAGGGAGAGAATGAAGATAAAGAGTGGTTTCCTTTGAAGTTCAGCCAACTTCGAAATATGAGTTTGACGCTATTACTCTAACTCTCAAAGAGCGAGAGAATCAAAATATTTCCATTGCTGGTATTTTACACACATATACAAATTTCTCAAAATAAGCGTGGTACTCCAACAACAGTAGCCATATTGAATTATTATTTTATATTTTTTTGAAACATTTTTTTTGTTTGGTGGTACGCAAGCCAACTTTGATTGCGACATATTTTTTTCAAATTAAAAGTTTGACCATGGTTGCCCTATTTCACATTTTAATAATGGTGTTATGAGAACATAAAACTTTGTAGAATTTCATTTTAAACAAATCTATTACATCGGAATTTTTCCGAGCAGTTCTAGCGGTTTCAAGATATCCAATTCAGCCTGCAACTTCTCATGCCCTTGGTGTCTTGTCCATAATCAATTCCTTGAATAAATTTTTTTAATATGGAATTCTACAATTAAGTGAAGCTTTATTGGGCTTTTGAATCTCTATTTAGATATACATATATACATACATATTAGAGCTTTATGGATAAATATAATTTTGATAACGTTTTCCCAAAAAATTGTATAGTTAAATTACATTTTATTATAAGTATATGTAATTGAAAATTTAATTTTTTCATGATTTTATGGCACAACAATATAACACTTTTAGTTTTTCATTTGTTTATTTAAACTTTGGAATATAAGGCGACGATAGTTATCTCATTTTTATTATAGAATTCTACGAAAAAGATGTTTGATTTTTATTTTTTTAAAAAAGCAAATTTTCATATTATATAGAATTGACGGCAATGGGTGTATCTATTTCAATCTCATTCTTTTTTTTTTTTTTTTTCTTGATGAATTTCAATACAGAAAGTTAAAACATTGATTGCTTCTTTCCTAAAAATTTTATTTTTAAACTATTTTCGTTTATAATAAAGCGTGCGAGATATGAGAAAAACAAATTGTTACTTTTTTTTAATCCTTTGGTACATAACAACACATATTGGGGCAACTCTCATGCGGAAACAAATTGGCTATTCGCGCCGACGCCATCTATTTGGAGTGTAACATTTCAATATACATATGAGTTCAACGCCGAATCTACTGTTTGAACTCAATGAGCGAGAGAATTGGAGTGTTTACGCATATATGTATATGTGTATATAAATAGATATGAGTATGAAATTGGTTTGACGTTTATTTTGAAGGGGTGGAAATTTGGAAATATGAGTTCGTGTAATATTAAAGAGTATTAATGAGCGAGAGAACGAAAATAGAGAAGTATGGGTTGTATTTAAAAAAAATGTATTATACATGGCGTGGTTTTAAAACTTTTTAGTGGGGGTAAATTACAAATTCTGGTTAGGTCAAAAAAAGTGTGAGGGTTTTCTAGCTTTTTTCTTTAACCATAACTTAGCAATATTTAAAAGACACTTTATATGGATTTTTCTTTTGATTTAAAGAAAAAAAAATTTATATTGATTTTTAAAAAAATTCTATTCAATTTGGTCTAGACTTGTTTGGGGCTCGGGTTGCAAATCTGCCCTTTTAAAAGTTAATACATATATACATTTGAAAAGAAATTATTTGTTGTCTTCAGTAAAATTATCACTTGGTTTAGTTCAAAATAATGTAGTATCCATAAAATATTTTGTCGATTTTTATACTTTAAATAAGGAATTTGTCAGCAACTCTATCTCAATCGATAGAATTTGAAAAAAAATTCGCAAATTGCAGCTTTCATCTTCAAAAATTTGAGCAGTCGGACTTATATTAATGGTAATTTTTTGAAATAATTACCAAAAAAAAAAAACAAAAAGAAATTGTATAAGCGGTTATAGCATTTCTATAATGGGTGGTATGTATGTATATTTATGATATAAAATTATTATTTCACATGGCTTTCCGTAAACTAAAAATATTCGCACCAAATTTTTTTCTTCTCGAAAATAGAGATCACAAACATAAAAATATTGTTTATAAAAATATTAAAAAGTCAAGATTAGAAATATAAAAATATATAAAAAATATAAACAATTTTCAATGACAAAAAAGAAAAAAAATTTTGGCCTATAGCTGTGTAACTAACTGTACTCGAACCATCAACCGCTCGACCACTACCCACTAACGCTTCCCACTGGGCTATCGCTTTATTTACAAATTGATTGTCAGATAACCAATTTAAGTTGCATGAAAAATTTTCATTCGCTTATTACAGATAAATGAAGCAGTATTGGTTATATATTAGATAATTGTGCACTGCCTTAGAGGTATGCCAACAAATAAATATGCATTTCATAAATATTTATGCATATTTAGTATGGGTTTAAGCTTGGCAATGGTTTATATGTAAAATTTGTTAGCCTATTAATATAATAGATAATACCATTTCATGTTCATGAAAGGTATAAAAACATTAAAATAAAATAAACACAAAAAAAATTTAAAAATAAATAAAAAAAAAGATTAAAAAAAATAGCACTAAAATTTCAAAAATAAAAGAAACAAAAAGTTTAAGTAAAATATCGATAAAAACGAAAAAAAAAAATTTAAAAGAGGTGCAAAGTAAGTTGCCTACACGTGGCACATCTTGCAAACGTTTTGAAGTGGGTAAAGTCTTACTTATGATTGTGTGTCGTTATACAGTTCAGTTTCATACAGTTTAACCCGCCAAATACATGCACTCTCTCCTTCTATTTTCTATTATTCCCAACTTGTTCTTATCCAAAATATATATATTTTTCAAGTAGAATCATTACATATCAGGCCCGTGCGCAGGGGGAGATTTTGGGGGTTCAAACCCCCCTATTGGCTCTAAACGACTGATATTTTTCATAAAAACTGGTAGATCTAACAGTTGTTTGTTGCCTAATGTTCAATAAGTGTGGTATTTTTTGTTTTTTTTATTTCAGACAACAGTAAAGAAATATGGCCCAGTCGGCGGTAATCGAAACCAAACAAAAAATGTTCTGAATATGATTGCATTTTTTGTAGCAAGTTGCTGTAAATAGACTCAACTATATTTACAAATTTATCTAAGAAACCTCACACGGTGGTGTAAAAAAAAAAAAAAGTTTATGCCTACTGCAGGTCATAATTTTTAAACGATTTGAAATTTTTTTATAGTGGAAGATTTTGAGGTATAGAAAAAACCCAAATGGTACCATTTTTTGAAAATTTCTAGAAAACTATTTTCTATTAGCCGCTGATAAAATATCATGTGAGAAAAACTAGTTCAAAGTATTAGTATTTTTAGGCCAAAAACAAGATATTACTGCAAAAAAAATAAAATTAAAATAAAAACATTATATATTTCAAGTTCAAGGCTTTTCTCGCTGCAGAAAAAAATCCCTGAAAATCAAGGTAAGTTTCTAGGTACTTGAGGCTTGAATATAACTATACTAAAATTGTATGGACAATAAAACTGCATACTCAAAACTTTTCTGAAAATTCAATTAAAGATTGGTTAAAATTTTTATTTCAATTTTCTTTTTTATCTAAATTTGTCTACTGTATTTTAGTTTTAGCGTAAAGGCTGATTTACACGAGTCGATTCCCTGGTCGACTTTTTATCATTTCACAGTGTAAACAACTATTCGACTGATCGACAACCTGTATTTGATGGTTAACGCGGTCGAACGTCAAAAGATCGAATAGGAAATCAGCCCGTGTAAAGCAGTCTTAACCATAGATACAAAAATTTTGACAATTTAAATAAACAAACAAATATCTCAAAGTCTTTCATTATCCAAAAAAGTTCAAATCGCTTGAAAGTTACGACCTTTAGCGCGAAATTTATCTTATTTTATTCAAAATTGCCCCGTGTCCGTTGCGGTTGCTGATAAGAGTGCCAAGTTAGCTATACAATGAGATATTATCAGTGTTTGGATTATACCACCTTTTTTGGATGTCTACTACTTCTACCAACTTCCTGAAATAAAAGCTTTTGTCAGTACTTACTTTTGGCACAAATTTTCTTTGGTACCATTTTACAAGATGGTTCAATTCCTACTTTTCATAGAAAATTGTCGAGATTTTTGTCAAAAGATGCGTCTTGATAAATAAAATTAAAAATTATATGGCTGTTCAAAATTATCTGCAAAAAACTAAAACATGGCTAAAGCGGTGCAAAACCGGGGCGAAATTCATAATTTTTATGTGTATCTGATATTACAACCACCACATGAAAAGTTGCAACTTTTAATTAGCAAATATCTTCTTACAGAAAAAAATGTTTAGTTTCCTCTTTCGTATTAGACGCGTCTTTAGACAGTAAATTCGGCAATTTTTTATGATAATTGTGCGTCTTTTAAAATGATACCCTTTGTTTAATAAATGCAGACTTTAGAGCATTGATCAAAAATATACCACGTTTTTCATAAATCTACCACTTTATTTTTGCAATTACATACTACAGCCCAGTAAAATTTTCAAGTCCGGCCGCTGTATAATATAAACCTTAAGCATGCTCGTATTTAGTGCTAATTTTGCATACACCATATCACGAGAACTCGTTGTCGAAAGTCACAACCTTCGGAGCAACCCTATAGAAAATTCCTGCGCACGGGCCTGTTACATATTAAAGCCTCATTAAAAGTTTTTGTCGGTAGTTTTTTCACACCTGTCGTCCCTTCCTGCCTACCGTATGATATAATTGTATCAATTTTGATACACATATTGGTAAAATTCGTCTTTTTATGCATTGATACTTTTTTAAAATGATATTCCCTCTTTTGATACATTTTCATTTGATTTGATTCATTTTGTAATACAACCTCAACTTTTTAAATGAGCTAAAAAGTACTTCTACGACAGCACTTAAACAGGTTTGATTTCAAATTCACACATAGAAATGATTGTACACTACACTGGGCCAAAAATAAAAAATTTCGTTTTTTTTTTCAAAAATTATATTAGGGGTATTCTCTCTGAATTTTTTCCATGAAAAACACAAGAATTTAAAACACTATTGTCAAAATTGCAAAACGCACGAACAAAAAACACACGCATTTTGATGTTTCATGAAAAAAATTTTGAAAGAAAATTTTCCAATTTTGACAATAGTGTGAAAGTTTCCTGTGTTTTTTAAGAAAAAAATTTAGAGAGAAGACCCCTATTGATTTTCTTTTTAAGAAAGGTGAAAAAAAATTACTGTAATTTTTTCAGATTTTTAAATTGAAGTCTACAGGTCTATCATCGCTAGTTTAGATTTTACAAACTTTACCTCATATATGGTATAAAAACGACAAACCATTACTGTAAAACACCATTTACCTGAACATATTTTTGAAGAAAATCGAATTCCCTACAAAATTTGCATTGACCAAAATTTTCTCAGGCTAGACGTTTTCTAGTATTTTAGCCTAAAAAATTAGCATGTTTTTTCGATTTCCCATTTTTTCTTCCAAAAATTGTCAAAAATGCAAATATCCAAGTACAACATAGATAGATAAAAATTCTTAAAGGAAATTGAGTGGGCTACAAAAGAAGGTTAAACAACTTTTTTTTGTAAAGCTAATTTTTCAAAACTTATTTATTATTAAATTAAAAAAATTCATATTTCCGTATTTTTTTGTGTGTTTTTGATCCAATTTTTTTACTAAATTTTGTTTATTGATATTCCTAATGGTTAATTATCATTATATGATGCTTATTATAACCAAAAATATACATTTCTCATATACGTTCAAACATATTTTTGCTTAATATATGCTCCTCTGCGAAGGTCTAGTTTTACAGTCCTCAAATGGCGCAAAAACAAAAAAAAAACAAAAAGTTGACGGATCTGTGAACTCAATACATGAACTTTTATGTATTTTGGCCAGGTAAATCCATATCCGTGATCAAAATTAGCCTAACAGGTCGCAGTTCTTCTCCAACCTAACAAAACTATCACAAAATAATATTGGACTTTTTTGCAAGGTTAGGGCCAAACTTCAGGCCCGTTGTTGAATTCTGATATCGAATTCGGAATCAGCAGCCAATTTCCCTCAAGAATATGTATTTAGCTTTATTCGATGTTGATTTCTTCATGCTTCGCAAATTTTCAAACCAAAATCGGGAAATCTAAAAAACATGCCAATGTTTGAGGCTAGAATACTAGAAAACGGCTAGTCTGAGGAAATTTCAGTCTAGGCAGCTTTTGTAGGGAATTCAAATTTCTACACAAATATGTTCAGGTAAATGGTGTTTTTCAACAATGATTTGTCGTTTTTATACCAATTTGGAGGTTAAGTCTGTAAAATCTAAACTAGCAATGATAGACCTCTAGACTTTAGTTTAAAAATCTGAAAAGTTACAGTAATTTTTTTTCAGCTTTCTTAAAAAGAAAATCAATATAATTTTTGAAAAAAACGAAATTCTTTTTTTTTGGCCCAGTCTATTATAGAAATATGTTAGAGGAAGAACTTTTCTATTTTCTGGTCGACCATGCCCAGTGGGAAAGTAGGTAATGCATTACCTTTTTCATCCATGAAAAGAAGCATGAGCAAAGTAACGCATGAAAAAATATTTGAAAAATTTCCCATGTAATGTATTTCGTAAGGCTTTATTTTTCAAAAACATTACTTTTCCTATGACATTGCTGTAGAAAAAGTAATGCATGAATTCCATTATACATAAAAAATTTTATAGGGGATATACCTTACTTTATACATTACCAAACATTACCTTTTCCCACTGGGTGATTTTTTATGTTTCTAAAAAAATTTTAATATGAAAGGCCAAACAAGAGCAGAATGTTTTAAACCTTTGGCATTTCCCAAAGTTTTTAAAAATTTCATAAATATCAAAAACATTTCTAGCATTAACCGTCGTCTTTTGGTATCCTAGATTACCTTGTTTGTTTGTACCTAAAATATGTTTTAAAACGATCTCAAATATGAGAATAAATGTATGTTCTCTTTTTGTTAATTTAAAACAATAGGGGGATTCGCCAAGTCTTGCAAACGGTGCATGGATTGCATGGATTGTGAAGTCAAAACAACAAAATACACGCAAAAAAATATATGCAATCCTTGCAATTTATACAAAGCTCTAACCTATGTATATTTTAGTGCAAGAATTGCAGGAAATAAGAAGGCAACCCTGTATTTCGCTCAATCCTCTCATTTTTCTCACAAAAAGTAAAAGTAATTGTCAGCACCAACTTTTTTCAGAAAAAAAGTAAAAATTTGTTCAGTTTTTGACGTTTGTTATCGATTTTACAGCAAACTCAGTAATCTCGTAGTCTTGCATATTTTGGCATAGGATTCATACATTTCGTGCACCTTGCAAGACTTAGCGAATCCCAATAATTAATTGTCCAAAAAAACCGTCCTTCTTTTTGTTCTATCGAAATAGAAATGTCCTTCTTTTTCCACTTCAGAATCTGGCAACCCTATACAAAATAAACAACGCATGCACAGCTGTGATACAGTACGGAGATGGTGGAAAAAGCAATAGGATGTAATATACCTACAGCGCGCCAATAAATTCAAATTTTCTTTTAACAAATTTAATATACATTGTAAGTGTTGAATTGCTATTATTGAGTGTGATATCTAATTTAATTATGGTTGTTTGTATAAATAATTGTTTCTTTCAATAAAATTCAGACTTCCTGATGAAGATGCTGTAGCATCGAAACGCATAGGAGCGTAAAGTAAAATTAAGTTTTTGCCTTCTAATTTACCGGCCGCAAAGCTCCAACCCAGTAAACAATATAATATAAATGTCTGACACTTTCAACCTTCACAGTTTTAATACATACCATTCCCTAAAATAAATTTTGTCCAAATCGTGGTACATTATTCTTAAGTTTGACCCTAAATATTTACTTAAAGTTTGAGAATATATTTTTCTGTGCTTATGGAGAATATACTGTGCGTGTGAATTAGTGTGTTTTTGCGCTACTATTCAAGGTATACAATAGTGTGCATCGACAATTGGTCGATTTCGGCTTTTTTCGGAATATGGGAACGCGTTAGGCGTCAAAAGTTAGGGCTTGCAATTTAAAAACGATTATGTCATTTGGAATTTTTCGAAAAAATTAGTATTATTATGCCCGCATCCCCTTTGAAAAAATTAAAAAGAACTGATTAATTTTCAAAATAGTCCTTCAGTTTTTGAGATATCTCGCTGAAATTCGGCTCGCGGACGCCATTTTATAATATGTTATTTGGCGGAATCAACAAGATAGGACCAATATATCATAGGTTAGGTTAGGTTCAAGTGGCTGCCGCAGAGGCACACCTAGGCCAGTATTAAAAGGCCCGTTGTAATACCACCACAGGAAATTTCAGTCTAGGCAGCTTTTGTAGGGAATTCAAATTTCTACACAAATATGTTCAGGTAAATGGTGTTTTTCAACAATGATTTGTCGTTTTTATACCAATTTGGAGGTTAAGTCTGTAAAATCTAAACTAGCAATGATAGACCTCTAGACTTTAGTTTAAAAATCTGAAAAAATTACAGTAATTTTTTCACCTTTCTTAAAAAGAAAATCAATATAATTTTTGAAAAAAAACGATTTTTTTATTTTTGGCCCAGTCTTCCCCCTGACATAGTTCCATCATACTTGAAGGTGTTAAACTTTTAATTTCAATGAAATTTAAATAAATAAACAAAAAAAACTAAAGTAAATCCATCAAAAATCCCGCCCCCCTGGCAAAATCCTGGATACGCCACTGCTCCCTGAATATATAAGTTTTGGGAAAGTGGTTATGACTAAAACATATGTATTCCATGAAAGTTAAGCCTTTTTTCTGAACTTTAGGAATTTTGAGACTTTATATTTCAATGTATGCATTACTACTACTACTATTTAAATTTTGCTGTATGAATCAACACAAAACTAAATCCCATTCGCTCTAGAGTGGAAACATACCGAAAATGGCAGTATCCCGAAAACTGGCAACACTGAGTTAAACTACGAGCATACTTTAAGCGAAAAGGGTGAATAACAGATGAGCACACTTTTGTTGGATGGCGAATGATCGATTAAGTTAAAAATTAAATTTACGACGTGCAACTTTGAATGGGCCTAAATGTTCGATTCTGGGTTGTTTCGTTGCTCGTCTGTAGATATGTACTGATTGTTTGTTGACTATTGTTTTTATGATTCAAAAACAAGCTGGATTGCTATATTGCCTGCAACGTGGTTATCGTTTTGCTTTTACTCTTTTTATATACATAAATATATTCATACTTGCCCTGTAGGGAAAATCTCTAGTTCAGAGCTAGTTCGCTTCTAGTGCGTTCCGAACCAGTACTAGTTCGCGAACTATCTTTTTTACATGTACAGTTTTGATCTAGTTCGTTTATTGGCACTATTTCTATAGTTCTGAACCATTTCTAAGCATAGAAGCGAATATAAATTAAATACAAAAACTTAAGTTCAAATACGAATCCAAATGCCTTTTAATGACTCCTCAAACACTCGTTTAGAACTACTGAAAATGATATCACTAACGTAATAGTTCTTATTGACCACTTTATATCTAGTTCTGAACCTAAAATTTGTTCACTAGTGCCTGAGTTCCCTGCAGGGTGTGTACATAATTTCATTTTAAAGTTAATTGTTTTAAATATTCACCTCTATTACCTATTTTTTCCAGTTACTGGCAGTTATATACGAACGACTTTTCTACATATTTACATATTTGCCCCACATAAAAGTAAATTCAAGATTATGCAACTATTTTTTAAATGTTTTATGTATTCAGCTTGTTAAATAACCTTTCTCTTTCTTTATTTTCTATTCTTTGATCTTTGCTTAAGCGCGGCTTTACTATCGCATTGTTTGTTGCTCTTTCCTTAATCGTGCATGTTTAATAGCAATCAGTCAGTTTGATCAGCCGAGTCAATAAATAAAACAAACAACTACACTACAACTTTGCTGGGGTTACTAAATTTTTGTTGTTATTGTTGTTGTTTAACTAGCATTATTGCATCGGATGTGTTGCGCGTGGCACAGTAGCACCTCTGTGTGTATGTGCCTTGTATGTTTATATTTGGGTGTTTGAATTGCTTCAATTGCACCGGTTGTTGGTGGGGAAACATATGACAACATTTCTGTACCATACACCGGTTTTGCACCGCTTTTGGCCATGTTTTAGTTTTTTGCAGATAATTTTGCACAGACATACAATTTTTAATTTTATTTATTAAGACGCATCTTATGACAAAAATCTCGACAATTTTCTATGAAAAGTAGGAATTGAACCATCTTGTAAAATGGTACCAAAGAAAATTTGTGCCAAAAGTAAATACTGACAAAAGCTTTTATTTCAGGAAGTTGGTAGAAGTAGTAGACATCCAAAAAAGGTGGTATAATCCAAACACTGATAATATCTCATTGTGTAGCTAACTTGGCGATCACGCAAACCGCACCAACTACCGCGAATCAGTCTTGTGTGTTTGGCTGAAGCCCTTCGTAGACAAACTGATTGGACCTTATCAGTGTGGCTTTAGATCTGGTAAGTCTCGACCAGATTTTCACGATACGCCAAATCCTGGAGAAGACGCATGATAAAAGAATCGACACACACCATCTCTTTGTCGATTACAAAGCCGCTTTTGACAGCGCAAAAAGGAGTTGCCTGTATGCCGCCATGTCTGAATTTGACTTCCCTGCAAAACTTATGCGGATTTGCCAAATGACGTTGAGCAATAACAACAGCTCCGTCAGAATCAGGAAGGACCTTTCTGAGCGATTTGAAACCAAACGAGGCTTCAGACAGGGCGACTCCCTTTCATGCGATTTCTTCAACCTGATGCTGGAGAAGATAATTCGAGCAGCAGAGCTAAACCGCAACGGTACAATCTTTTACAAGAGCGTGGAATTGCTGGCGTATGCCGATGATATTGATATCATTGGCCTTAACAACCGCTGGCCTTAACAACAACTGGGCTGGATAAGGAATCGAAAAAAGTGGGTCTTGCGGTCAACGAGGACAAGCGAAGTATTTGCTGTCTTCAAAGAAAGAATCGGCGCACCTGCGCCTTGGCAGCCATGTCACTGTTATAGTTACAAATTTGAAACTGTGAGGGACCTCGTCTATTTGGGAACCAGTATTAACACCGAAAATAATATCAGTCTAGAAATTCAGCGGAGAATCACTCTTGCCAACAAGTGCTACTTTGGACTGAGTAGGCATTTGAGAAGTAAAGTCATCTCTCGAAGAACAAAGATCACGCTCCATAAGTCGCTCATCATACCTGTACTGATCAGTGTTGCCAGAACTTTTTCGGCGAAACGGCTAGATTAACGAAAAAAATTGGCTAGACTCGGCTAAATACATTTTTTTTATTAAATTCACTGCAGTGTATTCCAGGCTGAAGTCTCAGCAGTCATGGACGCCACGACTTGGATAGGTCAACACAAGATATTGTTATTCTCCGCGACAGCCAAGCGGCCATCAAATCCCTTCGCTCTTACTTGTTCAACTCTGAACTGACGCTCAGCTGTCTACAAGAGATGACCCAACAGAACCGCGTCAACCTCACATGGGTCCTGGGACATAGGGACATTGAGGGAAATTGCAGGGCAGACGAACTTGCGAGGCAGGGCACGACGATCAGGTTCTACGGGATAAAGAGCGCTTAGGTATGCTGTTTGCTACATGCAAGCTAATGCTGAAAGAGTACACACTCCGTCAAGCCTACGAAAGGTGGCTGCAATCCCCTGGGTGCCGTATATCCAAACAAACGGGCCAAAATGGGATCATAAAAGATCTAGACAGATCTATACGCTAAGGAGGAGAGAAATCTCCATATTAATAAGGATACTAACCGGGCACTGCCTTATTGGTAAGCCCGCAGAAAGGTTAGGTGTGCGCTACCCACGATGCTGTAGGAGTTGCATAGATGATGAGGAGGAGGAAACGGTGGAGCCCCTCATCTGCAACTGCCCGGGTTTAAGCCGCGCGAGAACGCGCTTTTTGGGAGTTCCCCTTTTGGATAGCCTACGCCAGATCGTGGAACTGGACATAAAGGACTTGATGGCCTTCATCAAGTCATCTAAATGGTTCGAGGAGGAGTAACGGTGTCGGTTTAGGAGTGTCAGTCTCGGAATTCTGCTATGTGGAGAATCCCGACAACACAGGGATTTTTCATATGGCAGGGTTCCGGAACTGACTTTCCTAGGGTTGGTGGTATCACAACAGGCTTTTAATACTAGCCTAAGTGTGCCTCTTCTGCCGGCGATATATTTTAATAAACTAAATCAAAAATTCAAAGTGACTAGTAGATCCATTAATATATCTGTGGTCATAAGCAATAACAGCCTAAGTCGACTTAAGAAATTAGACCAGTTGAAATTTTTGCTGGCGAATTTTTGTAACAAAACTGTTTTATAACTAAGGCAAACGTATTGGATTTAATTGTTTGTAAAAAAAGTAAAAAAAGGCCATTGAAAGTCTTGAAAAATGTCTCGATGTTGCTATTCAAAATCACCAGCAAAAATTTCAACTGGTCTAATTTCTTAAGTCGACTTAGGCTGTTATTGCTTATGACCACAGATATATATATATATATTTTATTATTCTGTATTAATGAATGAATGTTATATATAGAAATAATTAAACCAAAAATACTAAATTCCTTAAATTATTTTAACTTAACGAAACAAAAAAACACAAACAATTTTTTAAAAATTTTAGGTATTTACCTCAGTCTGGCTAAAGAAAATCAACATATTCGTTTTACAAAATAAAAATTTGTGCTATTTAAAGTGTAAACATTGGACTCCTACTTTATGAGAAATTGAATAATGAAAAATATTAAAAACGGCTATAATCGGCTAAATTTTTTTGACAAATCGACTAAAAAATCGGCTCCGGCTAAATCGGTTTTTTCCGGCTAAATCATTTTGAAATCGGCTAGATCTAGACGGAAATCGGCTAAAATGGCAACACTGGTCCTGATGTATGGTTCAGATTCATGGATAATGTCAAGGAAGATGAAATAGCCCTTGGAGTATTTGAGAGAAAAGATCTGCGGAAGATTTATGGTCCTTCCCGTGATGCCAACGGCGAGTATCGAAGGAAATTTAACGATGAGCAGTACGAGCTTTACGCAGATATGACCATAGTCCAACGAATTAAAGCCCAAAGGCTCCGCTGGCTGGGTCATATTATGCGAATGGACAAAGAAGCTCCAGCGCAGAAGGTTTTCCTATCGTCACCTGAATTCGGCAGCAGAGGAAGGGGGAGGCCTCGACTGAGATGGAAACAACAGGTGGAGGATGACTTGAACTCCCTTGGGGTTTCCAATTGGCGTCAGTTATTGCTAAAAACGAATGACTGGCGTGCTTTGATAGGCAACGGCCAAAATCGCTAGGCGGTTAAGCACCAATAAATGATGCGACCAAGCCACACTACGTCTAAATGCTTGGTCGCATAGAAACTAGTCAGTGAATTACCATTCCGCTGTATAAAATTTTGCATTCAATTCTTTCAATTACAAAATTAACGTATAAATATATACATTGGATTCAATCCACAAATAAAACTTCATATACATACAAACATTGCCGCTCCCCATGTACGAGGTCGGGGGTGCCGGATCGAGTCCCACCTCAACCAAAGATTTTTTAATTTTATTTATTTTATTATTTTTATATTCCATCAAGTCTCGTGAACTGTCTTTGATTGCTGAGATTGTTCAGAGTGGAACGATACACTTATTTATTTCATTGAGGGAGAAGATCCCTTCCAAAATTGATTTGCCTGAGAGGCGTAAGATCCCCTTCAGGCACATGCGTCGTTTTCATAGTTTAGAGGTGGAGTTCCTCTTTCAATCGTATGTGCAAATATATAAAGCACATTTTCTAAAAAAAAACATACAGATATCTTATCACTGTTGTTCTATTTTATTAGGTACTTTTGGCTCTGCGTACTCAGTTTATCTTCACAGGAATATATAGAACTCACATAAAAATTCAATAACACAGTGCAACAAAATTGACCAAATTTAAAATACCTGGAAAGTAATAGCATTTTTCTGGTAGATCTCGGTGAATTAAGAAAAACTGCGTACAAGAAATTTGCCGGACACCTCCAAATCTTGAGTTAAGGGTCAAAACCCGGTTTTCATACCTTCGAACACTTATGAGCCTATACATATCTTAGATAATTTTAACCCGATTTATATTTTTTTTTTTACTTCGATAGAAGAGATACAGACCTTTCTAAAGGTATATATATGAACCGAAAAGTAGTGGTAATAGTGGTAGTATTTGCCCCACAAACAAATTTTTTTTCGTCTTTTTTCGAGGTTGGTCAACTTTGGCGCTATCCTTATGCACTATTTTATAAGAAGCCTATACAAACCTTGAATGGTATTCAACAGCAAATTTTGTTACGACTGCAATGAAAGTACATTTTCTCAAAAATGTTGAAAACTGACGAAGTTATTAAGATTTCCATGAAAACTAAATTAGAAAAAAAGTTATTTTGCCATATAATTTAAAAATTTACATATAAAAAACCAAGTACCTAAAGCTATATGGCCAAAATCGCGGAATGTTACGGTACAATCAGACTCACTTTCCAATACAAAATACTACAAAAAGAGATGGATTTGGAGACTTTAAATATTTTTGGCATATGCATCTTGAAGTGCACCTCTGAAGTAACATTTTCTATAGATATGAACATTTTTGTAGGTCTTATTATTTAAGAGTTATGGACCACTTTGGATGGACTGTTACGTTACATATTTTGGAAGTAAGTTTAGAAGTTGGTTCAAATTATTGAAAAGGTCTGCTCTTCTCAGATTATTCAGTCAGATTATTTTCATCATGTAGTATACGTTTACTCGTATGTAATAAATGGAAAAAAATTACACTGAAAACAATTTGTCTGTGCTTTTCAGACACATAACTGTTCGGACTGTTACGTTACACGTGCACTTTGCGTTTAGATAAAAATCGCATTTAAGCATTTATTACAGCTTGGCTGTGAATTTCGTTGTAAATAACATAAATTTAGTTACATTAGGATCAGTCATCCAAAGATTTTTAAAGAAAGAACATGGTCCAGGGGAGGAAGACAGAAAATCCACTTAATACGGAAGTGATATGAAAAAATGCATGCCTACTTACATAAAATGCCTGTGGTTTTGTGTTTCACACACACACACAGACAATGTTGCATGCACACCTTCGAATAAGGATGCCAGTTTGGTTCTTTTGGATTAAAAATAGAAGCTTTTGTTTAAGTTTGGTCTGTTTGCTCTTTTCTTCTTGGCATCGAGATATTATGTATGATTCTAAGACTATCTACTTGGGTGTTGCCACTTGAGGCGTATTACAGGGTTGCCACCTATCTCATTTTTTTTTAATATTGAGTAATATAAGCCAATATGGGTATCAAATAAAAGGTATTTTCGACGGCATGCCAACTAAAATATTTTCAAGTAGGGTTACCACCTAGGGTTGCCTCATTATCGCAGTATATCCCGCACTATCTCGAGAACCGCTTAACCGATTTGAATGAAATTTGGCTTGGAGATATTATGTTTGCTTCTAAGACTATCTAATTGGGTGTTGCCACTAGGGGCGTATAACAGGGTTGCCACCTATCTCATTTTTTTTAATATTCGTTTTTTTTTTTGGTTTATCTAACTCTCCTACTAGTGGACATAAAAGTGTAAAAAAAAAATTAAAAAATATGCAGAGCATTCTTTTCTGCAGCCATTTAAAGTGCATTTTTTGGTTTCTTTTAATTATTTCGGTAATGGTACCATCTGTCAAACAATTTTCTTCTGCAGTTTTCTGGTGAGGTGATGCTCCATCAAAAGTATGTTAACAGTTCTTCTTGTAAATGCTATAGTTTTCCCGCTATAATCTTTTTTTCCCAGTGCATATTACAAAAAGACGATGCATTTTGTATGAGGTCAATTTTTTTTTTTGCAAATTAAAAATTTTTTGGCCGATTTCGGAAGAATGTTTAATGGATATTAAAGTTTGTTCTAGCGATTTTTTGTGAAACAAGATTAACCCTTAAAAAATCGGTGTACAAAAGTTCTAATTAAAAATACTGTTACGTTACAAACAACTTTTGGCTCTGAACAAAGACAAAACTACAAATTCTACTAATATTCCAGTTTATTTGAAAAATAGACTGTGAATGTTCGAAGAAAGTTGATTTTTACTGGTTTATTAACGAACTAGATTTTGCACAAAAAAAACTATTTTCAATTTTGCACTGTTACCTTACATGAAAACATGCGGTCGAATTCATTGTGACCCAAAATGCTTCCAACATTTGTCTCCGCGCAATATTTTATCAAATTACTTTCAATTAACCTAAATCCGTCTGAAAACGGTAAATAGAGCGTTAGAAATAATATTACTGAAATGAAACGTACCGGATTTGGGACCCGCCACGTAAAAACTTTATTCCAATGAAAAGCAAAAAGAAAAGCCTCGTATGAGAACCCCCTTTAATGTTGACGACCCGGCAAAACGAAATAAGGACTACGAGAAGGATATTAGGGCATGTACCTGGAATGTGCGGACCCTTTCAAGGGATGGTACCGCTGCCCGACTGGTTGATGTCCTCGTGAACGCAAAGGCTGACATCACCGCCCTACAGGAAATGCGATGGACGGGACAAGGAAAGACGACCATCGGACCTTGTGACGTATACTACAGTAGCCAGACACGCGGCAAAGCGAGCGGTGTAGGATTCGTGGTGGGAAAGAGACTTCGCCGCCAAGTACTAGCGTTCACTTCTGTTGACGAGCGTCTCGCGGCGATCCGCATCAAGGCGAGGTTTTCAACATAACATTTATCTGCGCCTATGCGCCGACTGAGGAGACGGACGACGCAGAGAAGGACTCCTTCTACGATAAACTTGAACAAACTTATGATCGCTGCCCCCAACATGATATCAAAGTCGTGCTCGGCGACTTTAATGCCAAGGTGGGCAAGGAAGGAGTCTTTGGTCCTACAGTTGGAAAATTTATTCTCCACGATATAATATCACCCAACGGCACTAGGTTGATTGACTTCGCCGCTGCTCGCAATATGGTCATCAGTAGTACTAGGTTCCAGCATAAACGAATACACCAAAGCACCTGGCTGTCCCCTGATCAAAGAACAAGAAACCAGATTGATCATGTCATGATTGACGGCAGACATAGCTCCACCGTTCTGGACGTGCGTACACTGCGTGGTCCCAATATTGACTCTGACCATTTTCTTGTCGCAGCCAAGATACGCACACGCCTCCGTGCTACGAAGAAAGTGCGCACAGTAACGGAAGCAAAGTTTGACGTCGAGAAGGTGCGCATGACAAGGAAGAGAGACGCCTTTTCAGAAAAACGAAAAGTGGGGCCGAAAGGCGTGAGTGTGAGGAGCTTGAGATACTGGCTGACAGGAATGATGCCCGAAAATTCTATGAAAAGATCCGGCGGATGACGGAAGGTTTTAAGATCGGGGCTAGTTCCTGTAAGGACAATAATGGCGACCTGGTAACATACGTACAAAGTGTACTTAAATTATGGAGGGAGCACTTCTCCTCACTGCTAATTTGCGAGGGAGACGTCGAACCCGATACCCCATTCCCTGACGATGGAAAAGTCGTCCCACGACCTGACTATGATGAAGTGAGGATAGCTATATCCCGCCTCAAAAACAACAAAGCGCCTGGAAAAGACGGACTACCCGCCGAGCTGTTCAAACACGGAGGCGAAGAGCTGGTAAAAAGCATGCATCGGCTCTTATGCAGAATATGATCAGACGAATGCATGCCTCCGGATTGGAATTTAAGTTTGCTTTGCCCAATCCACGAGAAAAGCGATCCCGCTAACCGCACCAACTACCGCGGAATCAGTCTTCTTAATATCGCATATAAGGTTCTTTCTAGCGTGTTGTGTGAAAGGCTGAAGCCCATCGTAGACAAACTGATCAGTGTGGCTTTAGACCTGGTAAGTCTACCATCGACCAGATTTTCACGATACGCCAAATCCTGGAGAAGACCCATGATAAAAGAATCGACACACACCATCTCTTTGTCGATTTCAAAGCCGCTTTTGACAGCGCAAAAAGGAGTTGCCTGTATGCCGCCATTTCTGAATTTGACTTCCCTGCAAAGCTTATACGGCTTTCTCAAATGACGTTGAGCAATACCAACAGCTCCGTCAGAATCGGGAAGGACCTCTCTGAGCCATTTGAAACCAAACGAGGCTTCAGACAGGGCGACTCCCTTTCATGAGATTTCTTCAATCTGATGCTGGAGAAGATAATTCGAGCAGCAGAGCCAAACCGCAATGGTACAATCTTTTACAAGAGCGTGCAATTGCTGGCGTATGCCGATGATAATGTTATCATTGGCCTTAACAACCGCGCCGTAAGCGCTGCCTTCTCTGGACTGGATAAGGAAGCGAAAAAAGTGGGTCTTGCCGTGAATGAGGACAAGACGAAGTATTTGCTGTCATCAAAGAAAGAATCGGCGCACCTGCGCCTTGGCAGCCATGTCACTGTTGATAGTTACAAATTTGAAGCTGTGAGGGACTTCGTCTATTTGGGAACCAGTATCAACACCGAAAATAATATCAGTCTAGAAATCCAGCGGAGAATCACTCTTGCCAACAAGTGCTACTTTGGCCTGAGTGGGCAATTGAGAAGTAACTGTTGTTCTCTCGAAGAACAAAGATCACGCTCTATAAGTCTCTCATCATACCTGTCCTGATGTGTGGCTCAAATTCATGGCCAATGTCAAGAGAAGATGAGATGGCCCTTGGAGTATTTGAGAGAAAAGTTCTCCGGAAGATTTATGGTCCTTCCCGTGATGCCAACGGCGAGTATCGAAGAAAATTTAACGATGAGCTGTACGAGCTCTACGCAGATCTGACCATAGTCCAGCGAATTAAAGCCCAAAGACTCCGCTGGCTGGGCCATGTTATGCGAATGGACAAAGAAGCTCCAGCACAGAAGGTTTTCCTACCGTCGCCTGAATTCGGCAGCAGAGGAAGGGGGGGCCTCGACTGAGATGGAAACAACAGGTGGAGGATGACGTGAACTCCCTTGGGGTTTCCAATTGGCGTCAGTTATCGCTAAAAAGGAATGACTGGCGTGCTTTGATATGCAACGGCCAAAATCGCTTAGGCGGAAAAGCGCCAATAAATGATGATGATGAAACGCAGGAACAGCAGTTTGCGGATGAGCAATTCAGTTGAATTCTGCTAATGGCGAATTTCACAAATCTTCACAGTTGATTCACGTGCAGTTTACTTGGTACGACCCGTTGTAAACTCTGTTTTTCAATCATTTATTTTTTTTTTTTTTTGCTATTTCTCAATTTATTTATATACAATTTTATTTTTTACGTAAATAATATACGAACTGTTCTTACATTCCTTGAAAAAGTTCTTAAATTGTAAGAAAAATATTCTTAGATTGTATAAACCCTTTCATACGCAAAGAAACACATAAAAAAGTTCGTGAAATCGAAGAAACTAGTTCTAAATAATAAGAAAAAGTTCTTATAATCATTGTGAAAAAGTTGTACGTACGTAATTTCTTAAAATTTAAGAACAAATTCAGCTAAAAAAATTTATGAATTTTAGTTCTTACGAAGTTCTGACGTTAATAAAATTTAACGTATTTTTTTCAAATATAATAGGAAACTTTTCTTAAATTATATGTAATTTTTCTTAGATTCTAAGAAAAAATCTGTGTGAACTTCTCTGAAACTTTGTTCCTAAAAAACATGTACTTTTTGGTTCAGTGTGGTAGGTATTTATATTTTACACAGAGCCAAAAATGCCTTATAAAATTAATAAGATTGTCTTCACGATCAGTTTTTGGGCAAAGGGGTAGTCGCAACGGAAACGGAGAAAAAACTATAGGGAAATCTCTAAAAAATTATACATTTAGTACAAAGCTGTAATTAGACGCTGGCAAGCATTAGTATACGGTGCCCGGATGGTTAGCAGCTGGGTTTACCATTCCAAAAATTGTAAGTTCGATTCTCTCTCTTTTTTTCCTAATTAGAAATGTTGAAAAGAAAATCTTCTCAATTATATTTATGTGATTTTCCTTTGAAAACATTAACAACTATACACATATCAATAATTAGACGCTGGCAATCAAAAGTGAGCGATGACCTGATGGTTAACAGCTGGGTTTATCATTCCGAAAATTGTAAGTTCGATTCTCGGTGAAGCCAATAGGTACCTATCATTTTATTTTTCATTTGAAATATTAAAAAGCAAATCTTCTTAATAACATTAAAAAGATTGTCTCTACAATAGTGTGAAGCATAACTTCTTGAAGAAAAACTATACAGATATCTTATCATTTTTGTTCTATTTTATTAGGTACCTTTGGCTCTGTGTACCCTTTCGTGTCCACTAGTAGGAAAATTAGCTAATCCAAAAAAAACCTATGGTCCGCTCCACTTTTGCATTCATTCCATTTGCTGTCTTTCACGCTTGGACTAGGCATATCTGTTAAGATTTTCCTTTTTGCTTTTATGTACTTTTAGGGTGTGAGTTCCTGATAAATTTAATTATCATCCGTTAGTGGGTATGCTGGCAGCAGCAACAGCAAATAAATTTTTCCATGATGTTTTCTGAATACGAAATTTTACACAGAGGTTTGCCGTCGGATTTTTCATTAGCATTGATCAGTATCTTATAATCTGCTGCGTAGATATGTACATATCGTCAGTGTTTATACAAAACCACGTAAATTCAGTCACTAAAATTTTACAGGAGGGACAAAAACTGTTTAACTTTTGAACGAGCCACTATGTGGTGGGTCGAATTCAAATGTGGTTTTTTGACAGTCTATTGCACAACCCCCGATTTTTTTGTTACTAATGAATTGATCCGTGTACCCAGAAGCCCTAGTAAGAAAATCTCATTTCTGACCAAACTGTCTCTTACGTGGGTTTGCATTTGTCCGTTACGTTGTTTTGCATAAATACCTTCGATATGTATGTACACTTCACATGCGTGTAAACATGTTCTACAATTCGAGAGTATGAACATTGGCAAAAAGAATTTGCTCTTACAAAGTCAATTCACATACAAAAAACTCGCTCATATAAAATACGAGCATAATTCTTGATGCTCTTGTTTAATGTAGCCATTGAACAGTACACTGAGAGAAATGCATTGAATGTTGTGACAATATCACTATTGATAGCGCCGAGTTTGATGCAATATTCATTCAGAATGAGCGAGTTATCAAATATTATTTGCTCCCAATAAAAAGTAAAATGACATGTCAACCATTTCGATATGATGTACTATTTTTTATATTTATGGATAGAATACTAATATGTTTGAACGGCATGTCAATATCTATGGTCGTTATATGAATTTCTATTGTCGGTATATCCATATCCATATTTACTACATAGTAGTAAGGGTAGAGACAGCGTATTAATATATATGGACGAAATGTAAATTTTTCTGGGACGCATAATCATAACAGTTCAACAACTTTTACTATGGATTTTCTAACAATATTCCAACTTGTTGGAGCGATTTTTTTAAATTCAAAATTTTTTGAATTTCTTATGATTGAACATTTTTCTAAAAATTGTATAATATGCCGTAGCCGAATGGTAGAATACTGGGCTAACGTGCCAGAGGAGCATGGTTCGAGTCTCACTGAAACCAGATGTCAAATTGTATAAAATTTTGTTTTTTTAAGCTATTTAGAATTTATCAATAGTTTATATGGATACCATTTCAATAGTGATTTATCAAAACAGCATTGATGAAACATCCATATTCATTGATAGGACAGAAATATCAATTTTTATTTAATGTGATATCAATAATTATGGATGTTCGATCCATAGATTTCCCTCCGTGTAGGTATTTTCTATACTCCCATGCATCTACAGGTCACACAAACGTTTACTGAGACCCACAAGACACTGCCTGCGCTCATGGCATCTGCTTGTTTACTACGCTGCCAAAGCTCTTCGATATTTATGTGTGAAATAAAAACGACGGTGTCGAAACAAAGTAACATGGCTCATAGGAGACAGTGCCATTGTAGTTTTTATTGTTGTCAATGCTTCACATAAAACAAAATAATAACGCAATTCGTCACACTTAACGCATCCCATTGTATGCCATCTCGCTCGCACTATAGCAATGGTTGTATTTATTGCTAACGCATTCACACAAAGCCATTCGTCTTTCGAGCTATTTGCTTGCGCGCTCTCTGGCAGGCAAAACAGCGATAACACTTTCGACTGACAGCTGCCGCACTGCAAAACGAAGTGGAAATGCTTTATGAGCTCGGCTCCTCCCTCAGAAATCTGGGCCTACTTATGCCGATTGGATTGTGCCGATGAGGTAGGAGTATTGTTGTATGGTGCTGATTGTGGGAATAATAGTAGCATCATCACGTGGTGGCTTAGTTTTTTTCTCTTCATAACAAGAGAATTACGCATTCTCTGTTATTTTCTGTTCACGGTGGAGAGAGATTTTTGGGAATTCATTGGTTCATTTCACATATTTTTCTCATTGCTATTGTCTCTCCTACGTTGTACTTTATGACTTAGATTGAGCGAATGCGTGTTAAATGAGTCAGCGCACACATCGGTACGCCACATAAGAAAAACTGTTTTTGGGTTGATGTAGAATTTGTATTCGTGTGTGTGTTTACCCTGGAAACTCTTCAATATATTGCTTAAGGTTGCTGTATAATGGAGTGTTAATTTCTGTTCGCGGCCATGATGGTTTGCCCGACGGCAAATATGGATGCTCAATTCTGCTTAGAACAAATCAAACGGACCGTAATTACAATGGGGATGGTAGCCATAATTTTATTGAATTGTGTTAGACTTCAATATTTGATAGATATGGAAGTAGATTGAAACGTGTGCATACGTATGTACATACATCCATATGCATGCTAATGCGTTATCAGTGAATATTAAAATATTTTAGCTTTAGAGTACCTCTATAGACAATCAATTGAATTTATAGAAAAGTAAAAAAAAAAAACAATTCGGGAAACAGAAGCAATATATGGGCTCGTTTTCCAGAAAAATTAATGTTCAGTTTTTTGATTTTGAGCTAATCAGTGCACTGGGAACAAAAAATGGTAATTTACAAAAAATTAACTTTTAAACGTGATTTTCCAACATTTTGAATTTTGTCAAATTTATGCTTGTATGTAGCAAGACAATGACGAAATGTAAACTAAAAATTTATTGAAATACATATGTACCTATGTATGTATGTATCTGAAATCAAAATCAAAGTTGTACTATGCCTAATTGCCCAGTCGGGGAAAACGGAAACTTAACTGAATACCGAAATGATTCAGAACAAACTTTTTTTGTTATACCTATCTAACTTTTCTACTAGTTTGTATGGTAGGGTAAAAAAATAATCAAAATACATGAAGCCATTTAAAGTGCGGTTTTGTTTTTGAAAAACATGCAAACAAGTAGATTTTTATGATGCATTTCTTTAGATGCCCTCCATACCATGTAAGCGGAAAACTCACACCAATTGCAAAATACTTCTAGTCATACTCCAAAACCATAATAAAACCAACATTTTGTGCTTTTTGAAGGGATAGATGCCCTAATAGCCCACTTTTTGGAAAAGCAACTAAGGGCATCTATACCTCGACAAATTCTTTTTGATAGGATGCCTTCGTATTTTATAAACAAGTTATTACAAAAAAAACATTTATTAATACCTAGAAGCAATCTCAATGGATGAATATATTGAGGTAAAAAAAAATTAAATCGAATTAATTACTATTTATAAAGTTGTTAGACTCCAAAAATTTAGGTGGTACCTTTAAAACTTTTATTTGGTTTTGAATTTCTCCGCGACTATAATTGTACATATCTCCAAAACCGTTCACACTACATGAATATCCTTTGGTAAATAAAAGGCGGTATGACTAAGCCCATTAATTATTAAAAAAAGTGTAGTCACGTGTTCGGGAAGCTAGGTTTTTTGAAAAGGACTAATTGCAAGCTCAGTATTGATGGGTTGGTCCTGTTAAACCAAGGATTGAGGAGTTGCGTGCAAAAAGAGCACTAAGTAAGATGTGCCCTTTTTGCGTAAAACGGCTAATTGGAAAGAGGGATCTTTGTTTTATGTCCCCTCCAAATATGGCTTTGATATCTTTTGAACTGGCTGAACAACTTGGAAAAATGTTGAGCTATGTACGAGTACTTTTCTTTTTCTTCCATATTATTTTTTGTTGCTCATGCGCCCATACAGTGTTTTTCTTATACACTCTGAAATAGTTTTAAATCCATTTTAATGCAATTTTCACCATCTTCGGCTTAATTAAAACTAAAATATTAACAGAACACATGTTTTTATGAATTTTAAACAAGATTTATAATTCGCTTTCCTGGTTATATGCAAAAAGTGCACATCTATGACCTTTTTATTTCATCGTTTACGGCTAGCGATGTGGAGTGTCGCTTTTGTAACTTTACCAAGTAAAAATATAATAAACTATATAAAAATAGCATCAAAACCGTTTTCTATATACTACAACAACAAAAAAGTTACAAGGCTTCAAAAGTTGAAAACACGAATATTTCAAAACATAATTTTCAGAGAAGTGCCCTTTTTTTACGCAACTCCTCAATTGCTAGAACGTACATTCATGGAAGTTTAACATTATACGGAAATCCGCAAAAAAAATTTTATTTTGGCAAACAAAATTGTTTGATCCGATAAACAATGCATCACAAAAGTCTACTTAATTGCATGTTTTTGGTAATAATGCTCTTGGGTCGTCACACTCGAGAATTAGCTTTCAAAGGAAAGAGCTCAAGATATGTAGATGTGCAGAAACGTATATTTTTTTAAGTTGCCACCTGCTAAGGGTTTTCCCTGTATGTTTTATTTTATTTTTATAGTTGAGGTGTCAAATAAAGAAGTTACACTGTTTGAAATAATTTGAGGTGTCAAATGAAAGTTCACAGCGTATAGATATGCAGAAAGGTTAAATTTTTTTTGAAAATGGTTGCCAGCTGATAAAAAAAAGTTTTTCCTAAACAGGTACATAGTTTGTCTGTTTTTCAATTTTACGTGTCAGCTGTTTTGTATTTACATCACGATTTACTATCACGTTCTTAAAGGCAAAATTACAATGCAAGTGTCATTCATGTCTAACAGGGCATGTATTAAAACTTTGGAAATGCAAACATAAAAGGATTCAGTTTTTTTCTACTGAAAAGGAATAGCCATATGAGACCAGGATTGTGAAATTATACATGACAGCATTGTCTTTGAACTACTATGGACACCTTTCATGTGAATCAAACCCTTTACCCATTAAATATGCTACAAATTATAACTGACTGCCGTCGGAAATTTTCAAATCGCAACAGAATGCATAAAACGTTATGCTACGAGACCAAAATGCAACAAACATTGCATGTAAATATTAAAAATGTGCTAAATAAGCTACTACCTCTCTCTTAGCATCAGAGTTGAATTTATTTTTGCGTACTCGAAAGAAATGAATGAAAGACGAAGATTTACAAGCGTACATAGTTATTTAGTTACTTACCTATGTATATCTTGTAAATATTGAAGAGCAACTCACTAATATGTCTCAAGCTTATAAAGGAAGAGCTGCCAATATCGCTGTTGTATAAAACCTCGCAAAAAACTGAACTTTAAAATAGCTTTCGAGGGTTCCTAAAAAAGAATAAACATATATTTGCCGCATTGGAAATACTATATTTTACGATATGAAACAGGATCCAACTTTGAGTTCCGCATTTCCTTTTACATAACTTAACTATTAGTTATTGAAAGAACTTTTCAAATAAAAAATTAAATGTAGAATGCATTTATATACCACAAAAATTATTCAAGGCAGGCAACCCTTTCGGCGTTTATTTTGGTCATAAACTAAACGATATGCGGTGCGAAAAGCTTGATACCGCAACAAATGATTACTGCTCGTAAAAAAGAATGACTCACTGAGAATTCGCAAATTCTCAGCTCACAAAGTAATAATAATATAACTCTGTAGAGCACGAAAAAAATTAACAAGACCCATTCTACAGAGCTATGAGCTCTCCATAGTTGGGTTATTTTATTTTTCTGCTGTTCGTATATTCAACACAAATGTGCTCGTAACTCAACAGCTAAGCAATAAAGCTTTCAGTAACCCACATACATACCTACATACAAGCAACTAAATAAGGGAAACTTGACAGAAGTGGAAAGCTTTACACTGTATGAACGAGGAGAGAATGGGGAACCAAGTCACCACAAATGAGAAACTTTGTTTGTGTGCCACAGAGCATCAGAGCGCCAAATACTGGCTACAAGTTGAACCAAGTCCCAGGCACTGTCTGCCTCTAAACTGGGTCTGCATTCCCACCCAATCGACACAAAAAGTCTCACATAAATTTCAGAAAACAACTAAACAAAAGTAACAGAGAAATAAACCACAAAAGAAATGAGTTGTTGTACTCACAGTTGGATTGGGTTTATTGCTACAGTAATTGCTCACTTACTCATTTCTGTAGTCGTAGTACTCGCTTTGGTAGGAAGTAAAGTAACAAAAAAAGAAGAAGTTCACACGATAAATTTCACCAATCTTCTCGGAGTATATTTTTCGGTATCCAGTAGATACTTTATTGCTTCGGCGCTCTGCAATTGACGTCGCATGGTCGCTGTATAAAAAGGACGTAGCACGGCATACTAAAACTTCAAGCAGCCAACAGCTGCAAAACGACATAAATTAACGGCAACACGACCATTGCAGTCGGCGGCAATGTCTGCGTCAGCGTCTGCGTCAGCGACAGAAAAAAATGTTGCGCATTGCTGAGCATTGTTGTGGTGCTTTTGTGGCTGAGTTTCTTATAAGAATGTTTCTCATGTATGTAATTGAATGAGCCGATCGCTCTCATAGCTATAGCTTATGCGGTAGCAGCGATTTGGAAATTTATTTCTCAAAATTCGTATAAACCCATATATATGTATGTATGTAAATATATATTTGTATATACATTCTCCTGTATGTTGATAATTTGTTGCTGTTAGCTAACTTTATGGAGCAGAATGCCGAGTGCAGGGTGACATAGGCGGTATATGAAGAGCTTTAGTATTCGCCCTCAAACGACAGTATGTCTATTGTTACTTCGCTCAGCTTTATTGCTGTTGTTGTTGAGTTATGCGTTAACTGCCTCTGTTGCTGATAATATCTTACTAACGTTGTTTAATGTACCTCAACCCTACTCTTTGACTACACGGCCGTTTCTCCGGGCATTATTGGTGCCGCTCGCACGTTTGCGTCACTGCTGCAGCTGCTACTACTGCTGCTGCTGACTCTTTGCTCGCTTTTGATTACTCGTGCAGCCGCGCGCTCGGACGGACGGACAGAATTTCACATGTAGCCGCCGCGCCATGCTCGTTTGATACGTGAAGTATATGTCTTGAATTGAATGTTTTATGGGTTTAGTTTGATAGAAGTCGTAAAGAAATCAACATCATCAAACAATACACAAATAAAAATTACCTTACATAATAATATACATACATATAAAAATAATAGGCAATAATAAAACCCAAAATTGTTGTGGGCGGTAATTTTCACTTAACGTGTGAACGAAGGGTCTAATAAACCATAAATAAGCTAATTTATAGTACACGGAAAAATGTTGGTGTAATACAAAGACACGCGTGTATACCAACTATCGTTGATATTCAACTATTTCCAAAGCCATCAATCTACAAATAAAAATTCATACTTAGATTCAGACTAGCTAGCAGCTGCTACGGCCACGAACGAAGAGCGTTTAGGTAGCACTGTGTAGCAAGTTGGTGTATCCCTCCAATTGAACTAAAAACGGCACATCCATGTTGTAGGTACCACCTAGTGCGCCTATATGACATTTGCAAATACACCATCTTCCAATTGGACGCGAGAAATAGAAAACTTAACTTCTCAGAAGGCACGCCATATCCGCACACAAATTCCTTTCGAAAGTAATTGAACGGTTTTAAGGGCACAAGTAGCTCAGTAGAGGACGCAACAGTATTTGATCGGGCTTATGTGTTAATAATTTATTACTTTATTGAGAAAAATGAAAACATAAAAACCGGTACAGGTATATAAGGCTTATAAATGCGCGTATAAAGATTGTTTATCTGCACCAAAGTGAAGGGATACCGAAGTCCTTATTTTTTAAATGGGTATATCAGTGTATCTATACAAGTTTGGTGTATAAGTTAATTAAAAGTGCGGCAAACTAAAGCCTTGCCTAGAATATAGGTATAGTGAATACTGGATCGAAAAAAACCACTAAATATGTATCTAAAATTTGTGCAATAATTTAAGAGAGCAGGAAAATATACAAAACTTGACAACAACTTGTAAAAAAAAAGTGAAAAACAATAATTTATTAAGCTGTGCCAATTATACAGTATAGTTTTACAAGCTAATTAGCTCAACTAATCTAAACGACGTTCCGCAAGTGCACCCAAAGTGAAAACCTAATGCCAAATCTTTTACTTAAAATTGTTTCTTAAATTTGTGAAAAATACAAAAAAAGTAACACAACAAATCTAGTCGTTAAAACCAGCAATATTTTACAACAACAAAAATATCATCTCTAATGAGGACATGAACACTTAAAAGCAAGAAATGACGCCTGAAATAGAAATAAATCTACGATTTTTAATATAGAATAAATCTACAACCTTTTTCAATACAAATATTTAATACACATTTGTTTGATTTAATCCGACCCACTGTATCAACGAGAAAACAACTCGGATTTGTGGTAGCGGATTACAGCTAAACAAAGAAAAAAAAACGTATATTCGCGCAAATGCAGTTAAATTAGACTAACGAAAAAACAAACGAGTGCCGACCAGTGATTTATATATAAGTTATTCCTTGTGAGAAGCAGAAGTATCACATAGATGTACATAGTAAAAGCAAAGAAAAGGCCAGAAGAAGCAGCTAATTTGTGTTCTCATTCGACTTTCAGGCAAAACGTCGGAGATTTAGCAGCCATAAAGGTTAGTGAAAGCTAATATTTTATTTATTATGTGGCTAGATATACCTTATACTAAGAAATTTACAATTAACGTAAATATCTTCTTCTTACCTATGTATATGCATTGCTTTACATATATTGTAGCCCTGCCATGGGGATTCTCTTCAATAAGGTTTTGAGGATTTTTGTAGAAAGTGTTAGTCCTTTGCCAGATATAAACCCGGTACGCCCTTGTGGTACATGCCTGGCTGTAGCGGGAACGATAAGGTATGACCAGGGGAACCGTCCAGGCCAATTCACGCCCACCTTCCGTAAGGAAAAAGAAAGTAGGTAATAATAGGTCTCGTATCCATTGATAAATTACCAAGATGTGCACATTACATACCAAATACTTTAATTTAATCAATCACTCCTTTAAAACAAGATACTTTGATATAGAGTAAAAACGATTTCAAGATCATCCCAAATTGTCGATTCGATACTCAGGGAACTTGTTTTACAAGCTCAAAACTTTTAAAAACAAAAAAAAAATCTCAATCCTCCTGGAACGGACCGCCTTCAACCAATAGTAAAACAAAGCCTGAGTAGTCAATCGGCGTACAATACTTAAAGCTGCCGTAGACAAGAGATCCGGATCTTTTTTGTCGATAATTTATTACTTAGTCCCAAGTGTTAACGGCAAGATTTCAGTGTTGGACCACAAATGCGCGAAACTCTTTGTAGTTCAAAATTGGTATATACATTTTACGATAATACACGCCAATAATTTTACTGCTTCTTTTAATAATGTAGTGATGATTGCTGTGGCCAAAAAAGTCAAGGACTTTGGAATTAGCAGACAACTGTAAGTTTTGAAGAATCAGAATCATATCGAAGAAATCACACGATAGAGGATCGTGGCCCTCCCTGAAACCTCATATGATTTTCAACACCTATGAAAGATCCACCCAATATTGTTTGCGCTGATGGCACTTTACGAAGTTTTGGGGATAACCCCAACTCAAACATAGTGGTTTGGTTTCGTCGTATCGAAAATCAAAGAGGTGCTATGTGTCAACTCTTTTCACACTCAGCCACAGTGATCAGATCTCATATTAGGCTCATTTCGGGGTTGCAGCCTTCTCACAAAATGTTTGATAGAACCGTATATCGTCGAGCACATACTAGATCGATGAGAATCTTTGCAGTTTTCTTTCTGGGGGTCAACCTAAGCTCTCCACAAAAATTTAGCTCTATCGAAACTTTGTTATACAAGATATCTAAATTTATACCACTATTACTTTTTGATATCACGAATGGAGCAAATTTGGCTATAGCTAGGGAACTATAGGGTTTACAAAAATAACTATTTTCTTTGTCGATGAGGAGCTTCGTGACTAACAAACGGTGAAAGAAAATTTTCGATACATATAACCGTTTTCGATAAAAATCCGGAAAAGTCTATCTAATAAAACATGCTTAAAACCCACCGTGGATAAGCTTGTTATTTTGATTGTTTAACTAATTTTTAGCTCTACGTTTTTTGTGAAAAAAGTTTAATGAGGTTGACAAAAATGTTAAGAGGATAAATATGAGAGAAATTGTCGGTTCTGCGGATGGGGCCCTAGGAACTGATATGACGGCTCTGCACTTTTAGAATTTATCTATCTATATGTAAATACGCCACATGAAAAACTTTAGGAACCTCCAGTGAGCGAACCGTTTGACCGATTTGAATGAAATATGCACCGATGGAATGGAAATTGAAAAAACTGAGGTTTAGGCAGGATGGGGGGTACGGGGATAGCTAACCCACGACCCCCGTCAGTCACCACTACCAGATTTTATTGGTCGTTTTTTCGATCACAGGCGATACTAGTTTGTATCATTAATTGTAAGGGTAGCGATAACAAATCTCAGTTCGAGCTAGAACTTTGAGAACTTGATCTATTACTTTTTAAACGAATGGAATGATTCTGTTCATAAAACATTTCAATTATACACAAATAAAGCGCTACAGTCTGTTTTTAAAGTAATTTCCTTAGAGAATACTAACCCCCTTATTCATAAAGAATAAAATAGGTTTATTAAACTCTTACAATTCAAAATTTGTATGGAAACGTGATTTTAAAAAGCTTTATAAACCAATTTTATTTTTTATGAATAGGCCGGCTAGTCTTTAAATTCTAAACATTTTATAACAATATGTGTCGCATTAAATTGTCATCATCATAAATTTCAAAATTGCAAATTTCAAATTAAATCCAATCATTGTGACACTCAATAATTCATAGTCGTTCTGCGAGCAGCAAATATTTATGTGCACATGTAGAAATCTACGTGCCACTCTTATATTTTGAATTTTATTGTTCGTATAACATATTTGCAAATTGTAATCTGTTGTTTTATGTATATTACCTAGTATTGTGTTACGACTAAATATTCGTATTCTTGCCACAATGACATCTGACGACTCTGCAACTTGTTTAATGTAATTGCGTTAACAGCATCTCAGCTCATAAAGCTGCAACACGTTTATGATTTGCTGTTGACAGGCTTATTAAACTCTACAGCCCCATGGCCCAGTGGCCTCCCGCTAGCAAGTGTCGTCTCCTGTCTGAACCACTGACGGTGCAGCGCCATGTCTCCCTGTTAGTCGAATACAGATTTATTCATACAAGGCTCTTGTTTACGCCATACACGTACATACATGTATGTACATATATAAGGATATACGTATCGAGTTTGTTCCCGATCACATGTACCAATATACAGACATAGTAGTAGTTTACAAGTTATGGTCGCTTTGAACTTGAGCTTTAGTTTTGAATTATGAAATTGCATGTGTGTGTCCGTTGAATGCGTACTTGTTGTGCTAGGAAACAACGTAAATGTTGATATGTATTAGTGTGTGTCTGCAATATATTTTCACTATTCCCAACATACATTTTTAGCTAATCTCAATATGAGATGCATTTGAGCACCAATTATATTGTCAAATCTCAAACGTTCGTTTTCAATTTGAGGTGAAATAACCGTTGATAGTGTTCTTAAACTAAACGGCTCATTTCTAATCGGGGATTTTCCTTTATATTCAAATTGAGAACGGTAGAATTTTCAAACTTTTCTTAAACTGAGCGGAGTGGATTGAAATGGGAGCCACATGCTCTCACTAAAATATTTATTCAGTGAGAGCAATCATGCAACACAAAAACCGATTTTAATAAAAGCTAGTTTCCTTTTATGCAGTTAAATTTTATTCAATTTTTTTCAAATATAGTTCAACAAATAATGCTGTTATATAAACCACATTTGAGAAAAAGTTGGGAACAGATGTTTTCTCAAACGTTTGAGTTTTTGGTACTCGGTGTTTGTTGGGTAGGTACTTCTGAATTGTTTTTGTGTGAAGCATTCATGCAGCATACAACATTCAACGATTTTATGCAGAATAATAAAAGTGCAAACGAAAGAGATAGCTGTTGAGCCTGAAGCTGCAAAACGGTTGCAATGAGATAATGAAAAACAACATAACTACAAACAAATAAAGGTGCTTACATATAAAAGTACCTAAATATGTACATAGATATATGCAATTGTATGTATGTGAATTAGAACATGAGTTTAAATTGTTGTATTTTCGTTGATGTTTTTGCTATTGCTTTTGCTGTTGCTGCCTTGATTCATCCATATTCATTTACATTTTCTGTTGTGCTTTACATATCCATAGAGTTTGTTAAAATTAAGATATTTATTGTTTATGCTCCCGTTGGCATTTTTGTTGCTGCAACTTGTGTGTGTATGGGTGTTCCTGTTTGTCTATTGTTTTTGTTGTTTTTATTATGATCGAGTTTTTGTCAAAATTTATTAGGAAAAAGATAGTCTCATACATAAGCAAAACGGAAGTAGTAGTGGGAAGCGCTGACAATGTTGCCAGAGCTTGTTGCCGTTAGGTCAGCGAATTCAACTGCTTCAACTAAGTTATGTGCGGAAATTATGTTAATAATTGTTGACCGATGAGAGATTGCTAAGTTAAATTGCTTTTTAATAAACTCTGTAATGAATTTGTTATTGCTTGATCTTGTCATCTTAAGTATTTATTTTGATAATATCAAAAACATATTATGTTGATGTTTGTTGTATCAAATTCAAATTCAAAACAAGCATATTTTTTCTAGAGAAATGTTTTAAACTAAGTGCTAAATAGTTAGAAATTCACTCTTTTTTATTATTTTCTTTCAGTATCCACATTTGGTGTATCTAGTTTTTTATAATTTCAAAACCGATAGTCGGATGGAAAAAAATATTTTTGAAAATGTTTTTGGGGGATCACAAAAAAAACTCACAAATGTTAAGGCTAAGCTCTACGTGATGAAGAATCTTTGTACACGGAGAAAAATATTTTTCTCAAATCTCATTCACAAATTAGTAAATAACTTGAGAAATTTTAAAAATTTACTTGATTTTCACTGAAATTAATCAAAAAAGTTTACTTTAAACAAGCAAGTTATATTCTTATTAAAAACAAAAACAAAATATAAAAAGAAAAAATGTTTCAAAAATATTTAAAAAAAACCAAGAAAATATTTTCAAAAATAGACTTAATTTAATAAAATATCTGTACTTATATTAAGAAAAAATAAGGAAACTTTTTTTTTGACAAACAACAACATAAACTACGATTGAAACTTTTGAAGAAAACGTGTTCTTCAACAACCCAGCATTTTTTGAAAATTTTGAACAAAGATTATTCAAATTTCATACTCCAGATGGAAAACATGTTCTTTTCTTATTCATTTTAATTTTTATCAAATCAGAATTTCTTTTTTATTTTAGTAATTATCAGGGCAGAATTAGGAAAACTTTTCTTATTTATTTCAGTGATTATCAAGGCAGAACTGAGAAACATTTTCGTATTTATTTTAAAATTTTGAAATCCTGGATTTTCTTAATATTAAGAAAAAACTTTCCAAGTTCAAAATCATTCCTCGATTTTCTTGTTTGTGCCTTTTTTTTAGTAAAAAATTCTATCCATGTAGGCAGAAGGGAAATTCTTTTGCAGTTTTTAGTTCATTTAGTTTGGATCGAAGCAGGAAGATGGATAGACCGAATTACAAAAAAATCGTTATCAATGGGTAGTCACTTTCAAGCCGAAATCCATGTAATAGAAATCTGTGGTAGAGAATGCCTTCGAAGAGGACTTTCCTCCAAACGGATCGTAATTATGTCGGACAGTCAGGCCGCCCTACGTTCCTTGCAGTCTTACACTACTACTTCGAAGCTTTTTGATGTGTGCGTCGTAGTCCTTAACCTTCATGTGCCCGGGATATAAAACTAACGTACCCGGACGGATTACTACATTTGTAGTAACTACGTAACTGGCATGCAAAACGATTTTAATGTTAAGAAAAAAAGACTTCTATTGTAATTATTTGACATATACGTGGGTAATAACGTTTTTATTTTAAAAATATTACATCCTATTGCTATCTGTGGTCCATATTTAGGTTGATATCTCGAAAAGGGGGTGAAATATTCACATAAAAGCCACTGTCTGCTAATACCCTTATAGGCACGTTAAATATGACGCCAATATCAAATAAATATTTTTCTATGATCACACTTAGTTCAAGTTTTATCAGAAACGGGTTTGCATACAAATATCTTCTAGGTCCACAAATGGTCCAAATTTGGTGGACATCTCGAAAACAGGGTATTAAAATGGACTTACTTATTAAAACATCCATTAAAATGTTACAGCCATATTTTAGGAAAACCTTCTATGACCGCACCTGGTCCATATTTTGATCAATACCTCGAAAACGGGGTTTCGTATGGGACCAATAACACCATGTTAAAGCACTCGTCCACACCAAAAACATCTTCTAGGTCTACACATGGTCCACATTTTAGTGTTTATCTCGAAAATAAGAGTTCACATGGGACTGCGAACTATAACTTGTTAAAACTCCAATCAAAATCTTTCAATTTACACCCATTTTGTAGAAACACCGTCCAGGGCCGCACCTGGTCCATATTTTAGTCAATATCTCGAAAACCGGGTCTCGTATGGGACTAATACCTACATAGTGTTAAATCACTCGTCAACACCTTTCATTTGATACCCATATTCTATGAACCCGTTATAAGGTTACCCTGGTCCACATTTTGCAGGATATCTCCAAAACCTTCTCGGATTATTAAATTTTTTCTTTGCCTATAACCCTGTCGGGATCCAGCAAAAACTACATGCAAAATTGCAGGTTACGACAAGCTGAAGTCAACTATATAATACTATTTTGCATACATTTTCTATGGTGACTACAAATGTAGTAAGCCGGCCGCACGATGATGTTTTTTTCAAGTAGGGTCTAGGGGTCAGGCGGCCGCCGTGTTCGGCCTTCTACACCAAGTCGTGGCGGTTCGATGCTCGACAAAAGTAACATCAAAAATTATTTAGAAAAATAATTTTTCTAAACGGGGTCGCCCCTCGGCAGTAGTTTGGCAAACTCTCCGGGTGTATTTCTGCCAAGAAAAGCTTCTCAGCAAAAAATTCATTTGCTTTGCAAGTGCCGTTCGGAGTCGGCAAAAAACTGTAGGTCCCGCCAACTTGTAGGAAAACTCAAAAGCAACACACTACAAGTTGGAAAGAGAAGCTCGGCTAAAAATCTCGTTAGAGGTTATGATAACCTGTTGGTATTTCGCCGCCATTAGTTTTAGTTCTAGGGGTCAGGCAAATAATAGTTCTAGTAATATTATACTCTCAATTGAATATGATTTGATAATCAGGAAGCTACTGAAAAACTCAGCATTGTTGTTTCGGAATTTTTTTTTTTTATCTCACTTTTTTTCACAAATTACTACAAATGTAGTAAGCCGGGCACATGAAGGTTAATGATCTGGGAGCAAAAACAAAGCTTTGTTAGGTTGGGTCCCAGTGCATGAAAGGCATGACATCAACGAAAAAGCAAACCACCTTGCGAAACAATTGCCCTGACAGCGTTTTATAGCCCGGATAAGAGATAGCATAAGCAAACAACAAGTTTAGGCACCGCTGTCTTAGCAGCCTAGGACAGACGCAGCCTAAACTCTTTATAGAACCATTCCAAAAATGAATTCCTTTTCTTTTGATGAAAGGAATTGATTACTTTTCCCAATTATATGTATTGGGGAATTGGGAGTAGTTTAATTCCTAAAGTAATAATTTTTTTGCATTCAAAGTTTAAATTCCTATCTGTGCCTATATTTCAGAGGAAAACAAATATGCTTCAAGGGTATAGGGCCTGGGCAGCATGGCAAAAGACTCATTAAATTTGCTTTTGAAATCATTCGATGAAGGAAAAATTACATTTACTCGATTGATTATCGATCAAAGTCAATTATAATATATATAGATGCGTGCAGAGCTAAACTCATTTCCCCATAATATTGGTGATTTTTTTTTATATGGTAGTAATGTTTAATTCACGAAATTTTTCATTTCTATTTTTGTTTTTCACAACGCCAACATATGTACATAACTTTGTAAATGTAGTTATGTATGTATATTGCTTCTGCACTTCGCGAATTCGCGACTACTTGGCTTATTGCCGCTCGTATCTTTCGGATATAAATCATTGTCAACTATTTAATGTGCAGCAATGTCACTTCGAGTGGAGCACCCCCCGCTGCGGCGACCAAAAACTAACGCCAAGGCGATGCTGCTTTAACTGCAACGCCTATGTGAAACGACTTTGGGGAAAACATAGCATACTTTCGTTAAAAAAGTAGTGCAGTACTGGAATAGCGGCGTCAACTTTAAATGTCTCTGTAAAAACGCCACGTCAGTTGGTCGACGATTGCAACGCTTAACCCTAAGCCACGACATACCTAGATATATTTTTATACCCAGCGTACTAGTACTAGGACAAGGGTATTATAATTTTGTACACATAACGGTACTACGTCACGGCACAAAATAATCGAGATAGATATAGAGCTCCATATATGAAAGTTCTTAGGTTGAAAAAAAAAGTTCATTAAGGCATGTCCATCTGTCTGCCCGTGTACACGATAACTTGGGTAAAAATTGAGATATTTACATGAAATTTTATATACAGGTTACTTTCTGGCCAAAGTTGATTTCTATTGAAAATGGGCGGAATCGGATGATAACCACGCGCCCTTTTTCGATATAGAAAATTTCGAAAATAACATAAATTGACTTATCTCGGCAGCTGAAATGGCTAAAATTATATGATTTTATAGGTGAATCCCCCTGGTTATTATAAAATAATTATTTCAAAGTGGGCGTGGCACCGCCCACTTTTAAGGGAGACATATTTGAAAATTCGACTGGTCGTAACCTTTTAAACTGAAAAAAAAAAATTTACAAGAAACTGCCGTCAAATTAACAGTAAACCCTGTAATTTTTCGTCCAACAGTGGGTAATATCAATTTTGAAAGTTACCCCATCATTCTTCGAATATACTATCATATTGACATGAATTACAGTGAATTTGAAAGTGGACACTTTCATATTGACATGAATTACTGTAAATTTGAAAGTGGACTCATATCATTAATTGATTTTTTTCAAAAATCACATGTTTTTACTGCCAATTTTAAAGTAAATACTGTAATATTTACAGTATTACCATAATCGCTTTGAAAGTGGTTTTGATATGTTACTTTCAATGTGCACTTTCAACCTTTTTATTTCAGTGAACTAATTACGATAGAACGATGAAATATGGCACAGAGCATACTAATATCGTTTGGAGTATACCTGATGAAATTGGATAAAATCGCCCTCCATTCATGCTCAATTTCGATATCGAACATATCTACAATCGCCTAAATTGACATAATTCGGTAACGAAAATGGCTAAAAAGATATAATTTTATAGGAATCCCCCTGGTCATATAATGATTTTTTGATATGACCATGCCCACTTTCGATATAGAACGCTTCGAAAATCACCTAAATTGACATAACTCGGTAACGGAAATGGGTAAAATGATATAGTTTGGTAGGATGAACCCCCTAGTCATTCTATTATGATTTTTTGATAAATTTTTAAAAGCAGGCGTGGCACCGCCCACTTTTGAGGGAGGCATATTAGTAAATTTAACGGGTCATAACTTTTAAACTGATTACGGTAGAAGATGAAATTTGGCGCAAAGCATACTAGTATCGTTGGAAGTATACCTGATAAAATTGGGGAAAATCGCCCTCCAACCACGTCCACTTTCGATATAGAAAACTTCAAAAATCACTTAAATTGACACGATTCGGTAACGGAAATGGCTAAAATGATATAGTTTGGTAGGATGAGCCCCCTAGTCATTCTATTATGATTTTTTGATCGATTTTTTAAAGTAGGCGTTGCACCGCCCACTTTTAAGGGAGGCATTTTTGGAAATTAGACTGGTCGTAACTTCTAAACTAATTACGGTAGAACGACGAAATTGGTACAAGGTATAGTAGCAGAAGGGAGTATAACTGATGTAATTGGACGAAATCGCTTCGCCCACTTCCGAAATGGAATATTTCGAAAATCATATGAACACTACCGCTGGCTATTTAATGTTCGGTTTACCAAAACTTAGACTTCCTTACTTGTTATGTAAATATTTTCATATTGTATTATAATATATCCATATTATTATAATACATCTGAGAACATGCGGAGTCTCCAAATAACGCCAGTTGGCTCAACAAAGAACCGACTGGAGTAAAAAGTTGGACGGTCAAAATCGCCTAGGCGGTTCAATTCTATTTTAAGTAAGTAAGATTTAAAAAATGTTGTAAAGGGGCCTCCTATTATATTTCCCAGATGTAAATCTTCAGTTAATCTTCCACAGCGTTAACGCCATAACTATTTTCGATAGGTATGACCAAGGTTTGCTATGTTATGGTTATGGTGTAACGGTATGAAGGGGAACTATGGTATGGTTATGGCGTAAGCGTTTTGACGTGATACCATTAATCGTTTCCATTGTTGCTGAGATATGCTGTTTTGTCTGGTAATTTCTTAGTTACGGTTAAGTTAGATTAACTGTATTTTAACTCTTGCTATGATACATATTAATGAACTGTAGGGCTGGTTTTTTTTTCAGCGAATATGAAAGTCTGGATCGAAGAAAGTTCTACACGAGTATCAGTTAAAAAGACGTTAAATTGCACTTAAATTTTTCATTCTGTCTGCCTGTCTATAGGAATTGACAGAAACTTTCAAAATGCATTGCTAGACGTCCAACTTAAAATTTAAGTTACCTTTTGTTATACATATACTTTAAGTTGCGATAGTTTTTAGAACAATATCTTTACTTGCGATTAAAAAATGTTCCCGTTTCGGTCGGTTCTGGTTTCGGTTTCAAAATAATAATAATGAATAAAAAAAATGTGTTTAAAATTAGGTTTCAATTTTTTTAGAATTTTTTTCGCGGCCATCATAAATTTTCCCAGATATTGTTCATTGTACTATTAGAATGAACCACTTATTGAAATAAATCGTCAAAACATTATTTCATTTGGGACTTATTTCACTGCACCCATCAATACAAGTGGTGATATAGATATAAAAAGCAACAGATTATAAAAATTAAATCAACCAAGTCAATTTACTATAACACTCAGCTTTATTTGGTCGAATCTCGTAGTTTTCTTTGGTTACCTGTTTGGTTACTAAGGTCTTTTGGAACCTTGCTCGACAGTCTTCCATTCAAATTAGCCAGGGGATCGTCTTGTAGAAGAAAATATGTGTCCACGAAATGAAGTAAAAAATTGAAAATAGTCAAAACCGTTTGGAACCGCTTTCGGCTTTTGAATCGGTTTCATTCTTTTTTAGCTCAAAATAACGGTTACGGGCTCGGCTTCGAAAATTTACTAAGTTTTAATCGGTTGCAGTTACGGTTTCGGTGTAAGTCCTTGACTAAACTGTTTGCAAACGGGGCTGATGCCGGCATCCCGAGGTTTTAAAATCATTTCCAAAAAATCCAAGGACAGCTGAAATCAAAAAAATTGGCATCCATAGTTTGTACATAAATTCAAGTTCTAAAAATCTAGACTGCTTGCCGTAAGCTGCAATGGTGGAAAATCGGTGGAAAACGGTATGGGAATCGATAAAAAATCGTGTCATAGACACAGTACAGAACGATATGCAGCGTTGCGAAAAACAATTTTAAAGTAATGTTTCATTTTATGAAAAACAATAGAAACACCGAATTGCTGGCAGTCAAAGTAACAATTGCAAACCGCAAAGGAATCAAAGTTAAAGTAACAGATTGGGGTGCAAAACAATTCAGTTGTAGGTGTCAGTGTCGGATTAAGAGCTTTGGCGCCCTCTTTCGGTGACCCATTTAACTTGAGTAGTCAGCTTTTAATATGTATATTCTCAACACTAATACAAGTAAGATAGATCCTAAATAAAAAAAGGAAATTGGAACTGTAGGTAAGTAGTTTTAGATATAGGACAGCTGCCAGAGTCGTTTGTATCAAACAAGTCTAGACCTTTTACTGGTTAAACAATTTTTTTCACAGTTTTGGAACTGTTAAGTTGTCAAATTTGATAAACTCCAACAAATAATAAAAAATCGAATAAAAAGTAAACAGTACAAAAATTTTGTATCATAGAAAACATATATAGGGTAGGTGCCCTTAACTGTTCAGGGCCATGGACTACGGTCTTTTTACCACGCTTTTATTAGGTTCACTTGTATGTTTGTTTGTTTGTTTGCTTGCTTGCTTGTATGTATGTAACTCTCGTTCGGTTTTAGCCCCAGTGGCCCAAAAACCGTAAAATGTCCCTAAAATATGGGTATCAAACGAAAGGGGAACGCCCCAGGATTCATTTGGACTTCGATATTTTTCGATAAATTTATCGATAACTGAGTTATCGGTCAAAATATGATTGCCCAAAAACGTAAAAAATTCCCTACAATATGGGTATCAAACGAAAGGCGAAGGCCCCAGGTCTCTTTTGGACATCGACATATTTCGACAAATTTATCGATAACTGAGTTATCGGTCAAAATATGATTGCCCAAAAACCTGAAAAATTCCCTACAATATGGGTATCAAACGAAAAGGGAGGGCCCCAGGTTTCACTTGGACATCGACATATTTCGATAAATTGATCGATAACTGAGTTATCGGTCAAAATGTGGTTGCCCGAAAACCTTAAAATTTCCCTACAATATGGGTATCAAACGAAAGGGGAAGGCCCCAGGTTTCATTTGGACTTCGATATATTTCGATAGATTTATCGATAACTGAGTTATCGGTCAAAATATGATTGCCCAAAACCCTAAAAAATTCACTACTATATGGGTATCAAACGAAAGGTGAAGGCCCCAGGTTTCACTTGGACATCGGCATATTTCGATAAATTTATCGATAACTGAGTTATCGGTCAAAATGTGGGCCCCAGGTTTCATTTGGACTTCGATATATTTCGATAAATTTATCGATAACTGAGTTATCGGTCAAAATATGATTGCTCATAAACCTAAAAAAATCCCTACAATATGGGTATCAAACGAAAGGTGAAGTCCCCATGTTTCACTTGGACATCGGCATATTTCGATAAATTTATCGATAACTGAGTTATCGGTCAAAATGTGGGCCCCAGGTTTCATTTGGACTTCGATATATTTCGATAAATGTATCGATAACTGAGTTATCGGTCAAAATATGATTGCCCAAAAACCTAAAAAAATCCCTACAATATGGGTATCAAACGAAAGGTGAAGGCCCCAGGTTTCATTTGGACATCGACATATTTCGATAAATTTATCGATAACTGAGTTATCGGTCAAAATATGATTGCCCAAAAACCTGAAAAATTCCCTACAATACAGGTTTCATTTGGACATCGACATATTTCGATAAATTTATCGATAACTGAGTTATCGGTCAAAATATGATTGCCCAAAAACCTGAAAAATTCCCTACAATACAGGTTTCATTTGGACATCGACATATTTCGATAAATTTATCGATAACTGAGTTATCGGTCAAAATATGAAGGCCCAAAAACCTAAAAAAATCCCTACAATATGGGTATCAAACGAAAGGTGAAGGCCCCAGGTTTCACTTGGACATCGACATATTTCGATAAATTTATCGATAACTGAGTTATCGGTCAAAATGTGGTCGCCCGAAAACCTTAAAATTTCCCTACAATATGGGTATCAAACGAAAGGGGAAGGCCCCAGGTTTCATTTGGAATTCGATATATTTCGATAAATTTATCGATAACTGTGTTATCGGTCAAAATATAATAGCCCAAAAACCTAAAAAGTACCCTACAATATGGGTATCAAACGAAAGGTGAAGGCCCCAGGTCTCATTTGGACTTCGATAAATTGATAAAAATTTGAAAATAATTTTAAAAAACCTACACAGTAGTATTGTGGAAAAAGCGTGGTCCGCTTTGTCCCATAATTTTCGTATATCGAGCGCTCGACGCTTTTCCCACATAATGCTAGTTTCTTTACTGCGCTTTCATTAGCTTTACTTGTACATACATTCATATGTATTTTTGCTTGTTTGTATGTAACTCTACTTCAGTCTACCCGATAGTGGCATATGACTGTCACAAAAACCTTGAAATGTGCCTTCAATGTGGGTGTCAAACGATAGGAGGTTGCATTTGGACTTCGATATATTTATCGATAACTAAGTTATCGGTCATAATGCCTACTACCTATATCAAACGAAAGGGAATGTCCACAGGTTTCTATTATTTAAACCAAGGAATATTTCGATATATTTATCGATAACTGAGTTATCGGTCAAAATGAGGTTGTCCAATAATATTCAAAATTGCCTACAATATGGGTATCAAACGAAAGTGGAGGCCCAGAGGTTTCGTTTGCACTGCGGTATACTTCGATATACATACATATATATCGATTACTTCATAACACACTTAACTAAAAAGTAAAAATAAATATAGTTTAAAAAGCGAAAACACGCGCTTTTAAAGAATATTGCACTAAAAAGGTAAAAATAATTTAAAAAAAAAACGAAGATTATGGAACAAAGCGGACCGCGCTTTTTCCACAATACTACTGTGTAGGGTTTTTAAAATTATTTTAAAATTTTTAGTTCAATACTCTCTAAAAGCGTGAGTTTTAGTTTTTTTAAACTATATTTATTACAATTTAGTACTTCTGCACAGAAGCAAATTTCGTTTTAACTTCAAAAATTCATATCCATGTACACACACACTTGAACGAGTTGTAGGTACATTATACATCTATATATGTGCAGATAGGCATATATAGACATTAACCCGGAAACTTTGAAATGAGGTTACTATTACATTATGTCCACTAAAGGAGCAGCAACTGATTGAAGCTTTTTTCATACCCAGCGTATAGTACAAGGGTATTATAATTTTGTCCACATAACGGTACTAAAATAATCGAGATAGATATAGATACTTTGACCATAATTTCTTTTTTTTGAAAAAACAGAACTCTTTTCACTTAAACTTGGTATTCTCTTCACGTGAAAATTTCGCTTCCCTCCTATAAAAAGTGTTTCTGTTTTTCATGACGTAATCATCTTTTTGCAGTGAAAAATGTTGCCAACGTCTGTGAAACATTGAAATTGTAATCTCAAATAATTTCAACTAAAGTATGTTTTTCCGTTTTGTGAATAGTATTTCTTGATGGTGAGAGACATTTTCCTTTTTAATCTAAAACCTACCATAACTGGTTTGTATGTGCTAAGAAAGTTCAACTATTATTTTGTGTTTATATCGACTGGTATGTAGATTTAATAAGAGTACTAAATTTTGATTTCGCCAAGCGCTTGACCGTTAGAAACACAAACTAAATTATTTTTAAAAGATTTAAAAATTTTCATAAATTTTTGAAATTATTGAGCCAATTTATTGCCGACTAACTTTACAGAGTTACTTATTATACTTATTACATTTGCTAAAAGGGTTGCCCGTACAAAAACGCAGAACAAAAACTGAACATTTCTGTCATTTTCCTTAGAAAAAAATACGCAGAACAAGCTCCTAAGAAACAGAACTCTTCTGCCAAAAACAGAACGGATGGCCACCGTAGATGTAGAGTTCCATATATTAAAATTCTTCCGTCCGTCTGCCCGTCTGTGTACACGATAGCTTGAGTAAAAATTGAGATATTTGCATGAAATTTGGTATACAAGTTATTTTCAGGTCAATTCTTGGTATTGAAAATGAGCGAAATCGGATGAAAACCACGCCCCCCCTTTTCGATATAGAAAACTTCAAAAATCACATTAGTTGACATAACTTGGTAGGTGAGATGGCTAAAATGATATAATTTAATATGTAGTTCCCCCTGGTAATTTTTGAAAATCCGACTGGTCGTTACTTTTAAACTGTTACGGTAGAACGATGAAATTTGGCACAAAGCATACTAAATAGTATAGTTGGGAGTATAACTGAAAAAATTGTATAAAATAGCCCTCCAACCACGCCTAAATTGACATAATTCGGTAACGGAAATGGCTAAATTGACATAATTTGGTAGGATGAATAGGGGTATTCATTCTAATATGATTTTTCGATACATTTCTTAAAGTGGGTTTGGCACCCCCACCATTTTTTGAAAATTCGACTGGTCATAACTTTAAAACTGATTATAGTAGAACGATGAAATTTGGCAGGTTTCCTTGTGGTATAGGAAATATTCCTGATGACACTACCGCTGGGTATTTAATGTTGAGTTTACCCGAACTTAGACTTCCTTACTTGTTTTTCAAGGTATGTGTATAATATACATTCGTGTTCGGAGTCGCCTCTCGACAGTAAGTCTTTACTTTAACTCATACTTTCTTAGCTTGACAAATTACACGAAAAAACTGAGTGCAAAGTAAGAGCTGAGACACATACAGCTATGGTCAGAGATTTAGCGCACTTTCCATTGTACTGAAAAATAGTACAATAACTTTCAAGATAATACGAATTGCACAAAAAAAATTTGAGGCTTAACAATAGTATTGTATTGCTCTCTTCAAATGACAAAAGAATTTCCGTTATATTTCTTTGATATTTGTTTTTCCTAAGTTTTTCTTTACATCCGTCTAAAGTGCATTGGACATCGATTTAGCGCACTTACGTTTGTTTTGCTATTACTTGCGATTGGTTGGAAAAGTTAATAGTTTTTTGGTTAATATTTAATAAATAACCTCTTCTCTGATAATTTTGTTGAATTTTCTGGAAGAAAATACAATAAAATCAGAGATGTAGTTCGGATCCGCATTTGTCTAAGCATAACAAAAAACGTAAAGATCCCCCTTGTAAAAGTTTTACCCAAGGGGATAAAATGTTCGGAAGAAAGAGTAAAAAGCATCCTTTTAAGTCCTTACCATTGAAAGTGGTTGAAATAATTTCGGAATTGTGCTCAACTGTGTCCAGAAAACTTACCTATACAAAGACCCCTAAATGAAAATCAAAGTATGGGCGCATAAGCAAGAAAACGCGCCTCCTACCAAAACAAAAAAAGTTTTACAAGAGGGATCTTTACGTTTTTTGTCATGCTTTGACAAATTCGGAACCGCACTCACATCTCTGATGGCATTGTAAACAACTTTTCTCGAAAACATACCAAAATTCTTGTAATTTTGCCCTTGATTGCTCCCTGATTAAAAAAGGTTCTTTTTTGTCAAACTGACCAGTACTTTCTTCCAGAAAATTTAACAAAATTATCAGAGAAGAGGTTATTTATTAAATATTAACCAACAAACTATTAACTTTTTCAACCAATCGCAAGTAATAGCAAAACAAACGTAAGTGCGCTAAATCGATGTCCAATGCACTTTAGACGGATGTAAAAAAAAATTTAGGAACAGCAAATATCAAAGAAATATAGCGGAAATTCTTTTGTCATTTGAAGAGAGCAATACAATACTATTGTTAAGCCTCAAATTTTTTTGTGCAATTCCTATTATCTTGAAAGTTACTGTACTATTTTTTCAGTACAATGGAAAGTGCGCTAAATCTCTGACCATAGCTGTATAACTTTTCCGACCGACTTTGCTTTTGACAACAAAGTTGATGCAAACGAACTCCCTGCACGTGCGCACAATATATACTTCTACTTCAGTGTCAAAGGCCAAAAATTAACTTTTCACGATTTTGTTATTCTAGGTATTGTCTTTTGCATTGTAATTTGTTATGATTTCATTGAATAATTTCAATGAACTATGACAAAACCCACCACAATGACGATTGTTATAATTGTGACAATAGTTATATTTTGGTATGCTTGAAAAAATTCGAATACTTTTTACTTGCATTTACGAGTCTTCGTATAAGTTTTCTTTACACATTTGAGCATAATTCCGAAATTATTTCAACCACTTTCAATGGTAAGGACTTAAAAGGATGCTTTTTACTCTTTCTTCCGAACATTTTACCCCTTTGGGGAAAAGTTTTACAAGGGGGATCTTTACGTTTTTTGTCATGCTTTGACAAATTCGGAACCAAACTCACATCTCTGATGGCATTGTATACAACTTTTCTCGAAACCATACCAAAATTCTTGGAATTTTGCCCTTGATTGCTCCCTGATTAAAAAAGGTTCTTTTTTGTCAAACTGACCAGTACTTTCTTCCAGAAAATTTAACAAAATTATCAGAGAAAGGGTTATTTATTAAATATTAACCAATAAACTATTACCTTTTTCAACCAATCGCAAGTAATAGCAAAACAAACGTAAGTGCGCTAAATCGATGTCCAATGCACTTTAGACGGATGTAAAAAAAAATTAGCAACAGCAAATATCAAAGAAATATAACGGAAATTCTTTTGTCATTTGAAGAGAGCAATACAATACTATTGTTAAGCCTCACATTTTTTTGGGCAATTCGTATTATCTTTTAAAGTTACTGTACTATTTTTTCAGTACAAAGGAAAGTGCGCTAAATCTCTGACCATAGCTGTATAACTTTTCCGACCGACTTTGCTTTTGACAACAAAGTTGATGCAAACGAATTCCCTGCACGTGCGCACAATATATACTTCTACACTGAGGGAAATGCATTGAATGTTGTGACAATATCGCTATTGATAGCGACGAGTTTCATGCAATATTCATTCAGAATGAGCGAGTTATCAAATATTATTTGCTCCCCATAAAAAGTAAAATGACATGTCAACCATTTCGAAATTATGTACTATTTTCTATGGAAAGAATGCTAATATATTTGAACGGCACGTCAATATATATGGTCGTGATATGAATTTCTATTGTCGGTATATCCATATCCATATTTACTGCATAGTAATAATGGTAGAGACAGCGCATTAATATATATTGGTGAAATGTAAATTTTTCTGGGACGCATAATCATAATAGTTCAACAATTTTTACTATGGATTTTCTAACAATATTACAACTTGTTGGAGCGTTTTTTTTTAGTTCTAAATTTTTTGAATTACTTATGATTGAACATTTTTCTAAAAATTTTATAAAATGCCGTAGCCGAATGGTAGAATACTGGGCTAACGTGCCAGAGGAGCAGGGTTCGAATCTTACTGAAACCAGATGTTAAATTTATATAAAATTTTGTTTTTTTAAACTATTTAGAATTTATCAATAGTTTATATGGATACCATTTCAATAGTGATTTATCAAAAAAGCATTGATGAAACATCCATATTCATTGATGGGACAGAATTATCAATTTTTATTTAATGTGATATCAATAATTATGGATGTTCCATCCATATATTTCCCTCCGTGTACTTCAGTGTCAAAGGCAAAATCAGCCAAAAGTTAACTTTTCACGATTTTGTTATTCTAGGTATTGTCTTTCGCATTGTAATTTGTTATGATTTCATTGAATAATTTCAATAAACTATGACAAAATCCACCTCAATTACGATTGTTATAATTGTGACAATAGTTATATTTTGGTATGCTTGAAAAATTCTAAAGCTCTTTTCACAACAATTGTTATTTTTTTGGTTATGATCTAGTTACTTAGCAGGTGACAAGGTTTAAATATTTCCATTTTGGGGTAAAATCACACGATTTCAAGCACGAGACCCTAAATATGGAGGAGCGCTCTTTACCAAAAGACGAAAATCCTTTACCTTCCTCGTATTCATGGCTTGTCCTGTCAGCAGTCTTCCATGCTAATGTTAAGATTCCTTTGCCTTCGCGGAAAGATTGCAAATATGGGAAATTGGATTGTGAGTCCGCAAATGTCCTTATCCAAGGGTCTCACTGACTCAGGGAATGTGTTTCCTTCAGACATCTGCAAACACTATCTACGAGGCATTCTTTCCCACGACTTAGAACCAAAACTTGGCTGGTCACTGCAGTGAACTTGAACTTTACAGGTCGACACATCGTGTCTTTAATTTGTGAAGGGAGGTGGTTGGATGGCGGACAAAGTGGGTATGCATCCCTCAAAGACAGAGGCAGGCCCAAATTGGCAATGCTCCAGATAAGCATAGTGTTAACAATGGAGCTTGTGCGATCACAGAGCGAAATATATCATGCAAACCAGAGGATCTGAACCTGACCCGTCCGGTCATCAAGACAAAGTCACGCAATTACCGATGGGCTGGTACGGCGTGTAACGGCTTTTAATAGAACTGATCCATTGCGCTAAATTAGGCATGGATAGTTTAGTCAGGCACATGCTAGCTCGTGCCTCAGACGGAACTGTCTGGCGGAAGACAAGTTGGGTGCAGTAATGAACGAATTTCCGGGTCGCTGGCGCATCAGATTCCAATTTGTGTAGCAACGTTCTAATTTTTGCATATATATAATACTTCTATATTGCTAGTACAATATACTCGCAATGAGTTTTCAGCTCACCATTAAAGGGAGACACACACACAAGCATTTTCAATTCAATTCAATTTATTCATTTCCACAATGTAGTACAGAGTAAGACATTTTACAGTCTTTTAGAAGTACTTCAACTTATATAGAGATTCAAATATAAAAATATAGATGGAAGATAAAAGATCTAACTTACGTTTAAAATTTAAAACTAAATCTTACTAATATTATAAATGTGAATGTAGCGATGTTTGGATGTCCAGACGTTTACTTCTGTTCCTCAATAACGTGAGAATGGCAAGACGGATTTTGTTGAAATTTCGCAGGCAGACAGCTAATAGTCTGGAAGGAGGTATAGGCAATTTTTTTTTTTAATTTTGGGGGGTCCGGCCATGCTAGGGACCGTTAATTTTCGATTTTTTGTTTTCCCATATAATTCTGAGTACACTTGACCTAAACTTATGATATTTCGCATACAGGTGTAGAAACTTCGTACAATATGGGTATCAAACGAAACTGGAAGGTCTTAGGTCTCATTTGGGCTTCGATATATTTCGATAAATTTGTAGATAACTGAGTTATCGAAGAAAATATGATTGCCCAAAAACCTTAAAATTGCCCTACAATATGGGTATCAAATAAAGGGCATGACCGCAGGTTTCATTTGGACTTCGATATATTTCGATAAATTATCGATAACTGAGTTATCGGTGAAAATGTGATTGCACAAAAACCTTAAAATTGCCCCACAATATTGGTATCAAATGAAAGGGCATGGCCCCAGGTTTCATTTGGACTTCGATATATTTCGATAAATTTATCGATAACTGAGTTATCGGTGAAAATGTGATTGCCCAAAAACCTTAAATTTGCCCCACAATATGACTATCAAATGAAAGGGCATGACCCCAGGTTTCATTTGGAGTTCGATATATTTCGATAAATTCATCGATAACTGAGTTATCGGTGAAAATGTGATTGCCCAGAAAGCTTAAAATTGCCCTACAATATGAGTATCCATTGAAAGGGGATGGCCGCAGGTTTCATTTGGACTTCGATATATTTCGATAAATTTATCGATAACTGAGTACCGGTGACAATGTGATTGCCCAAAAACCTTAAAATTGCCCTACAATATGGGTATTAAACGAAAGTGGATAGTCCTGGTTTCATTTGAACTTCGATATATTTCGATAAATTTACCGATTACTGAGTTATCAATAAAAATGTGATTGCCCAAAAACCTTAAAATTGCCCTACAATATTTGTATCCAACGAAAAGGGATGGCTCCAGGTTTCATTTGGACTTCGATATATTTCGATAAATTTATCGATAACTGAGTTACCGGTGAAAATGTTATTGCCCAAAACCCATAAAATTGCCCTGCAATATGGGCATTAAACGAAAGGGGATGGCTCCAGGTTTCATTTGAATTTCGATATATTTCGATAAATTTACCGATAACTAAGTTATCGGTGAAAATGTGATTGCCCAAAAACCTTAAAATAGCCCTACAATATGGGTATCCAACGTAAGGGGATGGCTCAATCTACCTTTCCCCATTGGGAATTTTGAAATTTTTGAATACCCTTGGCAAATGCTTCAGTATTCAATATAATCTTACTAATATTATAAACTAGCAGGGATCCCGACGTTGTCCGGGTGGATCTGTATTCTAGGGTGGGGTGGTACTAATTTCTATTGAAACAATTTTATCGCCTTTGCCAACCTTATTCTCGGGTCCAATTCTTCTTCATCAACCTCTTTTCCTCGGCTTTCTTTCCTATGTCATATTCCTTTCCGAAATACTTCCTTCCTTCTATCTCCTTAACCTCAGTACCTCATCTGCTCCTACTTAGATACCCACCCTCATTGATAAAAATAGATACAAAAAATATAACAGTAGTTCAGATGAACTCTATAACATTCCCTACGTCACTTTCAGTAATTTTAGCCAAGGAATTTCCAATGTGCAGATACAACTTTTCTAGAGTTTTATTCCAGTATAGATAACTGAATGGATGAATAGATTTAAAAATTTAATTTCCCAAATTTTTTGGTACGTAACTATGCAATTGATTTTTGATTTAGCTGAAGTTGAAAAAAAAATACTAAACAAAAATTTGTGAGAGGCGCGCTTTGTTATTTTTTTGACAAACAAAGTGAATTTTTCTTCATATTAATCTATTTACAAAAAAAAAATTCATAGGTACCTCACTTAAAATGACTATATCTTTTTTGTTTATTGGGCGATTTTGAGAAAATAAAGTTTATGGCTCCTTCTAAGCTTCAGGCTGTCCACCAGAAAAAGTCTCATAAAATCCGTTTCTTAGTTTCCGAGATCCTTACGTTCAAACGGACAAACAGACAAACAGACAGACAATAATTCTAAAAATGATTGAGATGGACTCTATAATATTCCTCAAGTCATCCCCAGTCATTTTTTCAAAGAAATTTTCAATGTACAGACACGACTTTTCTACAGTTTTATTATAGTATAGATAGATAGATAAATAGATATAGATAAGTGAATAGATGAATAGATTTAAAAATTTTATTTCCCAAATTTTTCGGTACGCCACTGTACCTATGCAATTGATTTTTGATTTAGCTGAAATTGACAAAAATACTAAACAAAAATTTGTGAGAGGCACGCTTTGTTATTTTTTTGACAAACAAAGTGAATTTTTCTTCATATAAATCTGTTTACAAAAAAAAATTTCACCTCACTTAAAATGACTATATCTTTTTTGTTTATTGGGCGATTTTGATAAAATAAAGTTTAGGGCTCCTTCTAAGCTTCAAGCTGTCCACCAGAAAATATTTCACAATAATTCTAAAAATGGTTGAGATGGACTCTATAACATTCCTCAAGTTATCCCCAGTCATTTTTTCAAAGAAATTTTTAATGTACAGACACGACTTTTCTACAGTTTTATTATAGTATAGATGTGAATGTAGCAAAGTTTGGATGTCCAGACGTTTACTTCTGTTCCTCAATAACGTGAGAATGGCAAGACGGATTTTGTTTAAATTTGGCTGGCAGACAGCTAATAGTCTGGAGGGAGGTATAGGCTATTTTTTTTTTAATTTTGGGGGGTCCGGCCATGCTAGTGACCGTTACTTTTCGATTTTTTGTTTTCCCCATATAATTCTGAGTACACTTGACCTAAACTTTTGATATTTCGCATACAGGTGTAGAAACTTCGTACAATATGGGTATCAAACGCAACTGGAAGGTCTTAGGTCTCATTTGGGCTTCGATATATTTCGATAAATTTGTCGATAACTGAGTTATCGAAGAAAATGTGATTGCCCAAAAACCTTAAAATTGCCATACAGTATGGGTATCAAACGAAAGGGCATGACCGCAGGTTTCATTTGGACTTCGATATATTTCGATAAATTTATCGATAACTGAGTTATCGGTGAAAATGTGATGGCACAAAAACCTTAAAATTGCCCCACAATATGGGTATCAAATGAAAGGGCATGGCTCCATGTTTCATTTGGACTTCGATATATTTCGATAAATTTGTCGATAACTGAGTTATCGATGAAAATGTGATTGCCCAAAAACCTTAAATTTGCCCTAAAATATGGGTATCAAATGAAAGGGCATGACCCCAGGTTTCATTTGGACTTCGATATATTTCGATAAATTTATCGATAACTGAGTTATCGGTGAAAATGTGATTGCCCAGAAAGCTTAAAATTGCCCTACAATATGAGTATCCATTGAAAGCGGATGGCCGCAGGTTTCATTTGGACTTCGATATATTTCGATAAATTTATCGATAACTGAGATACCGGTGAAAATGTGATTGACCAAAAACCTTAAAATTGCCCTACAATATGGGTATTAAACGAAAGGGGATGGTCCAGGTTTCATTTGAACTTCGATATATTTCGATAAATTTACCGATTACTGAGTTATCAATAAAAATGTGATTGCCCAAAAACCTTAAAATTGCCCTACAATATTTGTATCCAACGAAAAGGGATGGCTCCAGGTTTCATTTGGACTTCGATATATTTCGATAAATTTATCGATAACTAAGTTATCGGTGAAAATGTGATTGCCCAAAACCCTTAAAATTGCCCTACAATATGGGCATTAAACGAAAGGGGATGGCTCCAGGTTTCATTTGAATTTCGATATATTTCGATAAATTTACCGATTACTGAGTTATCAATAAAAATGTGATTGCCCAAAAACCTTAAAATTGCCCTACAATATTTGTATCCAACGAAAAGGGATGGCTCCAGGTTTCATTTGGACTTCGATATATTTCGATAAATTTATCGATAACTGAGTTACCGGTGAAAATGTTATTGCCCAAAACCCATAAAATTGCCCTGCAATATGGGCATTAAACGAAAGGGGATGGCTCCAGGTTTCATTTGAATTTCGATATATTTCGATAAATTTACCGATAACTAAGTTATCGGTGAAAATGTGATTGCCCAAAAACCTTAAAATAGCCCTACAATATGGGTATCCAACGTAAGGGGATGGCTCAATCTACCTTTCCCCATTGGGAATTTTGAAATTTTTGAATACCCTTGGCAAATGCTTCAGTATTCAATATAATCTTACTAATATTATAAACTAGCAGGGATCCCGACGTTGTCCGGGTGGATCTGTATTCTAGGGTGGGGTGGTACTAATTTCTATTGAAACAATTTTATCGCTTTTGCCAACCTTATTCTCGGGTCCAATTCTTCTTCATCAACCTCTTTTCCTCGGCTTTCTTTCCTATGTCATATTCCTTTCCGAAATACTTCCTTCCTTCTATCTCCTTAACCTCAGTACCTCATCTGCTCCTACTTAGATACCCACCCTCATTGATAAAAATAGATACAAAAAATATAACAGTAGTTCAGATGAACTCTATAACATTCCCTACGTCACTTTCAGTAATTTTAGCCAAGGAATTTCCAATGTGCAGATACAACTTTTCTAGAGTTTTATTCCAGTATAGATAACTGAATGGATGAATAGATTTAAAAATTTAATTTCCCAAATTTTTTGGTACGTAACTATGCAATTGATTTTTGATTTAGCTGAAGTTGAAAAAAAAATACTAAACAAAAATTTGTGAGAGGCGCGCTTTGTTATTTTTTTGACAAACAAAGTGAATTTTTCTTCATATTAATCTATTTACAAAAAAAAATTCATAGGTACCTCACTTAAAATGACTATATCTTTTTTGTTTATTGGGCGATTTTGAGAAAATAAAGTTTATGGCTCCTTCTAAGCTTCAGGCTGTCCACCAGAAAAAGTCTCATAAAATCCGTTTCTTAGTTTCCGAGATCCTTACGTTCAAACGGACAAACAGACAAACAGACAGACAATAATTCTAAAAATGATTGAGATGGACTCTATAATATTCCTCAAGTCATCCCCAGTCATTTTTTCAAAGAAATTTTCAATGTACAGACACGACTTTTCTACAGTTTTATTATAGTATAGATAGATAGATAAATAGATATAGATAAGTGAATAGATGAATAGATTTAAAAATTTTATTTCCCAAATTTTTCGGTACGCCACTGTACCTATGCAATTGATTTTTGATTTAGCTGAAATTGACAAAAATACTAAACAAAAATTTGTGAGAGGCACGCTTTGTTATTTTTTTGACAAACAAAGTGAATTTTTCTTCATATAAATCTGTTTACAAAAAAAAATTTCACCTCACTTAAAATGACTATATCTTTTTTGTTTATTGGGCGATTTTGATAAAATAAAGTTTAGGGCTCCTTCTAAGCTTCAAGCTGTCCACCAGAAAATATTTCACAATAATTCTAAAAATGGTTGAGATGGACTCTATAACATTCCTCAAGTTATCCCCAGTCATTTTTTCAAAGAAATTTTTAATGTACAGACACGACTTTTCTACAGTTTTATTATAGTATAGATGTGAATGTAGCAAAGTTTGGATGTCCAGACGTTTACTTCTGTTCCTCAATAACGTGAGAATGGCAAGACGGATTTTGTTTAAATTTGGCTGGCAGACAGCTAATAGTCTGGAGGGAGGTATAGGCTATTTTTTTTTTAATTTTGGGGGGTCCGGCCATGCTAGTGACCGTTACTTTTCGATTTTTTGTTTTCCCCATATAATTCTGAGTACACTTGACCTAAACTTTTGATATTTCGCATACAGGTGTAGAAACTTCGTACAATATGGGTATCAAACGAAACTGGAAAGTCTTAGGTCTCATTTGGGCTTCGATATATTTCGATAAATTTGTCGATAACTGAGTTATCGAAGAAAATGTGATTGCCCAAAAACCTTAAAATTGCCCTACAGTATGGGTATCAAACGAAAGGGCATGACCGCAGGTTTCATTTGGACTTCGATATATTTCGATAAATTTATCGATAACTGAGTTATCGGTGAAAATGTGATGGCACAAAAACCTTAAAATTGCCCTACAATATGGGCATCAAATGAAAGGGCATGGCCCCATGTTTCATTTGGACTTCGATATATTTCGATAAATTTATCGATAACTGAGTTATCGATGAAAATGTGATTGCCCAAAAACCTTAAATTTGCCCTAAAATATGGGTATCAAATGAAAGGGCATGACCCCAGGTTTCATTTGGACTTCGATATATTTCGATAAATTTATCGATAACTGAGTTATCGGTGAAAATGTGATTGCCCAGAAAGCTTAAAATTGCCCTACAATATGAGTATCCATTGAAAGGGGATGGCCGCAGGTTTCATTTGGACTTCGATATATTTCGATAAATTTATCGATAACTGAGATACCGGTGAAAATGTGATTGACCAAAACCCTTAAAATTGCCCTACAATATGGGTATTAAACGAAAGGGGATGGTCCAGGTTTCATTTGAACTTCGATATATTTCGATAAATTTACCGATTACTGAGTTATCAATAAAAATGTGATTGCCCAAAAACCTTAAAATTGCCCTACAATATTTGTATCCAACGAAAAGGGATGGCTCCAGGTTTCATTTGGACTTCGATATATTTCGATAAATTTATCGATAACTAAGTTATCGGTGAAAATGTGATTGCCCAAAACCCTTAAAATTGCCCTACAATATGGGCATTAAACGAAAGGGGATGGCTCCAGGTTTCATTTGAATTTCGATATATTTCGATAAATTTACCGATAACTAAGTTATCGGTGAAAATGTGATTGCCCAAAAACCTTAAAATAGCCCTACAATATGGGTATCCAACGAAAGGGGATGGCTCCAGGTTTCATTTGGACTTCGATATATTTCGATAAATTTGTCGATAACTAAGTTATCGGTGAAAATGTGATTGCCCAAAAACCTTAAAATAGCCCTACAATATGGGCATTAAACGAAAGGGGATGGCTCCAGGTTTCATTTGAACTTCGATATATTTCGATAAATTTACCGATTACTGAGTTATCAATAAAAATGTGATTGCCCAAAAACCTTAAAATTGCCCTACAATATTTGTATCCAACGAAAAGGGATGGCTCCAGGTTTCATTTGGACTTCGATATATTTCGATAAATTTATCGATAACTAAGTTATCGGTGAAAATGTGATTGCCCAAAACCCTTAAAATTGCCCTACAATATGGGCATTAAACGAAAGGGGATGGCTCCAGGTTTCATTTGGACTTCGATATATTTCGATAAATTTATCGATAACTGAGTTATCGGTGAAAATGTGATTGCCCAAAAACCTTAAAAATGCCCTACAATATTTGTATCCAACGAAAAGGGATGGCTCCAGGTTTCATTTGGACTCCGATATATTTCGATAAATTTATCGATAACTAAGTTATCGGTGAAAATGTGATTGCCCAAAACCCTTAAAATTGCCCTACAATATGGGCATTAAACGAAAGGGGATGGCTCCAGGTTTCATTTGGACTTCGATATATTTCGATAAATTTATCGATAACTGAGTTACCGGTGAAAATGTTATTGCCCAAAACCCATAAAATTGCCCTGCAATATGGCCATTAAACGAAAGGGGATGGCTCCAGGTTTCATTTGAATTTCGATATATTTCGATAAATTTACCGATAACTAAGTTATCGGTGAAAATGTGATTGCCCAAAAACCTTAAAATAGCCCTACAATATGGGTATCCAACGTAAGGGGATGGCTCAATCTACCTTTCCCCATTGGGAATTTTGAAATTTTTGAATACCCTTGGCAAATGCTTCAGTATTCAATATAATCTTACTAATATTATAAACTAGCAGGGATCCCGACGTTGTCCGGGTGGATCTGTATTCTAGGGTGGGGTGGTACTAATTTCTATTGAAACAATTTTATCGCCTTTGCCAACCTTATTCTCGGGTCCAATTCTTCTTCATCAACCTCTTTTCCTCGGCTTTCTTTCCTATGTCATATTCCTTTCCGAAATACTTCCTTCCTTCTATCTCCTTAACCTCAGTACCTCATCTGCTCCTACTTAGATACCCACCCTCATTGATAAAAATAGATACAAAAAATATAACAGTAGTTCAGATGAACTCTATAACATTCCCTACGTCACTTTCAGTAATTTTAGCCAAGGAATTTCCAATGTGCAGATACAACTTTTCTAGAGTTTTATTCCAGTATAGATAACTGAATGGATGAATAGATTTAAAAATTTAATTTCCCAAATTTTTTGGTACGTAACTATGCAATTGATTTTTGATTTAGCTGAAGTTGAAAAAAAAAATACTAAACAAAAATTTGTGAGAGGCGCGCTTTGTTATTTTTTTGACAAACAAAGTGAATTTTTCTTCATATTAATCTATTTACAAAAAAAAATTCATAGGTACCTCACTTAAAATGACTATATCTTTTTTGTTTATTGGGCGATTTTGAGAAAATAAAGTTTATGGCTCCTTCTAAGCTTCAGGCTGTCCACCAGAAAAAGTCTCATAAAATCCGTTTCTTAGTTTCCGAGATCCTTACGTTCAAACGGACAAACAGACAAACAGACAGACAATAATTCTAAAAATGATTGAGATGGACTCTATAATATTCCTCAAGTCATCCCCAGTCATTTTTTCAAAGAAATTTTCAATGTACAGACACGACTTTTCTACAGTTTTATTATAGTATAGATAGATAGATAAATAGATATAGATAAGTGAATAGATGAATAGATTTAAAAATTTTATTTCCAAATTTTACTGTACGCCACTGTACCTATGCAATTGATTTTTGATTTAGCTGAAATTGACAAAAATACTAAACAAAAATTTGTGAGAGGCACGCTTTGTTATTTTTTTGACAAACAAAGTGAATTTTTCTTCATATAAATCTGTTTACAAAAAAAAATTTCACCTCACTTAAAATTACTATATCTTTTTTGTTTATTGGGCGATTTTGATAAAATAAAGTTTAGGGCTCCTTCTAAGCTTCAAGCTGTCCACCAGAAAATATTTCACAATAATTCTAAAAATGGTTGAGATGGACTCTATAACATTCCTCAAGTTATCCCCAGTCATTTTTTCAAAGAAATTTTTAATGTACAGACACGACTTTTCTACAGTTTTATTATAGTATAGATGTGAATGTAGCAAAGTTTGGATGTCCAGACGTTTACTTCTGTTCCTCAATAACGTGAGAATGGCAAGACGGATTTTGTTGAAATTTGGCTGGCAGACAGCTAATAGTCTGGAAGGAGGTATAGGCTATTTTTTTAATTTTGGGGGGTCCGGCCATGCTAGTGACCGTTACTTTTCGATTTTTTGTTTTCCCCATATAATTCTGAGTACACTTGACCTAAACTTTTGATATTTCGCATACAGGTGTAGAAACTTCGTACAATATGGGTATCAAACGAAACTGGAAGGTCTTAGGTCTCATTTGGGCTTCGATATATTTCGATAAATTTGTCGATAACTGAGTTATCGAAGAAAATGTGATTGCCCAAAAACCTTAAAATTGCCCTACAGTATGGGTATCAAACGAAAGGGCATGACCGCAGGTTTCATTTGGACTTCGATATATTTCGATAAATTTATCGATAACTGAGTTATCGGTGAAAATGTGATGGCACAAAAACCTTAAAATTGCCCCACAATATGGGTATCAAATGAAAGGGCATGGCTCCATGTTTCATTTGGACTTCGATATATTTCGATAAATTTGTCGATAACTGAGTTATCGATGAAAATGTGATTGCCCAAAAACCTTAAATTTGCCCTAAAATATGGGTATCAAATGAAAGGGCATGACCCCAGGTTTCATTTGGACTTCGATATATTTCGATAAATTTATCGATAACTGAGTTATCGGTGAAAATGTGATTGCCCAGAAAGCTTAAAATTGCCCTACAATATGAGTATCCATTGAAAGCGGATGGCCGCAGGTTTCATTTGGACTTCGATATATTTCGATAAATTTATCGATAACTGAGATACCGGTGAAAATGTGATTGACCAAAAACCTTAAAATTGCCCTACAATATGGGTATTAAACGAAAGGGGATGGTCCAGGTTTCATTTGAACTTCGATATATTTCGATAAATTTACCGATTACTGAGTTATCAATAAAAATGTGATTGCCCAAAAACCTTAAAATTGCCCTACAATATTTGTATCCAACGAAAAGGGATGGCTCCAGGTTTCATTTGGACTTCGATATATTTCGATAAATTTATCGATAACTAAGTTATCGGTGAAAATGTGATTGCCCAAAACCCTTAAAATTGCCCTACAATATGGGCATTAAACGAAAGGGGATGGCTCCAGGTTTCATTTGAATTTCGATATATTTCGATAAATTTACCGATAACTAAGTTATCGGTGAAAATGTGATTGCCCAAAAACCTTAAAATAGCCCTACAATATGGGTATCCAACGAAAGGGGATGGCTCCAGGTTTCATTTGGACTTCGATATATTTCGATAAATTTGTCGATAACTAAGTTATCGGTGAAAATGTGATTGCCCAAAAACCTTAAAATAGCCCTACAATATGGGTATCCAACGAAAGGGGATGGCTCAATCTACCTTTATCGGTGAAAATGTGATTGCCCAAAAACCTTAAAATAGCCCTACAATATGGGTATCCAACGAAAGGGGATGGCTCAATCTACCTTTCCCCATTGGGAATTTTGAAATTTTTCAATACCCTTGGCAAATGCTTCAGTATTCAATATAATATTATATTTATATGTATAAAGTTTGAAGTTTATATGAACTATTCGATAAATGCTTTCTGAGACATTAATATCAAGACTTAAAGCCAAAGCAATATTTAACTTTAGAAAACTCACTTTCAATACTTTATTGATCTTCCAACAGTTTTTTATTTGATCAATCTATCTTACATGGTGAACTTCGACGACCGAATTCTAATCTAAAATGTTGAAAGGGTACTTCGCAGAGGCGGGCAAGACCGCGGGCATATACTAGTACATAATAAAGAAGGAAGAGAAGAATAGTAGCAGAGATGAGGAAACATTACACTTAGCTGCCTTGATATGGAAAATAATGATGAAAAGTATCTGTATATTAGGGCCTTGTAGAGCATATAATTTTTGTGATTGTAGTAGCATACGTGTGAATCAAAAAATATTTTCATAAAAGGAAATGTCACATTTTCAGGGTACATGTACATGTTCTTCTTCCAAAAGGGTCTAAGTACGCTTGGATCCAGAAAAAAAATTGCCAAAAATCAGCGATACATTCTACGAACTTAAGCTTAGCACTTTATTATACTAAAATTTAAGGGGCTACAAAACTGCCCCTGCAGTCAAATTCCGAACTACTCAGCAAACATACTAGTTCATTGACTAACTATTTTGTGGCTTATGCATACCAGTTCATTGTTGATTAGTTTTAAAACCAGTCAATGCCAAACTACTCAGCGAAAATTCTAGTTCATTGACTATACATTTTGTGGTGTATTTATACTAGTTCATTGCTGGTTAGCTTCAAACCAGTCAAGGCCAAACTACTCAGCAAACAATATAGTTCATTGACCAATAAATGCCAATCTAATCAGAAAACATACTAGTATACAACTATAATTTGATGGGCGAAATCATACTAGTCACAAAAATCCTGGTTCGTACTAGTATACAAGTATGTATGAATCTGGGGTTGAAATTATACTACATCTTTTTCAGTTTTTATTCAGAAAGTTTTCTGAATATCAATTGTAATTTTCTGAATGTCAATTGTATTTTTCTGAATATCAAATGGAAATCCTGAATATGAATTGTAATTTTCTAAATATAAGTTGTTACTTTCTGAATATAAACTGAAAAGGTGTAGTCAGAAAAAGCCTAATCTATTTTAGAAAAATAGTAATTAGAAAAATTCCATTTCATACTACATTATTATTATAAGGCCTTATTACACCGCAACCATTAGTACGATCTATTGTAGTACATGGTACTATGCAAACATTATTTGAAATTTTTGGTTTGCTTCTTTTTTCTCTTGTAATTCACAGATGCTTTTTCGTGTTTGGCTAAATACAAATATGATGCTGATGTATATATGATCTAGTATGTCAACTGCTATATTTCTTGTGTACTTATATACACAGAAAAAAGGCACTGGTAAAATCTACAATCTCGTGCTGTTATCCTGAATTTGACCAAATTTTGGTTGTTTGAACGGTATTTTTTGTTGAAGTAACTGTATTCAGATCTTTTATGATCCCTCTAGATCTTTTATAATCCCATTTTGGCCAGGTTTGTTTGGATGTCCGGCACCCTTGGGATTGTTGCTACCTTTCGTTGGCTTGACGGAGTGTGTACTCCAAGCCAACGAAATGTGGCAACAATCCCCAAGGTGCCGGACATCCAAACAAACCTGGCCGAAATGTGATCATAAAAGATCTAGAGGCATTCACGCCCTAAGAAGGAGAGAAATCTCCATATTAATAGGTGTTCTAACTGGGCACTGCCTTATTGGTAGGCACGCAGAAGGTGTGCCCTACCGACGATGCTGTAGGAGCTGCAAAGATGATGAGGAAGAGGAAACGGTGAGGCACCTCATCTGCAACTGCCCAGTCTTAAGCGGCGCGAGAACGCGCTTTTTGGGAGTTCCCTTCCTGGATAGCCTAAACCAGACCGCTGAACTGGACATAAAGGACTTGATGGCCTTCATAAAGTCATCTAAGTGGTTCGAGGAGGAGTAACGGTGTCGGTTTTGGAGTGTCAGTCCCGGGATACTACTATGTGGAAAATCCCAACAAAAATCAAAGCAGCACACTATAAGTTGGAAGAGAAGTTCGGCAAAAGTCTCGTTAGAGGTTATGACAACCTGTTGGTATATAACCGCCATTTTTTTACTTTGCGGCATAAACTTGAGTATATTGACAACAACAATATAAATTGACTCTAACAATGCTCCTTTAACTCGAGTGTATGGCCCAGCATGAAAGCAGTCTTACTTTGACTCTTTTTGATGTAAAAATAAGACTTACTTTTATCTATATATACATATGTGGGACCGGAACTCCGCAGTGGACGACAAACTTAACCTTGAGTAACCTTAATTTACCTTACCTAAAAATACAACACCAAAGCCCCAATTACATAAAACTTTGACAAATGCGCGCCTCGTTTTTGAGCATTTGCAAAAAATTCGCTTCGCTTTACGTTTAAAAAATTTTGAATGAAAGTGGATCCTACAAAGTTGAATACAATTGGGCCTTCGCCTATATAATCAAACTTGACGAACGCGGAATTTGAAAGGACCCATTGCAAGTTGAATTCAATAATTAAATTAAAAATACAATAAACAACATAATTTAAAAAATATAGAAAAAAAAAACTTGTGTCAACTTTACCGAGAATCGAACTAAGAGCCTTTAGCTCATTTTTGGCTGTGTATGAACTAGTATATAAACTGGTATAATGCTGATGCAGAGGCTGACTAGTATACCAATTGGTATGGTGCTGATGCAGAAGAGGACAATTGCTTTTCTTTTTCTCTTGTAACTGCTTCTTTTTTACCTTGTAATTCACAGATGCTTTTTCGTGTTTGGGTAAATACAAATAGTCGCTGCTTTCTAAAGAATAAACTGGTATATTGCTGATGTAGAGGCTGACTATGATACTGGTGCATAGACCGACTAGTATACCAACTGGAATGAATGTCAAATTCGTGGACTAGTATGACAAGTGGTACGATCTGAATGGGCATAATGATTAGTATGTCCTGCCGCATAGACTGAGCAGTATGTCAACTGGTATGATTCTGATGTATATATGAACTAGTATATCAACTGGTAATATTCTGATGCATATATGAACTAGTATGTCAAATGGTATATTTCTGATGCAAATTTGAACTAGTATGTGAACTGATATGATTATGATGCATAAGTGAACTGGTATGTGAACTGGTATGATTCTGATGCATAAATGAACTACTATATCAACTGGTATGATTCTGACGCATATATGAACTACTATGACAACTGGTATGATTCCGATGATTTTTTTAACTAGTCTGTTAATTGGTTGATTCTGATGCATATATGAACTAGTCTGTCAACTGGTATGATTCTGATGCAAATAAGAAGTAGTCTGTCAACAGGTATGATTCTGATGCATATATGAACTAGTCTGCCAACTGTTATGATTCTGATGCATATATGAACTAGTCTGTTAACTGGTATGATTCTGATGCATATATGAACTAGTCTTTCAACTAGTATGATTCTGATGTATATATGAACTAGTCTGCCAACTGGTATTATTCTGATGTATATATGAACTAGTCTGCCAACTGGTACGATCCTGACGCATATACGAACTAGTATCTTAAATGGTATGATACTGATGTATATAAAAACAAGTATATCAACTGGTATATTCCTGATGCAGAGGCTGGCTAGTCAGCCAATTGGTATGGTGCTGATGCAGAGAAGGACAATTGCCATCTCGTAGGACATCGCCGTGTTAAAAATACCAGTTGCTAATATGGAAAAATTACAGAACTCGAACTAGTTGAGGCCGCCCGGCTGACTGGTATTTGATTAGTATAAAACTAGTTAAGTTGACTGCAGGGGCATATTCGAAAAAGTTCTAAATGTTCATTTAGCCGAGCAATCAACGTACTAAATTTTATTGCTACAATTATTGGAGCCAAAAGGGTAAGTACGCTTGGATCCAGAAAAAAAATTGCCAAAATTCAGCGATACATTCTACGAACATAAACTTAGCACTTTATTGTACTAAAATTAAACGGCCTACAAAACTACATACTCGAAAGAATTCTACATGTTCTTTTGGCCGAGCAATCAACGTTCGAAATTTAATTGCAATAATTTTTGCAATAATTTTTACAAATTTACAGTTATTTTCCATCTGCAGTAAACATCCTTTGAATTATTTGATTATCCTGCATTCATTTAGACAGGAATCATTTCAAACGCATTTACCCAGAATTTACAATAAGTAATTTACTTTAACCTTAATTATCTCAATTCAACGTCGATGTTACTTAGATCCTTTTGGTTCTAAGCCCTTCAAATTATGAATCGGGCTGTAAATTAAAGGTAAAATGAAAAAATCTACGAGAAATGAGGTATAAATTTTTGGTTTCGAATTTTCGAAGCAATGATTATGACACGTCTAGTTCATCCTTTGCTTCAACGTTGTTATTCGCCATAAAATAAATTAGTTTTCAACAGCTAATCAAAAAAAAAGGTTCAAGGAATGCAACAGGAGTGTGGACTGCAATTTGCATACCTTTTTTCAAAAAAAAGGAGTAAAGGTTTCATTCCAAAATTGTTATGCGGTGAATTTGAATGCATTCCGAGATGAATATATTCTTTAGATGAACTTACTCCGATAGATCTAATACATTAGGGAATTTTCGTCAAAACCCAGCGGAGGCAAACTCTTCAACACCGCACTACATTACTTAAATCATTAGTAACATTCAATCAATAATTGAAGCATCATCGGGAATAACGTTCTAAGTGTCAATTTTTTTAAAACCGGTTTGATTGCATATTGCCTTTCGTATTGCTCTCTTGCATTGTCCAGATAACAAATTTTCTAAAATTTTGGACGCCATAACTGTAAAAATGTGTAAATGTAGTAGCGTTATGTAAAGTGACATACATTATTTTGCATGGAAACATGGAAAGTGATTCGTAAGAGCACTAGAAGATATTAGGAAAGTGTAAAACTGATTTAATGAAAGATATAAAAGAAAAAAGTTAAGTAGACAGTTGAAAGAAATAAAGTAAAAAACTTTGACTTTAGCGTTTTTTGCTCTCATGACAAATTATGATTTTGTAACTTAGAACGTAATTCCCGATGATGCTTCAATTAAAGCATCACCTTCATATTGAGAAATGTTTTGGCATTGGCTTTTCTTAAGTGTTCAGAAGAATCAGTCCGTCAATACGTCAGATACGTGACGTACGTCGATTTTAGAGCAAATTCTATTTTGGTGTATACCTACGTCTAATCTGTTGTTACGCATACAAACACCCGGCTGTCAGTTTTTTCAACGTACTGACGAACTGATTCTGCTGAACGCTTTAGCCACAAACGTATTTAAAAATTTAAACATTACCTAAATACCCAGAGAAAGTTATTATTTTTTTAGATGCATCAGTTTCATATATTCTTCTAATTTGTTCTTTTTTTCATTCACAATACCTACTTTGTGTTTGTAGCTCCGAAGATACACATACATACATATTACAAATGCACGTCCATAAAAAAAGTTTGCATCTGGCTGTGATTAATTAAGCTTTTTCTGTCGCAAAGCCTGTAATTTATTCTCTATTCGTAAATTAATTTTTGGAAATATTCTACAGAAATTTTTTCTTTTCTTTATTTTGCTTTTTAAATAAACCCAAAATCCTAACTAAACAAGTTTTGTTTGCTTTAAGCATTTTCATGTCGACTGGTCTTATATTTTTGGTGTTCTCTCAAAGTCCATCGCACACCAGTACCCAACCAGCATTTTAAGAATGCCTTCCAGGAGGAATGGTTATCGCTAAAAAACCGGTTTAATACGCTTACAAAATCGAAAACGGACCAACCGGTGTTCGGTAAGCCGACATTTTTAAAAACGTGATTTCCGTATTTCGGTTGCAGTATCGGTACCGTTAAAAAACAGCTGATTCAAAAATTCTTATGAGAAACCATGCTATCGATTATTACAAAACAAGACCTGTAAACTCTTCTTTGTTCGAAGAATTTAATTGATACTGGTGGATTACTACCAACAGTCCTGACAGAATATGAAAAATACATCCACTTATCGCTAAAAATTGTTAAATTAGATTGTAAATGGCTTCGAAGGCTATAGTTCGGGTTTCGTTCTTTAAAACAAAAAAAAAAAAAAAAACTCGACTAAGTAAAACCGGATGCTATAAAAAGATAAATAAAACCGAAACACCGATTTTGCTGACATCCCTACCTTTCAGACTTTTGATATAAAAAGATAGATAAAACCGAAACACCGATTTTTCTGACATCCATACCTTTCAGACTTTTGATTCGCGTAGAAGAGTAGTTGAAAAGAGTTCGCCTACAATAAGACTAAATTTACTTCGGTTTGCAACCTTACTAAGCGCTAGTAAATAAGAAACGCTTTCAATTAAAATCTTCTATGATTGGAAGACTGGAGTCGCTTACGTTGACTGGGTATACGTACAAACGAGTGTGTATTTTTCAAAATTTTTCGTATTTCAATCTTTGATTAATGTGATCGCGGGTATTTGTCGCCATTTTTTGTAAGCAAATAAATCTTCACTAAATGTTTTGGTTCACTTTAAGTCGATTAGTTTACACGTATCGGATATTTATTTTATCATGTTGTCCGAATATTAATGGAGGTATTACATAATCAAATTTTTAAATATCTTCTTTAGATCTTTCGTCAGACAAATTTGATGTAGATACTATTTGTTTTAATATTAAATCTTCTAGCATAGGTTGGAGTTAAAATGAAATGACAAAGTGTTTTTGCCACGAGCTCTTCTCTCCCCATTTGTGATGTGCTGCTTTAAATTTTTGCTTACAAATTGGAGGGCTCTACGGGTTTTTTGGCAGCCAAATAGCCAAAGGAAAACTGTGTTCCTCTAAAATATCTTGCTTTTAGGTTTAACTTATAACTGCAAACCACAATAGCACATTGCGAAAATCTTTTGAAAACACGAGTCCTTCACATTTTATTGCTGACCTTGAAACAAAATAATTAACAATAGTAAATCTGTTTGTTGACCACTTGCTCTTTTACTTCGAAAACGCGCCAAAAACTCACCTGCCGATCTACTTTGAAACACCTTACCTTCCCGTAAGGTTACCTGTTTGCAGATTTAAAGACTTAAAAACATAAATAATTTTAGTGTCATTACGATGCACTGTTATGTAACAGTAATTTCCAACGGTGATAAAAATATAAATGCGACCTTGAAAGTGATAATTAACTTTCCATTTCAACATAAAACTATCAATGCACCGCTACTACTGTCGTTAAGTCAATGCATTACTCATTTTATGGCATCGTCTAATGAGCCACTAAGTCAATTGGTTGTCCAATTTCAATACCCAATGCCATTCAAATTCTCTTCTGTTATCTTTTTTTCTTTCTCTAAATTCATCTTTCCTTTTTCTGTTTCTCGTTCGTTTTTTTAACATTCATTTTTCTTTGCATGTGCCCTGGTGTTTTTAAATCCTTTGCTGCGAGGCACAGTGCAGCTAGTTCGACAAAAAATACTTGAAACTTATGAGCGTTTCCACCAAAAAAAAAAAATGGAAATTCGATACCAGGGACACGATTATAATCCGGAATGCAGCTATGATAGGCGATTTTTGTTGGTTTCTTCTTCGAGAAGAACAAAATGATACGTATTTAAGTCTCTCAAAATGCAATGAAATATCATAGAAATCGAGACGGTTATGGCGGAGATATTGACAGATTAGTTATCCTACTTTTTGGTTATCTCAAAAACTGGAATGTCAAAAATCTCTACTTTTAAACCAAAGGATTATATATTTGGACTCAGCAGAAAATTCTATTTAGAAATCATGTCTCAAATGTCGAGGAATTTGAAATTTTGACAATGGTCGGTACAGAAAGGAAGGTTTTTCGTCCGTCAATATTTCCAGTTGTTAGTTTCTCAGCTACATTTCTAAATTATTTCTACTGTAAGCAACCCACTTTTACTCACACTGTGCGAAGCAACAAAAGTTGTATTGGTTCAGTGCGTTTCAAAAGTATTATTTATGAGTTCATGTTTTACCTGTACAAAACTTGTACTAAATTTTCGGTTACCTAGAAAAAATATTCTTTTTTATCTCATCCCAATGTCTAAAAATATCAACAACAAAAAATACAAAAAAATAAACATGGTGTGCTTATGATATAGGCAGAAAAGCAAGCTGAGCGTGAAAACAAGCAAACGGGATAATAAGTTGCTTTAGGGAAAAAATGATATGGGTACACTGAGAGAAATGCATTGAATGTTGTGACAATAACACTATTGATAGCGCCGAGTTTAATGCAATATTCATTCAGAATGAGCGAGTTATCAAATATTATTTGCTCCCAATAAAAAGTAAAATGACATGTCAACCAAACGTCGAACGGGCGCAACCCGCAGTGTATGGCAACAATATCGTGAGGCAAAGAAGGAAGAGAGACGCCTTTTCAGAAAAAAGAAACGTGAGGCCGAAAGGCGTGAGTGTGAAGAGCTTGAGATGCTGGCTGACAGGAATGATGCCCGAAAATTCTATGAAAAGATCCGGCGGATGACGGAAGGTTTTAAGACCGGGGCAAGCTCCTGTAAGGACAATAATGGCGACCTGGTAACCGACGTACAAAGTGTACTTAAATTATGGAGGGAGCACTTCTCCTCACTGCTAAATTGCGAGGGAGACGTCGAACCCGATACCCCAATCCCTGACGATGGAAAAGTCGTCCAACCACCTGACTATGATGAAGTGAGGATAGCTATATCCCGGCTCAAAAACAACAAAGCGCCTGGAAAAGACGGACTACCCGCCGGGCTGTTCAAACACGGAGGCGAAGAGCTGGTAAAAAGCATGCATCAGCTATTATGCAGAATATGGTCACACGAATGCATGCCTCCGGATTGGAATTTAAGTGTGCTTTGCCCTATCCACAAGAAAGGCGATCCCGCTAACCGCACCAACTACCGCGGGATTAGTCTTCTTAATATTGCATATAAGGTTCTTTCTAGCGTGTTGTGTGAAAGGCTGAAGCCCATCGTAGACAAACGGATTGGACCTTATCAGTGTGGCTTTAGACCTGGTAAGTCTACCATCGACCAAATTTTCACGATACGCCAAATCCTGGAGAAGACCCATGATAAAAAAGCGACACACACCATGTCTTTGTCGATTTCAAAGCCGCTTTTGACAGCGCAAAAAGGAGTTGCCTATATGCCGCCATGTCTGAATTTGACTTCCCTGCAAAGCTTATACGGCTTTGCCAAATGACGTTGAGCAATACCAACAGCTCCGTCAGAATCGGGAAGGACCTCTCTGAGCCATTTGAAACCAAACGAGGCTTCAGACAGGGCAACTCCCTTTCGTGCGATTTCTTCAATCTGATGCTGGAGATGATAATTCGAGCAGCAGAGCTAAACCGCAATGGTACAATCTTTTACAAGAGCGTGCAATTGCTGGCGTATGCCGATGATATTGATATCATTGGCCTTAACAACCGCGCCGTAAGCGCTGCATTCTCTGGACTGGATAAGGAAGCGAAAAAAGTGGGTCTTGCCGTGAACGAGGACAAGACGAAGTATTTGCTTTCATCAAAGAAAGAATCGGCGCACCTGCGCCTTGGCAGCCATGTCACTGTTGATAGTTACAAATTTGAAACTGTGAGGGACTTCGTCTATTTGGGAACCAGTATCAACACCGAAAATAATATCAGTCTAGAAATCCAGCGGAGAATCACTCTTGCCAACAAGTGCTACTTTGGACTGAGTAGGCAATTGAGAAGTAAAGTCCTCTCTCGAAGAACAAAGATCACGCTCTATAAATCTCTCATCATACCTGTTCTGATGTATGGCTCAGATTCATGGACAATGTCAAGAGAAGATGAGATGGCCCTTGGAGTATTTGAGAGAAAAGTTCTCCGGAAGATTTATGGTCCTTCCCGTGATGCCAACGGCGAGTATCGAAGGAAATTTAACGATGAGCTGTACGAGCTCTACGCAGATCTGACCATAGTCCAGCGAATTAAAGCCCAAAGACTCCGCTGGCTGGGCCATGTTATGCGAATGGACAAAGAAGCTCCAGCACAGAAGGTTTTCCTATCGTGGCCTGAATTCGGCAGCAGAGGAAGGGGGAGGCCTCGACTGAGATGGAAACAACAGGTGGAGGATGACTTGAACTCCCTTGGGGTTTCCAATTGGCGTCAGTTATCGCTAAAAAGGAATGACTGGCGTGCTTTGATATGCAACGACCAAAATCTCTTAGGCGGTTAAGCGCCAATAAATGATGATGATGACATGTCAACCATTTCGATATGATGTACTATTTTTTATATTTATGGATAGAATATTAATATGCTTGAACGGCATGTCAATATCTATGGTCGTGATATGAATTTCTATTGTCGGTATATCCATATCCATATTTACTACATAGTAATAATGGTAGAGACAGCGTATTGATATATATGGACGAAATGTAAATTTTTCTGGGACGCATAATCATAATAGTTCAACAATTTTTACTATGGATTTTCTAACAATATTCCAACTTGTTGGAGCGGTTTTTTTAAATTCAAAATTTTTTGTATTTCTTATGATTGAACATTTTTCTAAAAATGGTATAATATGCCGTAGCCGAATGGTAGAATACTGGGCTAACGTGCCAGAGGAGCATGGTTCGAGTCTCACTGAAACCAGATGTCAAACTATATATAATTTTTTTTTTTTTTTTTAAACTATTTAGAATTTATCAATAGTTTATATGGATACCATTTCAATAGTGATTTATCAAAAAAGCATTGATGAAACATCCATATTCATTGATGGGACAGAAATATCAATTTTGATTTAATGTGATATCAATAATTATGTATGTTCGATCCATAGATTTCCCTCCGTGTAATACAGGTATTTTACTCATAAATCTTTTGTCTTTTTCTTCTTAGAAATTTCGTCTATGTATTTTGTTCAAATATTGAGGAAATATTTTTGGAGCTACATTTATAGAGCACGTATAAATAAATGCATGAAATTGCGAATCGACGTGTCGTTACGTTGACAAATTCTCGCCCAAAATATTGAACAAAATTAATCGCGTTCACATTTCTTATATACCGGTATATTCTACACTATTCCTGAGACATATCACTTATTTTATGTATTAGGAAAGGCAAAGCATAACATCCTTCTTTTACTTACGTTATTTGTTTGACAACAATTATGTAGGAAACTTCAAGGAACAACGCGCCTAATATATTTTTTTCTTCGAGCGGGAGGAAAAGCCTGTTGCAAAGCAACACAAAATGGTCGGAAGAGGGCATGCCTCCTGATTTGATCTAAAGTGTGCATAAACTACCGCGAAATCAGTCTCCTTATTTTGGCATTGTTATAAGGTCTTAAGTCGTAGACCAGCTGATTGAACTTAATCAGTGCGGCTTCTGACTTTTTGAGTGGACCATCGACCAGATCTTCACGACACACCAAATTCCGGAGAAGACGTACATATGGGCAAATCCTCAAAACTTTTGTTAATGCAAAAAAAAAAAGAAACAAAAAACTTGAGCTTTTTCTGACACTTTTGCTTAGTTTATAAGATTATATTTTGACTCTTGTTAATATGCTAAAGATGCGGGCGTGGAAATTATGACGTCATCATTATGAAATTTTATTTTTTTTTTTACTTTTATTTGCAATCTATTGCCTAGTTTATACGAATGTAAAATCGAATTATTTCAAAACGAATTTCTTACGACACATTTCAAAATCCCTTTGAATTAATAAGTACCTACTTATTTGTACGCAAATTGAACCTTAATTACCAGCGCCACAAAAAAAAAAGTGTCGGGGTTGGGGGATCAGACCACCCTTTCCCTATGTATTTTGATGCGCTGAACACGAATCCGGTGTCCGTTTTGGTCCAGCACGTCTGAATTTTTTCCTAACCTCAAAAAACCAAAAACCACTAAACATTTGAAAAATTGAAGGTACAAGCAAGCTTTTCACTTTTGATATATGCATGGATCTTCAACGCGCTTTTTTACGTTAATTAAACATATTGAATACTCAAGTTTACAATTAACATGGCATGAAAATATCTGTCAGTTTTTGTGTGCTAACAAAAAAATTGAATTATTTAAACTATTCACAAACCAAACAGTTGATTTATAGTGGCTGCTGTAAGCATAATATGAACAGCACAGTAATCGGATCACGTGTGCAGGGTTTCTTTTTGAGTTAGCATCAAGTATATTTGTTCATTTTTTTGATAATTAAAGGGGGCGCGCAAGTAAATGGCTTAACTATACCGAAAAATGAAAAGTACAAAAATTTGTTCTCGCATTTTCTTAGCCTTTTAACTTTTAAATGGAACGAAGCACGCACGCGACCTTGTAGGTTAAGTTTCAGTATGTAGAAAAATACTTGAAAAAACAAAGAGTGGGTCGCAATATTGAGAGGCGCCCTGAAGAAAAGATTAACAGTTCATAAATTTTTGAAAACTCGCACAGGTTTTCACAATTTTTTGATTTTGCGAAATTTTTCCTGGATTTATCAAGTATTATTTCATGCTTCTGAGACATTTGAAATGTTGATTTGTATCCATAAATTTAAAAAAAAAAAATACTGAGCCTGTGTAACGATATCGTGTTCCTTGCTATTGGATGATATTATCCGCCTCGCTCGATGTTAAAAGTTTTGAGGATTTGCCCATATGTATGATAAGAGACTCATCATGCACCGACTCTTTAAGGATTTCAAATCATCTTTTGCCCGTATGCGGTCATGTCTGAATTTGCCTTAGCTGGTAAGTTTATAAGGGTATGTGAATGTATCTCCAGGCACTACCAGCAATTGATAAGAACCCCTCCTCTCATGCGATTTGTTCAATTTGACGGTGGATAAGATAACTTGCACGTCAGTGCAATTGCTGTCGTCTGCCGATGGTATTAAATCTATTGCCTTAACAACCGCGTGATCATCTGTACTAATCAAAATCGTAGAATCGATTTTGTCATGCTTCTTTGGGTCGAGTAGAAAACTTTCGCTCTATAAATATTTTGATGTGTTGCTGGGAAACAAGGAAAGCGTCGAAAGAAGGTGAAGTGATCCTTGGACTATTGCAAAAAAAAAGTTATTCGGAAGATATATCGTTCTTCCCTTAATGCCAACGGCGAGTAACGAAAGGAATTTGAATGAACTGTACGAACGTTATGCAGATATGAGCAAACTTCCATTATACCTATGTACATATTTTTGTGTCCCTCTTGGGCACGACGCTGTTCGTTATTATAAGTTTGTATGTAGGCAGTTAAGTTTGATATTCGCTTGCTTACTTTGAGGAGTGAATTGTTTGTTACTTTTGCCCTAGACGGTTTGAGCTCTTTCAAACAAACCTACAAAAAAATTCTACGAATTTAGTTGAACATGAAATAAAAAAATACTACAACAATACTAACAGTAAGATGGACCGCCGTGTTGCTAGTAAGTCGGTCAGTAATTTCGTAGCTTTTATTGAAACAATTGCTTGTTGGACATTTGGTCGGGTTGTTAGATGCGTCGCTATGGTTTATTTGTGTCACTCGAGGTCAACCTAACTTTGACATGTGTGACAATGTAGCATTACCATCTTTTGTCGGCCATTTTTCATTTTTTTTACTGGTTATGTCTATGGTATACATATAGCTTTATTCATACAGGTTTTTATTTGTTAGTTTGGCCCCTTACCCATATTATACAATATACTTTGGTTGCGAGTTTTTGTTAGTTCTTGCAAAATTCGCTTCTGTTTGTTTGTCACATGTTGTTTTCTTTTTTTTTGAATTGCTTACTCTGGCTGTTGCTCGGACTTATACTCACAAAGTAGATGTTTGTACTAATTTTTCCGGTTTTTTTTTTTTGGTTGTACACTAACTTATCGGCTTGTATAACGCAGGTCAACAAGCGCAAAAATATACATTTACCTACACTTAACAAATCTCCATACATACTAAGGTCTTTTTTTGAGTCGTCGATCGCTCTGTGTGATCTGCGGTAAAACGCATATGCGAATTTTTTTAGCTGTAAGTATAGTCGTATTTCGAAATTTTTTGTATTACATTTCTCTAAAATTAGAGCGTTACTAAACAGCTGGAGCATTTTTAGTTGCTTAAAAACATTTCACGCGCGCTGCCAATTTCCACACTTGCAAATGTAAAAATATTATTCATAACTGCAATTGTTTCGAAATCGCACGCTCACTGGTAGCCTTCTTCAAAAACATTTTGCCCAAATGCAAATTATAAATGTATCCTGAAATCTGATTCAATGCCTTTCATAATACTCGAACATTTAATATTTCATATTTTGTATGTAATGCAAACGAATTAGTGCGCCTTCTCTGAAGATCAACTGTGCTAAAAAAAAAAACAAATGGAAATTTTTATGTATATGTTCAGAACGAACCTTTATCTAGTGGAACGAATTCCGACAAAACTAGATTTCTGTAATAGGAGTTTTTGTGTGTGAGTTTTGGTTCATGCTTTTTAAAACGTGACTTTTTTATTTTTTTTTTTTGTGTTCGCGTGAGGAGGAAATGCTTCACTGAGAGAAATGCATTGAATGTTGTGACAATATCACCATTGATAGCGCCGAGTTTGATGCAACATTCATTCAGAATGTGCGAGTTATCAAATATTATTTGCTCCCAATAAAAAGTAAAATGACATGTCAACCATTTCGATATGATGTACTATTTTTTATATTTATGGATAGAATACTAATATGTTTGAACGGCATGTCAATATCTATGGTCGTGATATGAATTTCTATTGTCGGTATATCCATATCCATATTTACTGCATAGTAATAATGGTAGAGACAGCGTATTAATATATATGGACGAAATGTAAATTTTTCTGGGACGCATAATCATAATAGTTCAACCATTTTTACTATGGATTTTCTAACAATATTACAACTTGTTGGAGCGGTTTTTTTAAATTCAAAATTTTTGGAATTTCTTATGATTGAACATTTTTCTAAAAATTGTATAATATGCCGTAGCCGAATGGTAGAATACTGGGCTAACGTGCCAGAGGAGCATGGTTCGATTCTCACTGAAACCAGATGTCAAATTATTAAAAGTTTTGTTTTTTTAAACTATTTAGAATTTATCAATAGTTTATATGGATACCATTTCAATAGTGATTTATCAAAAAAGTATTGATGAAACATCCATATTCATTGATGGGACAGAAATATCAATTTTTATTTAATGTGATATCAATAATTATGGATGTTCGATCCATAGATTTCCCTCCGTGTTTATGCACTAACCGGGGTAAAGCCCTCGTTACTAGATGCTCTACCAGCGGGACTCTCCGAGTGTGGGACTCCCTTCTTATCTTGAGGTATACCGCACTAAAACCTAACCTCCCACGGCCCGCGCATCCTTCCTTACCTGGGACCGCGCTTAGCATTACTACAGGTAAGGAAGCGCGTTACGTGAGCCCTGTGGCTACTTCACGCTAACTGGCTAGACAACCGTCTTCACGGTTCGCAAGAAGGATGTTTCTCGCGTATTGCCTGACTATATCCCATCTGGCATTTTCGGAGGTCATCTTTCTAATGACACTGCCCGGGGAAAGCTCGCCAATTGTCTCTTCCACCCCCCTTCTTTCTTGAGCGAATTGCTCACATTCGAAAAAGGTGTGGCGTACGACCTGTTAAATAATGATTAAAAATTTTAATCATTAATAATCACATGGTGAGGTAATCAGAAATATTTTTAATCATTAATTGCCAGTAGCTGCACAATATTAATGATTATTTTTAATTAATTGAAAAAAATGTATTAATTAATGATTAAAAAAATTTCAATTATATGATTAATATACAAATTTCTAATTATTTTCAATGCCTTTTAATTGCATTTTTAATGTAACATACATAACATAATTAAATGATTAGTTTGTTTATTTTTAATTATGTGATTAATGTGTTTAACGTAATTAATTGATTATTTCTGATTAATTTTATTTATATGATTAATATGATTAATGTAATTAAATGATTATTTTTGATTAAATTTATATATGTATTTCCTGATTTTTTTATTAAATAAAACATTAACAAATAAAAGAGTATGTTAGGTACAATCTATATATATAAAAAAGAAAAGTACCTACTCCGTATGACCGCGGTTTCTGTCTAAACGGCTGAACGGATTTCTATTTATAAAATATACTTTCTTGGACCTTCTCTGTAGCAGGTTTATAAAAAAACCGATTTAAAGCCTTTTGTTTTGTTGCCGAAAAATGAAGAAACTGAGACGTCTAAATTTCAAAATTTTGTATAGGAAATAGGTATTCTATATATAAAAGAAAGTGACGTTAGTTCAAACACTTATAACTCAAGAACGCCTGCACCGATTTGGATGATGGACACCAATTCAGATTATTCTCTCGCCAGAATCGAAGAATATCCAAAAAAAAAATGCCAAAAATTGTTCCCATACATTCTATCTATCTATCTTCTATCTACCTATATATATATAAAAATTTAGCCGTTTCTCGCGTTGTAATGAACTTTACGGAGAATGGCTGAACCGATTTTAACCAAACTTTGCCACATTGAAGAGACACGTGTGGAGAAGGTTTATAACTAAAAAAAGGGAGTTATCAGAAAAGGGGGCGTGGCACCCCCATACAAATTAAAATTTTCAAGCAGAATATCTGTGAAAGGGTTTAAGGTAGGGACCTGAAAATTGATATAGACCTATATGATGTCAAAAGCATTCTCACACATAAAAAGGGGGGTTATCAGAAAAGGGGGCGTGGCACCTCCCCTACAAACTAATTTTTTCAAGCAGAATATTTGTGAAAGGGTTCAAGGTAGAGACCTGAAAATTGGTATAGACCTATATGATATCAAAAAAAAAAAAAAAAAAAAAAAAAAAAAAAAATAAATTATTCGATCGGTCAAATAGTCCATAATAATTTTCTACTGTACAATAACATGACCATAACATCAAGCTTTCAAGAAAATAAAACATTGTTAGAATAAGTCACAAAATAATGGCCGAACATGAATTAAATGATAAAACAAGAAAAAAACATGCATTTCTACTTTTCTTTCACCCAGCGAAGCGGGTGAGGGTCCGCTAGTTTATATATAAAAATGAGATGGCCTTCGTATCTCTGCGATGCCTGCCTTAACGGCTTAACCTATTTCTTTTCTGTAAAAAGTGCTTTCTTTGAACTTCCCTGTAGAAGGTTTATAAAAAAAACCGGCTAAAAACCTCTTGTTTTGTTGCCGAAAAATTAAGAAAGCTGAGACGTCTAAATTTCACAAGTTTGCATAATCTATACTCGTACATCGCTACCTACGAATTTAAAAATTCAAAAGCGTCTCCTTAGAAATCAAGTTTTGCTACATACGACAACTGTAAGGGGGCGTGGCACCCCCATACAAACTAAATTTTTCAAGCAGAATATCTGTGAAAGGGTTTAAGGTAGGGACCTAAAAATTGATATAGACCTATATGATGTCAAAGCATTCTCACACATAAAAAGGGGGGTTATCAGAAAAGGGGGCGTGGCACCTCCCCTACAAACTAATTTTTTCAAGCAGAATATTTGTGAAAGGGTTCAAGATAGAGACCTGAAAATTGGTATAGACCTATATAATATCAAAAAAAAAAAAAAAAAATTATTCGATCGGTCAAATAGTCCATTATAATTTTCTACCGTACAATAACATGACCATAACATCAAGCTTTCAAGAAAATAAAACATTGTTAGAATAAGTCACAAAATAATGGCCGAACATGAATTAAATGATAAAACAAGAAAAAAACATGCATTTCTACTTTTCTTTCACCCAGCGAAGCGGGTGAGGGTCCGCTAGTTTATATATAAAAATGAGATGGCCTTCGTATCTCTGCGATGCCTGCCTTAACGGCTTAACCTATTTCTTTTCTGTAAAAAGTGCTTTCTTTGAACTTCCCTGTAGAAGGTTTATAAAAAAAACCGGCTAAAAACCTCTTGTTTTGTTGCCGAAAAATTAAGAAAGCTGAGACGTCTAAATTTCACAATTTTGCATAATCTATACTCGTACATCGCTACCTACGAATTTAAAAATTCAAAAGCCTCTCCTTAGAAATCAAGTTTTGCTACATACGACAACTGTATTCTGAGGTAGCTACGGCTACTCTATAAAAGTTCTTGCTTGAACCTTCTCTGTTGAAGATTTGTGGCCCTAGACAGTGCTTGTACGATATGGGTATGAAATGAGAGGTGTTGGTGAGAGGTTTAACAGGCAGTGCTTCTAAGTCCCATGTCCGAACCCCTTTCCCAAATACCGACCAAAACGTTGACCAAGTACAACCTTGGATGCGTTTGTACGATATGCGTATAAAAGTGGTGTAAAAAAAGTTTTTTAGCAAAAGGGCCGTGGCACTTCCCATGAAATATAACTTTTCATGCTAAGTATCTCTAAAAGGTTCCAAGGTAGGAACCTGGAAATTTGTAAGGAGATATGTATACGATACTATTATACTCACGAAAAAAATCGAGTTATTGGCACCAATACATACTTAATTTTTAAGCTGAGTTCCTTCGAAAGGGTTCATGTCAGGGACTAATTAATCTTTAAGGCTGAATATCTCTACAAATTTGTATCGCAAATACCTGGGAATTGGCATGGAGATATACGATATAAATGCCATTTTCGAGTAATAGGAAAAGGGGAAGTGGTACCACACAAAATGATTTTTTCGAATAAAGAAAATATAGGTATAGGTAATCGTGAATTATGGAAATAAATTCAACAAAAATCTATTTTGTGCAGAACGAAGTCTGCGGGGTCAGCTAGGGTTGTATAAATGTGAACAGGACCAATCCAGTAAAATTGAGGAAGTATCTACTACGACAACGGCCTTCTTTTCTACCAAAGGCTTCTCTAAAGGCCGGTTGGTCACTCCACTGTTTCTATTAGTACGCTACCAGCCTTGTCTTCGTCAGGCCGGAGCCCCTAGAACTTCAGCGTTGCTTTTACCTTCCGCGGATTTCACCAGGAAGGTTACGGCTCTGCTGCTTCTCTTCTTTTTTTAACTGCCTTAGGGGCTTGGGCAGGAGGTTTCTTTTTTGGCTTCGGACGCTCTTGCTGTCTCCGACTTTCTACCTTGGACCAATCCTCTTCGGACGGGGTATTCTTCGATTCCTCGTCCCTTTGCGTCTTGGTCGAACCTAAAGGCTGAGGGTCGGAGTTCGTCCGAGCCCTCTTGTTTGATGAGCCCGGTTCGTCGCCCTCTCTTTATTTGAGCTAAATGGGCCCATATAACTCAACACCTCTTCGAGAAGAGCCATACCGTTTTTTATGTCCATGGACACGGTCCTCTGCCCAAGTGCGGCTGTTTCCATTGTACGCAGCACCGTTAGCGCAGGTTCCAAACACTGGTCTTGCGTTTTTCCCTTAAGGCTGAATAACGTCATTGCGCTTTTTAAAGGGGTTGTCTTCTTTTGTGTGGGATCTAGCCTTCCGCCGGTGGCAGCGGGTATGGCCATTCTAGCAGGGGTTTTTAGGACCGGCGATCTTAGCAGTTTACTGCTTTTCATAAATGCGACCTCGTCGCCTTTCCCTTTCTCCATTCTTACTTCTTGGTTTTTATTTAATAAATTCATTCTTTTGGGTCTCCGCTCCAAGCCGCTATCTCCGCACGATGAGCAGCCGTTATCGACTCCCGTGGTTATCTATGCTTATGCAGGGAGCCTGTGTTCAGTGCCACAATCCGGCATTAGTCAGAAGTTCTCAAACTGAGCCTGCACCGCCAACTTAATGGCGACGCGCTTTGAAAGTACTTGAAGACCTGCTAGGGTTTTAACGAGACAATGCCGATATTAACCTACCAGCCATTTCACCAAGGT
>CAXKVI010000001.1:63096721-63193433 GCA_964058755.1 Campiglossa producta | reverse complement strand
GGTATGTCTTTATAAATTGATGTTGAGCAAGGGAATCGAAGCAACGGTTACTAAATTATAGAATTAGTTAAACACATATACACATAGCCATTTCCATTGCCTTTTTTACCATTCTCGTAGATGTAGGTAGATATGCATGAATGTAACTTCGGCTAGGAATGTGATACGAGGGATTTTCCTACCAAAATTGGTGTTTTTTGCCTGTTGGTAAGATGGTAGGACTATTTAAATTTTGAAAGTTTTCTAACTTCGTTTAAGAAAAATCATATTTTGTGATCTTGAGCTGTTTCGTAGCGAGGATACACGATGGCATTTTATTACCATTCCAAATTTATTACTTTCATCATTTTTTTACAGACTCAGCTGTGATGCAAACTGGTTTCCTAAAATACGGGTACTGTATCAGAATCGGGTTTAAGGGTGATCCTTCCAGATACATACTAGAATGATTCTTTAAACCTTGTTAAATCAGCATTTTTCCGTATTCATTTTTACATATGAGTTGAATAGCGGGAAAGTTTTGAAAGGAAGTTTTTTCATCCAATGACAACAGCTGAATCTGAATCACAATATCACTTCAGGCTTAACAAATAACTTATAAGATATGTATGTATGGGTAACAGAAAAAAACCTGTTGAGTTTTTATTTTGGTAAAATTCAGTTGGGTAATGGTACACGGCTAAAAAAATTAACCTAAATTTTAAACCCGTATAAATTAAATCAATTTTTCAAACTTTTTTGTACAATATTTCAAACCCTCCAAATACCTACAAATATTTTCAATTTCTTTTGGTTTCGATTTAAAATCTAAAGGACAAAGCAGTCTAAATTTTTTATTTTGGTTTGTTTGAATGTAGGTAATTGAATTTTGCCCATAAAAACTTCATGTGCGTCATAGCTCAGCGATATAGACCCTCATACAGTTCCGGGTGAACGTGAGCGTGAATGAGTGGATGCTTTCTATTGCGTACACAAAGGAAAAGAATTCCTAATCAATTCTTTTGTGCGTTCAGGCACATCTGTCAAATGATTTCAATTCTCCAAAAAATGTGAAAAAAAAAATCAAAGTTTGGCATGGTAATTGCCAAATTTCAACACTCACTTGCGAAGGGTTTGTGTCACTTTGTGTTCGCACACAATTCACTGTGAGATAGTAAAATAAGCATTTCAAAGCATATTTAACACTTTCACTTAATTTTATATGCCTAATATCAAAGATATTTTAGTTGTTTTTCCACGTACGCATGATTTTATTGGAATAGTGGAGCACTATCATTGATAGTCTATCAACATATTACACAAAAGAAAATTGTTCACGCTCACCCGCGTTCACGATCAAAAAGATGTGTTTATGGGGCTTATAGCAGTCGGCTGTGACTCCTGAGCGTTTTCGTTCGAAACTTGCCAGCTACCACATTTTATTACTTTTATTTTATTCTTAAAACTTTTCGGTTTAAAATTAAAACTTTTCGGTCTAAAATTTAAACTTTTGGGTTTGAAACTTCAAATTTGTTTTTGAAAGCTTATTCAAGATTGAATTTTGCCAACAACTTTTATGTGTGCGATGTAGCTCAGTGGTAGAGCAGACGGGCATGATGCGGGGAGTCTTGGTTCGAATTCCCGCCAACGGACAAAAAATTTATTTTATCTTTAAAAAATTGTTAAAACATTATTTGTTTATAATTGAAACCCGATTCATTTAGCCAATTTTCATGAAAACTGGTCTAGATTGAATTTGAATCCAAATTTGGTTTGGTCATATATGTAGTCCTAGATGAGAATATGTGTTTGTGTGTGAATGGACAAAATTAAAATCCATTTATCATCTTGACTTATTTCTTTCTACTGTCGCTGTCTTTCATTTCGATTTTTATTTTGAGTTTTCGAACTAAATTATGCTTCATAGTAAAGAACACGTAAAGGGAAACTATAACAATAGAAACAAAGTAAAGTGGAAATAAGTTAATAAGCTTATGATTAAACCTAAAAACGGTTATTTATTGCCATCGTCCAACAGCAATTTTCTCTTTTCTTTTCTTTGGTTTGTAGCGGCATGAACTAATCTAAACAGATATACGTTAGTAAATATCTCAAAAACATCCCAAGGGTAAAGGGTTTATAATACATTATTACAATGGGTCGCTTAAGGTGGAATTTTTTTGGGAACCGTTAATTCGCAGAATGAATTTGTTTGCCGAATTTGGCAAACAAAGTGAGTGTGAGGAGCTTGAGATCCGGCGGATGACGGAAGGTTTTAAAACCGGGGAAAGTTCCTGTAAGGACAATAATGGCGACCTGATAACCGACGTACAGAGTGTACTTAAGTTATGGAGGGATCACTTTTCCTCACTGCTAAATTACGAGGGAGACGTCGAACCCGATGTCCCAATCCCTGACGATGGAAAAGTCGTCCCACCACCTGTATATGATGAAGTGAGGATAGCTATATCATATCATATCATATCATTTATTAACATTAAAAGTTCAGTAAAACTTGAAGTTTTTAAGCGTATAAATATGCAAATTCGGTAACATGTTAATATTCAACAAAGGTAGGTATAAATTACAAGTTTTTATAACTATAAATATTTATTATTTATCTAATAAAGGAAAAAGAAATGAAGATAAAGATGACTAGGAACCATATATGTAGATTTGCAACTGCCGTTTCAAAGTATTCAACTGATTTTGAAGTTTTATTGAAATTGTTAATGAATTTCATAACCTAATAACACTAACGAAAAACAATCTTGAGGCTACTAAAGTTTCAAACTTTGGTATTATGATGTTGCAAGTGCGAGACGATTGCACGATGTTCAACTCGCGGTAGAGATATTCTGGTTTACGATTTGAAAACAATTTAAATAAAAATACAATATTTCGAAAATTTAGGTAGTCTTGTAGACTACAACCCAGAATGTTTTTTTGGAAAGGACGATATATAAACAAATTTCTTCTTACTATAAATGATTCGAGCAGCATTGTTTAGAGCTAACGTAACGATTAACGACTGTACTAGTTTAAGTTTTGTATCACTTGGCATACAATAACAAGCATGCCAGAGATTCCTTAAGGTAAAGTATATTTTAGAGATACAATGGTTGATGTGATCTGTTTATTATCATGAGCAGGCCGAATACCTTCAATAACGTTTACCATAGCCGTGGGGCAGCTGTGATTCGCTAGAAGCCCGGATTGGAACTAACTCAGCAGAATGTATTTATTCAAATGTTTAATAATTTGTGAAGACAAAAAATTTTCAAACACCTTAGCTAAAGCAGGTAGAATGCTTATGGGCCTATTAGTCGAAGAGCCAGTAAATGTCTGACGACACATATTTTAGGAAAGCTCAAAATTTGTTCACTAAGTCAGTTTTACCTCATCATCATCATTTATTGGCGCTTAACCGCCTAAGCCAGTTTTACCTACCATTCATGAAATTGACATTGGTTTGGTTGGGTCGCGGTATATACACCCGTCGTGACAGCGTGACAGGCAGTGATTTTGTCACTTCACCAAGATATTTTAGGACGACTGCCCTTTGATATATTTCATCGTCAAAAACCAACATGCCTGACGTCTTCCGCGGTAGCTGCCTTGTAAAAAAAAAAAAAAAAAAATTATGTTTTTTTTAAACATATTTTAGGAAATATGAAATTTGAATATACACAGCACTAGAAGCTTATGTTTTGAAGGCCTGACCGATCAGCCGGTAGGTATGGGCAGCCAGACGTGAAAACTTTTTCCCTCGCAGGCCAGAATGTAGGTATTGACCTATTTATTTCACTAAAAAATGATTTATCGTATTTTCAACTGTGCCAGTTTCAAATTAAGGTATACTTTTTACACACTTAAAAAAATTAAAGTAAAATAAAAACAAGTAATGAAGTCTAAGTTCGGGTAAACCGAACATTAAATACCCGGAACAAGTGCAGTATACGGACAATGCTGATATAAAAAAACGAAAAGTTGAGATCGATAGGTATTAATAAAAGAAACATAACGGTATATTTTTTTTGTTGGGCAAACAACAACAACAAAAGTTATTGAGGGTCAAAGTTCATTTAAAACATTTTTTAAAATCAAAATATCTTCAATACTATTGCACCGATTTCCAAATTTTTTTTGCATTGGATAGGTAATTGAATTACCTTTTATTTGAGGTACCACTGCTGTGGGTGCAAAACCGCGTATGTACAAAATTTTAAATTTTTACTAAAAATAACCCCCAAAAAATTTACACTTGCCGATAAGCGACCGGGGGTTTAATTCACAGTTTTTTTGTGTAAAACACCTCCGACGCATTGGGGAAATTTTAGTATAGACTCGCACAGCTAGAAAAAAAACGGTTTTTTCAGGAGGATAGAGGAGCTTTTTCTGAACACAAATATATAATCTTAGCGTAAGGACCCTTATATTTACTGAGATAATGGTTGTTGAAGTTTTGCAAATTTTGCATGGCACTATAGGTAACTAACGCACAATTTTTTAAATTTCATCTATTTTCACAAAATTATAAATTTTCACCATCGCACGGCTATACACAGATATTTCACAACAAATTTGTTGTCAAAGAAGGATGTTGCCACACTTAAACAAAAAATAAAAAAAAAACATATTTTTTTTATTTCAACACCTTTCCGCGTAGGCGGCCTTCGGCCGCGCTTATTTAAAATAACCCTGGGCTACGCCATCCCATGTCCGGACGTGTGCACCAACTGCGGCTACCGCCGCAGTGAGTACTTCTGCGTAGTAAACCCATTTGGCGGAGTCCGGACGTGTGCTCTAACCGTGGCTACCGCCACGGTGAGTCCTTCTGCATAGTACACCAACGTATTAACAAAATATACATACACATACATACATATGCACAAATAAATATGCGTAATTTACTTAGTAAATTTAACACTTTTAAACATCGAATTTTTTAAGTATTTTACGGGATAGGAATACAAACAGCATATCAAATGAAAGGTAATTTTACAACCTATTCAATGAAGAAAAAATTTTGAAAATCGGTTCGATACTTTAAGAGAAATTTAGATTTAAAAAATGCTTCATATGAACTTTGACCCTTAATAACTTCTGTTATTATCAATTGCCCACAAAAAAATTTGTGTAGTTATACTCATCTTGACCATGTCTATCAATCCTCACACTCCTTTTTTTGATTTTGGAATTGTCCGTATACTGCACTTAAGCCTTCATCCCTATTATTCTAGTATACCTTGTACCAATTTCATCGTTCGACCGTAATCAGTTTAAAAGTTATGATCCGTGAAATTTTCAAATATGCCTCCTTGAAAAGTGGCTCGCCCACTTTAAAAAATGTATCAAAAAATTATTATATAATGACCAGGGGGTTTTACCTAAAAAATTATATCATTTTAGCCATTTCCGTTACCGAATTATATCAATTTAGGTGATTTTCGAAGCTTTCGATATCGAAAGTGGGCGTGGTTGGGGAGCCACTTTATCCAATTTCATCAGGTATACTGCCAATGATACTAGTATTCTTTGTGCCAAATTTCATCATTCTATCGTAATCAGTTTTAAACGACCTGTAAAATTTTCAAAAATTCCTCCCCTAACAAATGTATGGAAAAATCATAAGCGAATGACTAGGGGGATTCACCTATAAAATTATATCATTTTAGCCATTTCAGCTCCCGAGATATGTCAATTTATGTGATTTTCGAAATTTTCGATATCGAAAAAGTGGGCGTGGTTATCATCCGATTTCGCTCATTTTCAATAGCAGTCTACCTTGGCCAGAAAGTAACCTGTATACAAAATTTCATGCAAATATCTCAATTTTTACTTAAGTTATCGTGTACACGGACAGACGGACGGACATGCCTTAATGAACTTTTTTTTTCGACCTAAGAGCTTTCATATATGGAACTCTATATCTACCTCGATTATTTTGTGCCGTTACATAGTACCGTTATGTGAACAAAATTATAATACCCTTGCACTAGTACTAGTACGTTGGGTATAAAAATAAATACAAATAAGAAATTTAAACCCTGATGGAACCCCGAACGCCCTTTCATGCTTATCGCCCGCACCAAAATCTCTATGCGTTATACGGCTGATACATTATCGCAAATTCCGAATCATCTGCCGGTCACTTTGACCTGGAACAGAACATTACTTTTCCACGCGCAAGCTTATTTGACACGTAAAATCCAAAGAATTTTGGTATTTTTGTTGTTGTTGTTGTTCAAAAATATTTAATTATCAATAGTTAAAATTACGTTCAATATAAAAAGGCAAAATAAAAGAGTTATGCAAAAAATGGTAAGACCTGGGATCGAATCGTGAGACAAAAATTGTATTTAAGACCTACACATGCCATTACTTTAAGCAACAAATAATCAGCTGTATGCACATGTACAAGGAAGATAAAAAAATGCTTTTCATTGTTATTGTTCTGGTTTAAAGTTAGTGAGCTTTAGTGGTGTTGCTCGTAAGAATAAGCCATGGGCATAACGGCCTGCTCTTACTACGGATGTGGCGGATGTGGAGTTTCAGAATTTTGCGGACTAGCGTGATGAAAAACTGCAGAGTAAATCTCCTAAGATAAAGTTTATTTTTTTATGAAATGTGGGTAGTGACAACCCTACAAGCAATATAACCACACCTCTCAATAAGCAACTACTTCTTGCCGGCTTCGAAAACATCCGCATACATATGTTGGTGAATTATTCCGGATTTCCGGCGTTTTCGGATGCAGTTGCAAATATCCGCAATATCCCTACTTCTTATTTATTAGTATCACTTTATTCTCAAAAGCTGACATAATTGCAAGAAGTGAAATATAAACTTGAGTACGTTTACTGGTACTGGCTTGTTTTATTTTAGTTTATATATCTATATATTAATACGCTAACACTCTCCGCATACAAATTTTCACATCCCAATTTCGTATAGTATTTATAGATAGATCCCTATAAAAGTTATATTGGAAACTTAGTATGGACAAATTCTACTCTCTCGCAAAAAAAAAATTTGAACATTATGCTTAGTTTATTTATTATTAAACAAAAAAGAGGTCTACAATTTCTCCAGCTATTTTGTTATCTCCACTTTCTGTTATACCCGCACTATACATCACTATTCAGCACTCTTATAAATCTCCCAAAGCCACACCCACCCTCTCATTCCCTTACACATACACGTACATATCTATGCAATGATCCAGCAGCTGCCACTTGCTTTTATTTTTGTGCCAAAAAAAAACAACAAAATGTACCAAATTATATCCTCCTAGGCATCTAAACACCAATTGTAAGCTAAGAAATCCAGCTTCACTTCTGGCTTTATATATTTAAGTTTTTGCCTATTGGTAAAGTTTATTTTTTTAACGATATGATTTTATAAGCAAAATTCAACAATGTTAAAATCGAAATTTAAATAACGTACGGACTTTAACTAAAGATCAATTTTACATGAGACACAGGCCAAAAAAAAACTCTTCTAAACATCGCCAAAGAAGGGTCAGGCAAGGGTAAAGTTATGACATCCAACAACATGGTAAAAATGAGGGAAACGATCCCAATATCTCAGTTACCAAGGGATGACATACTAAAGCAGATCATCTTTGAAAAAAAATTTAGAGTTAGAATTGGGAGACAAGGCAACCTGGGGGGTCACTCTGTATTGCGATGCGAAAGAAAATTTTTTCGCATTTGCCTTAGCGACACTCTGTAACTCAACTATCGCAACGGAAATTGACATTTTCGGATTTGTTTTTTCCCTTTTCGCATTCATTTTTTCCCTCTCGAATCGCGTACACTCTGTATCGCGAAAGTGAAATGTCAATTGCTTTGTCTTCCTACAACAAAACGCAGTCGAACCGCTATCGCACCGCTAAACAATTTTGAATAAAATTAAATTTTTAAACATATTCTTGTAAATTATTGTAGAGCTATTAGTATACCTACCTTTCTTATCGAAAAACATGTTTATTTTGGCGCTTATTTCGCAAAATTAATAAAAAAAATATTATTTTTTTTTTAAAAATATTTTGTTTAACTTTTAAATTTACAAAATAATTACCAAAAATTTGTAAGAAAACTTCAATTATATATAGTAGTATATTCAAATTTCATATTTCCTAAAATATGTTTAAAAAAAAAAAAAAAAAAATTATGTTTTTTTTAAACATATTTTAGGAAATATGAAATTTGAATATACACAGCACTAGAAGCTTATGTTTTGAAGGCCTGACCGATCAGCCGGTAGGTATGGGCAGCCAGACGTGAAAACTTTTTCCCTCGCAGGCCAGAATGTAGGTATTGACCTATTTATTTCACTAAAAAATGATTTATCGTATTTTCAACTGTGCCAGTTTCAAATTAAGGTATACTTTTTACACACTTAAAAAAATTAAAGTAAAATAAAAACAAGTAATGAAGTCTAAGTTCGGGTAAACCGAACATTAAATACCCAGCGGTAGTTTTCATATGATTTTCGAAATATTCCATTTCGAAAGTAGGTGTGGTTGGGAAGCGATTTCATCCCTATTATTCTAGTATACCTTGTACCAATTTCATCGTTCGACCGTAATCAGTTTAAAAGTTATGATCCGTGAAATTTTCAAATATGCCTCCTTGAAAAGTGGCTCGCCCACTTTAAAAAATGTATCAAAAAATTATTATATAATGACCAGGGGGTTTTACCTAAAAAATTATATCATTTTAGCCATTTCCGTTACCGAATTATATCAATTTAGGTGATTTTCGAAGCTTTCGATATCGAAAGTGGGCGTGGTTGGGGAGCCACTTTATCCAATTTCATCAGGTATACTGCCAATGATACTAGTATTCTTTGTGCCAAATTTCATCATTCTATCGTAATCAGTTTTAAACGACCTGTAAAATTTTCAAAAATTCCTCCCCTAAAAAATGTATGGAAAAATCATAAGCGAATGACTAGGGGGATTCACCTATAAAATTATATCATTTTAGCCATTTCAGCTCCCGAGATATGTCAATTTATGTGATTTTCGAAATTTTCGATATCGAAAAAGTGGGCGTGGTTATCATCCGATTTCGCTCATTTTCAATAGCAGTCTACCTTGGCCAGAAAGTAACCTGTATACAAAATTTCATGCAAATATCTCAATTTTTACTTAAGTTATCGTGTACACGGACAGACGGACGGACATGCCTTAATGAACTTTTTTTTTCGACCTAAGAGCTTTCATATATGGAACTCTATATCTACCTCGATTATTTTGTGCCGTTACATAGTACCGTTATGTGAACAAAATTATAATACCCTTGCACTAGTACTAGTACGTTGGGTATAAAAATAAATACAAATAAGAAATTTAAACCCTGATGGAACCCCGAACGCCCTTTCATGCTTATCGCCCGCACCAAAATCTCTATGCGTTATACGGCTGATACATTATCGCAAATTCCGAATCATCTGCCGGTCACTTTGACCTGGAACAGAACATTACTTTTCCACGCGCAAGCTTATTTGACACGTAAAATCCAAAGAATTTTGGTATTTTTGTTGTTGTTGTTGTTCAAAAATATTTAATTATCAATAGTTAAAATTACGTTCAATATAAAAAGGCAAAATAAAAGAGTTATGCAAAAAATGGTAAGACCTGGGATCGAATCGTGAGACAAAAATTGTATTTAAGACCTACACATGCCATTACTTTAAGCAACAAATAATCAGCTGTATGCACATGTACAAGGAAGATAAAAAAATGCTTTTCATTGTTATTGTTCTGGTTTAAAGTTAGTGAGCTTTAGTGGTGTTGCTCGTAAGAATAAGCCATGGGCATAACGGCCTGCTCTTACTACGGATGTGGCGGATGTGGAGTTTCAGAATTTTGCGGACTAGCGTGATGAAAAACTGCAGAGTAAATCTCCTAAGATAAAGTTTATTTTTTTATGAAATGTGGGTAGTGACAACCCTACAAGCAATATAACCACACCTCTCAATAAGCAACTACTTCTTGCCGGCTTCGAAAACATCCGCATACATATGTTGGTGAATTATTCCGGATTTCCGGCGTTTTCGGATGCAGTTGCAAATATCCGCAATATCCCTACTTCTTATTTATTAGTATCACTTTATTCTCAAAAGCTGACATAATTGCAAGAAGTGAAATATAAACTTGAGTACGTTTACTGGTACTGGCTTGTTTTATTTTAGTTTATATATCTATATATTAATACGCTAACACTCTCCGCATACAAATTTTCACATCCCAATTTCGTATAGTATTTATAGATAGATCCCTATAAAAGTTATATTGGAAACTTAGTATGGACAAATTCTACTCTCTCGCAAAAAAAAAATTTGAACATTATGCTTAGTTTATTTATTATTAAACAAAAAAGAGGTCTACAATTTCTCCAGCTATTTTGTTATCTCCACTTTCTGTTATACCCGCACTATACATCACTATTCAGCACTCTTATAAATCTCCCAAAGCCACACCCACCCTCTCATTCCCTTACACATACACGTACATATCTATGCAATGATCCAGCAGCTGCCACTTGCTTTTATTTTTGTGCCAAAAAAAAACAACAAAATGTACCAAATTATATCCTCCTAGGCATCTAAACACCAATTGTAAGCTAAGAAATCCAGCTTCACTTCTGGCTTTATATATTTAAGTTTTTGCCTATTGGTAAAGTTTATTTTTTTAACGATATGATTTTATAAGCAAAATTCAACAATGTTAAAATCGAAATTTAAATAACGTACGGACTTTAACTAAAGATCAATTTTACATGAGACACAGGCCAAAAAAAAACTCTTCTAAACATCGCCAAAGAAGGGTCAGGCAAGGGTAAAGTTATGACATCCAACAACATGGTAAAAATGAGGGAAACGATCCCAATATCTCAGTTACCAAGGGATGACATACTAAAGCAGATCATCTTTGAAAAAAAATTTAGAGTTAGAATTGGGAGACAAGGCAACCTGGGGGGTCACTCTGTATTGCGATGCGAAAGAAAATTTTTTCGCATTTGCCTTAGCGACACTCTGTAACTCAACTATCGCAACGGAAATTGACATTTTCGGATTTGTTTTTTCCCTTTTCGCATTCATTTTTTCCCTCTCGAATCGCGTACACTCTGTATCGCGAAAGTGAAATGTCAATTGCTTTGTCTTCCTACAACAAAACGCAGTCGAACCGCTATCGCACCGCTAAACAATTTTGAATAAAATTAAATTTTTAAACATATTCTTGTAAATTATTGTAGAGCTATTAGTATACCTACCTTTCTTATCGAAAAACATGTTTATTTTGGCGCTTATTTCGCAAAATTAATAAAAAAAATATTATTTTTTTTTTAAAAATATTTTGTTTAACTTTTAAATTTACAAAATAATTACCAAAAATTTGTAAGAAAACTTCAATTATATATAGTAGTATATTCAAATTTCATATTTCCTAAAATATGTTTAAAAAAAAAAAAAAAAAAATTATGTTTTTTTTAAACATATTTTAGGAAATATGAAATTTGAATATACACAGCACTAGAAGCTTATGTTTTGAAGGCCTGACCGATCAGCCGGTAGGTATGGGCAGCCAGACGTGAAAACTTTTTCCCTCGCAGGCCAGAATGTAGGTATTGACCTATTTATTTCACTAAAAAATGATTTATCGTATTTTCAACTGTGCCAGTTTCAAATTAAGGTATACTTTTTACACACTTAAAAAAATTAAAGTAAAATAAAAACAAGTAATGAAGTCTAAGTTCGGGTAAACCGAACATTAAATACCCAGCGGTAGTTTTCATATGATTTTCGAAATATTCCATTTCGAAAGTAGGTGTGGTTGGGAAGCGATTTCATCCCTATTATTCTAGTATACCTTGTACCAATTTCATCGTTCGACCGTAATCAGTTTAAAAGTTATGATCCGTGAAATTTTCAAATATGCCTCCTTGAAAAGTGGCTCGCCCACTTTAAAAAATGTATCAAAAAATTATTATATAATGACCAGGGGGTTTTACCTAAAAAATTATATCATTTTAGCCATTTCCGTTACCGAATTATATCAATTTAGGTGATTTTCGAAGCTTTCGATATCGAAAGTGGGCGTGGTTGGGGAGCCACTTTATCCAATTTCATCAGGTATACTGCCAATGATACTAGTATTCTTTGTGCCAAATTTCATCATTCTATCGTAATCAGTTTTAAACGACCTGTAAAATTTTCAAAAATTCCTCCCCTAAAAAATGTATGGAAAAATCATAAGCGAATGACTAGGGGGATTCACCTATAAAATTATATCATTTTAGCCATTTCAGCTCCCGAGATATGTCAATTTATGTGATTTTCGAAATTTTCGATATCGAAAAAGTGGGCGTGGTTATCATCCGATTTCGCTCATTTTCAATAGCAGTCTACCTTGGCCAGAAAGTAACCTGTATACAAAATTTCATGCAAATATCTCAATTTTTACTTAAGTTATCGTGTACACGGACAGACGGACGGACATGCCTTAATGAACTTTTTTTTTCGACCTAAGAGCTTTCATATATGGAACTCTATATCTACCTCGATTATTTTGTGCCGTTACATAGTACCGTTATGTGAACAAAATTATAATACCCTTGCACTAGTACTAGTACGTTGGGTATAAAAATAAATACAAATAAGAAATTTAAACCCTGATGGAACCCCGAACGCCCTTTCATGCTTATCGCCCGCACCAAAATCTCTATGCGTTATACGGCTGATACATTATCGCAAATTCCGAATCATCTGCCGGTCACTTTGACCTGGAACAGAACATTACTTTTCCACGCGCAAGCTTATTTGACACGTAAAATCCAAAGAATTTTGGTATTTTTGTTGTTGTTGTTGTTCAAAAATATTTAATTATCAATAGTTAAAATTACGTTCAATATAAAAAGGCAAAATAAAAGAGTTATGCAAAAAATGGTAAGACCTGGGATCGAATCGTGAGACAAAAATTGTATTTAAGACCTACACATGCCATTACTTTAAGCAACAAATAATCAGCTGTATGCACATGTACAAGGAAGATAAAAAAATGCTTTTCATTGTTATTGTTCTGGTTTAAAGTTAGTGAGCTTTAGTGGTGTTGCTCGTAAGAATAAGCCATGGGCATAACGGCCTGCTCTTACTACGGATGTGGCGGATGTGGAGTTTCAGAATTTTGCGGACTAGCGTGATGAAAAACTGCAGAGTAAATCTCCTAAGATAAAGTTTATTTTTTTATGAAATGTGGGTAGTGACAACCCTACAAGCAATATAACCACACCTCTCAATAAGCAACTACTTCTTGCCGGCTTCGAAAACATCCGCATACATATGTTGGTGAATTATTCCGGATTTCCGGCGTTTTCGGATGCAGTTGCAAATATCCGCAATATCCCTACTTCTTATTTATTAGTATCACTTTATTCTCAAAAGCTGACATAATTGCAAGAAGTGAAATATAAACTTGAGTACGTTTACTGGTACTGGCTTGTTTTATTTTAGTTTATATATCTATATATTAATACGCTAACACTCTCCGCATACAAATTTTCACATCCCAATTTCGTATAGTATTTATAGATAGATCCCTATAAAAGTTATATTGGAAACTTAGTATGGACAAATTCTACTCTCTCGCAAAAAAAAAATTTGAACATTATGCTTAGTTTATTTATTATTAAACAAAAAAGAGGTCTACAATTTCTCCAGCTATTTTGTTATCTCCACTTTCTGTTATACCCGCACTATACATCACTATTCAGCACTCTTATAAATCTCCCAAAGCCACACCCACCCTCTCATTCCCTTACACATACACGTACATATCTATGCAATGATCCAGCAGCTGCCACTTGCTTTTATTTTTGTGCCAAAAAAAAACAACAAAATGTACCAAATTATATCCTCCTAGGCATCTAAACACCAATTGTAAGCTAAGAAATCCAGCTTCACTTCTGGCTTTATATATTTAAGTTTTTGCCTATTGGTAAAGTTTATTTTTTTAACGATATGATTTTATAAGCAAAATTCAACAATGTTAAAATCGAAATTTAAATAACGTACGGACTTTAACTAAAGATCAATTTTACATGAGACACAGGCCAAAAAAAAACTCTTCTAAACATCGCCAAAGAAGGGTCAGGCAAGGGTAAAGTTATGACATCCAACAACATGGTAAAAATGAGGGAAACGATCCCAATATCTCAGTTACCAAGGGATGACATACTAAAGCAGATCATCTTTGAAAAAAAATTTAGAGTTAGAATTGGGAGACAAGGCAACCTGGGGGGTCACTCTGTATTGCGATGCGAAAGAAAATTTTTTCGCATTTGCCTTAGCGACACTCTGTAACTCAACTATCGCAACGGAAATTGACATTTTCGGATTTGTTTTTTCCCTTTTCGCATTCATTTTTTCCCTCCCGAATCGCGTACACTCTGTATCGCGAAAGTGAAATGTCAATTGCTTTGTCTTCCTACAACAAAACGCAGTCGAACCGCTATCGCACCGCTAAACAATTTTGAATAAAATTAAATTTTTAAACATATTCTTGTAAATTATTGTAGAGCTATTAGTATACCTACCTTTCTTATCGAAAAACATGTTTATTTTGGCGCTTATTTCGCAAAATTAATAAAAAAAATATTATTTTTTTTTAAAAATATTTTGTTTAACTTTTAAATTTACAAAATAATTACCAAAAATTTGTAAGAAAACTTCAATTAAACTAATAAAATTATGTTTATACGGACGTGATTTTGCATATACACACGCATGCATACATATTTCAATACACATAAAAGGTATATATATAGGTACAAATGTCTTTTGCAAGTACAAGTGTTTGCAGCATAGCATACAGTTAGGCGCCAAATTAAAAGAAATGGTAAGGGTAAAAGCATAGGACAAGAGCCTTCACTTAAAGTATGCAATGAAAATTGTCAACTTGCGGTTAGTTTTACAACAGTGATGGGAACCCAAGCAAGAAAATAACCAAAGGCCGCAGAACGCAGCACTGTTAGCAATGCTATAGCAATACAGAGTACCATTTGCTTATCGCATCGCATTTCACTTTCGAATCGCATTGAATTTCGAATCGCAATACAGAGTGACCCCCCTGGGTACAGTCCAGAACAGACACAATACATCGTTCACATACCATCGTGTGGTACACAGATGGATCAAAAACCCCAGAGGGAAGATTTCAATGCCTCTGGGAGAATAAGCGAGCATCTTTCAAGCGGAAGCATACGCCATATACCAGCGTGGTTACAGGAATGAGCGTATCGCCATACTAAGCGACAGTCAGGCCGCACTCAAAGCGATTTCGTCATGCGAGATAAAATCAGCGCTTATTCGGGAGTGTGTAGAAAGGTTGAACCAACTAGGAACATATAACAGCGTGTTGCTAGCATGGGTTCCAGGCCACACAGGTGTCGAGGGAAACGAGCAGGCGGATAGCCTAGCGAGACAAGCGGCAAGCGTAAGGCCAATTGGGCCTGAACCGATACTGCCAGTAGGACCTCAGAATATTAGGGAATACCTGAGGGAAGATGAGGAAAGAAAAAGGGTGGAATATTGGCGCGTTGTGCCAGGTCTGCGGCAATCGAAAATGTTCCTAGGGGGATATAGTATCTCTCGGTACAAAGAAGTTATAGGCCTCCCTAAAAATAATCTAAGAATGTTAACTGGTATTCCTACAGGTAATTGCAGACTCAACAGCCATATGCACAAACTGGACATACGAGCAGACGACACATGCCGTTATTGTCACACAACAGCAGAGACTGCAGAGCATATCCTTCTGGCATGCGACGCAATTGCCAGGAAAAGGTTCCTGGGATCACCATGGCCAGAGCAGAACCAAATACAAACCCTCAAGCTGTTTTTTCGAGAATTTATCATGATGCGCATGCCGCGATCGTACCACTCCTATTGGTGCGGTCGCGGCTTGCTCATCATGATTTACTTCTCGAGAAACACAATAAGATGAGGGCACAATAGACCTTCGGTCGCAGTGCTATCCTCAATTAAAAATCTATCTATCTAATGCTGATTTCGTTTCATCGAAAAAAAATGTACACTTGCACGTTGAACATGTTTACACCCTTGCACAGAATACTGTAAAAGTGTGATAAAAGTGTACCCGTTCTACACGAACTTGCTATATCGATAAAATGAACAAAAAACACTGCCGGTTTGCTACACTATGCTATGGCAAAATCCAATTTATTTCACCAAATTTATCTGTCTAATAAAATTTTCGCCAGCTGATTTTCAGTGCAACCAGCTAACCGTCAAAGCTTCAGAGGTTAAAAAGTGTGAGTTTTATGGGAAACGAAAACATATTATTCTGTTTGACGTTTTACCTTAATTTTGCAAACGAAAATGGAAAATTGAAGAGTGTAAAAAATGCGAATTTTTTTGATGAAACGAAATCACCATAACTCTACTTTTTTTACGAATAACACATTTTTACTTTGATTATTTGATGTTCTAAGCTTTTCTCGATTTTTTAAAAGTTTAATTCACCAATGAAATTTTTAAGGGGTTAAATATTGGAAAAGTATATTTTCTAAGCAGAAAATATATTTTACATACAGTTGAAGATTGCCCAGAAAAATATCCCCAGACGCTGGCAAGTATAAGTAGTTGCTGACTTCATTTAGACACCTCAATTGACAGAACTCTGATTTTTTTTAAATTTTCCTTGCTTAAAAAATAAAATAAAAGCGAAAAATTAAAAAAAAAAAACAATCTTCAATTCTTGCCTCCACCGAGAATCGAAGTCAGGTGTCCTGCAAGTAGTATACATTTATAGCCATTCTGGTATGTATAAAAAGGGTGCAACTAGTCTCTTCATAGGACATGCTCAAACAAATGTGACCAATTTATTCCATCTAAAAGAGACTAAACAGCCGATAGCCCTGGAAGCTAGTGCTGTTTTTCTCCAAAATTAAATTTTATAATTGATTATAAGTTTAATTAAATAAATAAATAAATAAATAAAAGAGACTAAAAAAGTAGTAGTCTACTGTTCCTCTGCGATACGAACATTTACTAATGTAGCTTTTTACATAAGTAACTCAACTTTTTTGTATGAAAACACATTTTCTACTTTGATAATTTGATGTGCTATGCTTTTCGATTTTTAAATAGTTTTTTTACTTATGAAATTTTTAGAGGAATAAAATATTGGAAAAGTATAACTAAGCAAAAAAAGTATTTTCAAACTAAAAAGTGAAGTTAGTTATATAGAATTAAAAATGTCGATCGCCACACCAGAATTGTAATTTTCAAAAAGTGGCTTTAAAAAAAATTTGTTTAAAAGAAAAAACATTTAGATATACTGCACCACCCTATTGTGTGGATTCTTTGCATGGTATTACTCAAATGAAAAGTTTAAATTCCCAAACAGCATATATATATGCGTGAAGCAAGAACACAGTAAACAGAAAAGTCTAACTTTAGTACCATTTTGGTGTTTATATATAACAAAACCGAAAAGTATTGAATTAATACCATGTTCGGTCTAATTAAAAGAGAGAGGAATTCAATCAAAGATTCTCTCAGGCAAAAAAAAAATAAAAAATTAATACAGTTTTATTATATTGCCTTCACCGAGAGTCGAACTCACAATTTATTGAATGCTAAACGGGGATGTCTACTATCAAGCCATCGAGTACTTATGCTTGCCAGCGTCTAATTACTGCTTTGTTATAAATGATAGCGATGAACCCCGTGCTCTGAAGAACAAACCACCGGACTTAATTTAATACTAAAGAGTAATTAATTTAATACTTTTCCGGCTTTGTTTTTAAACCAAAAGTACTGGAAACATTATAATGAGAGAGAGCGCTATAGATAGAGCGCTTTAGTATTATTTTGGTATTATTTTAAAACTATTTGGAATTAAAAAATTTGCAGAGTCTTAAATTAATACTATTTAGTATTAAAACTAAAATTTAATTCCAAAAAAGCTTAATTTCAATAGCGACTGGTATTAAAACTAAACTTTAATTTTTTACTGTGAAGAAAAAACGGTACCTTGCAAATTGCGCAGTCATCGAAAGTCCGACAAACACTCTCCCGCAAAAACTATGCGCTTCGAAAACCACTCCCACCCCTTTCCGCGCTCATTTCTCTCACATGAACGTACAAATATACAGCGATCCAGGCAGCTGCCACTTGCCTTCATTTTTGTGCCAAAAAAAAAAAATGTACCAAATCATATAAATATCATTGCATCCTCGCCATCATCATTCACATAATCACATAAATCACATAATCCAAGGTTTTTTGCAGAGCACTTCTGGATTTCTCCCTCAAAGTATGGACCAGGGAAACCTTATAAAGTGTTTATACAATATGGGTATCAAGTGAAAGGTGTTGATGAGTGTATTAATAAAAGACCCCGTTTCCGAGATATTGAACAAAATGTGAACCAGGAGGGGCCCTCGTGGGATAGGAATAGAGAAAACTAATATGAAAGAAGAAAAGCATGTGAAAAGGAAAAAGGAAGAGTAATTTTTTTTAAATCAGGCAAGTAAATGTTTAGGCAGGATTATAAGACAGGGATAGGGATAGGGATAGGGATAGGGATAGGGATAGGGATAGGGATAGGGATAGGGATAGGGATAGGGATAGGGATAGGGATAGGGATAGGGATAGGGATAGGGATAGGGATAGGGATAGGGATAGGGATAGGGATAGGGATAGGGATAGGGATAGGGATAGGGATAGGGATAGGGATAGGGATAGGGATAGGGATAGGGATAGGGATAGGGATAGGGATAGGGATAGGGATAGGGATAGGGATAGGGATAGGGATAGGGATAGGGATAGGGATAGGGATAGGGATAGGGATAGGGATAGGGATAGGGATAGGGATAGGGATAGGGATAGGGATAGGGATAGGGATAGGGATAGGGATAGGGATAGGGATAGGGATAGGGATAGGGATAGGGATAGGGATAGGGATAGGGATAGGGATAGGGATAGGGATAGGGATAGGGATAGGGATAGGGATAGGGATAGGGATAGGGATAGGGATAGGGATAGGGATAGGGATAGGGATAGGGATAGGGATAGGGATAGGGATAGGGATAGGGATAGGGATAGGGATAGGGATAGGGATAGGGATAGGGATAGGGATAGGGATAGGGATAGGGATAGGGATAGGGATAGGGATAGGGATAGGGATAGGGATAGGGATAGGGATAGGGATAGGGATAGGGATAGGGATAGGGATAGGGATAGGGATAGGGATAGGGATAGGGATAGGGATAGGGATAGGGATAGGGATAGGGATAGGGATAGGGATAGGGATAGGGATAGGGATAGGGATAGGGATAGGGATAGGGATAGGGATAGGGATAGGGATAGGGATAGGGATAGGGATAGGGATAGGGATAGGGATAGGGATAGGGATAGGGATAGGGATAGGGATAGGGATAGGGATAGGGATAGGGATAGGGATAGGGATAGGGATAGGGATAGGGATAGGGATAGGGATAGGGATAGGGATAGGGATAGGGATAGGGATAGGGATAGGGATAGGGATAGGGATAGGGATAGGGATAGGGATAGGGATAGGGATAGGGATAGGGATAGGGATAGGGATAGGGATAGGGATAGGGATAGGGATAGGGATAGGGATAGGGATAGGGATAGGGATAGGGATAGGGATAGGGATAGGGATAGGGATAGGGATAGGGATAGGGATAGGGATAGGGATAGGGATAGGGATAGGGATAGGGATAGGGATAGGGATAGGGATAGGGATAGGGATAGGGATAGGGATAGGGATAGGGATAGGGATAGGGATAGGGATAGGGATAGGGATAGGGATAGGGATAGGGATAGGGATAGGGATAGGGATAGGGATAGGGATAGGGATAGGGATAGGGATAGGGATAGGGATAGGGATAGGGATAGGGATAGGGATAGGGATAGGGATAGGGATAGGGATAGGGATAGGGATAGGGATAGGGATAGGGATAGGGATAGGGATAGGGATAGGGATAGGGATAGGGATAGGGATAGGGATAGGGATAGGGATAGGGATAGGGATAGGGATAGGGATAGGGATAGGGATAGGGATAGGGATAGGGATAGGGATAGGGATAGGGATAGGGATAGGGATAGGGATAGGGATAGGGATAGGGATAGGGATAGGGATAGGGATAGGGATAGGGATAGGGATAGGGATAGGGATAGGGATAGGGATAGGGATAGGGATAGGGATAGGGATAGGGATAGGGATAGGGATAGGGATAGGGATAGGGATAGGGATAGGGATAGGGATAGGGATAGGGATAGGGATAGGGATAGGGATAGGGATAGGGATAGGGATAGGGATAGGGATAGGGATAGGGATAGGGATAGGGATAGGGATAGGGATAGGGATAGGGATAGGGATAGGGATAGGGATAGGGATAGGGATAGGGATAGGGATAGGGATAGGGATAGGGATAGGGATAGGGATAGGGATAGGGATAGGGATAGGGATAGGGATAGGGATAGGGATAGGGATAGGGATAGGGATAGGGATAGGGATAGGGATAGGGATAGGGATAGGGATAGGGATAGGGATAGGGATAGGGATAGGGATAGGGATAGGGATAGGGATAGGGATAGGGATAGGGATAGGGATAGGGATAGGGATAGGGATAGGGATAGGGATAGGGATAGGGATAGGGATAGGGATAGGGATAGGGATAGGGATAGGGATAGGGATAGGGATAGGGATAGGGATAGGGATAGGGATAGGGATAGGGATAGGGATAGGGATAGGGATAGGGATAGGGATAGGGATAGGGATAGGGATAGGGATAGGGATAGGGATAGGGATAGGGATAGGGATAGGGATAGGGATAGGGATAGGGATAGGGATAGGGATAGGGATAGGGATAGGGATAGGGATAGGGATAGGGATAGGGATAGGGATAGGGATAGGGATAGGGATAGGGATAGGGATAGGGATAGGGATAGGGATAGGGATAGGGATAGGGATAGGGATAGGGATAGGGATAGGGATAGGGATAGGGATAGGGATAGGGATAGGGATAGGGATAGGGATAGGGATAGGGATAGGGATAGGGATAGGGATAGGGATAGGGATAGGGATAGGGATAGGGATAGGGATAGGGATAGGGATAGGGATAGGGATAGGGATAGGGATAGGGATAGGGATAGGGATAGGGATAGGGATAGGGATAGGGATAGGGATAGGGATAGGGATAGGGATAGGGATAGGGATAGGGATAGGGATAGGGATAGGGATAGGGATAGGGATAGGGATAGGGATAGGGATAGGGATAGGGATAGGGATAGGGATAGGGATAGGGATAGGGATAGGGATAGGGATAGGGATAGGTATAAAAATAGGGATGGGGATAGGGAATATCTTATGACTAGGGGTGTGATCCTTCCAAATTATATCATTTTGGCCATTTCCAACGGTAATAGTATGCTTTGTGCCAAATTTCATCGTTCTGCCGTGCCACGCCCACATAAAAAATGTAAAAAAAAATTCATAACAGAATGACCAGGGGGATTCACCTTTAAAATTATATCAATTTAGACATTTCAGCTACATAGGTACCGAGATATGTAAATTTATGAGATTTTCGATTACGAAAAGAGGTGCGTGGCTATCATCCGATTTCGCCCATTTTCAATAGCAACACACTTTGGCCAGAAAGTAACCTGTATAAAAAAAATTTCATCAAATATCTCAATTTTTACTCAAGTTATCGTGTAGACGGGCGGACGGACGGCCATACGTACGGACATGCCTTATTGAACTCTATATCTATCTCGACAAAATTATAATACCCCTGTATTATTACATGTACGCTGGGTATAATAATTTGAAAAACCGTTTTTAGCTTCCTGTGTCTGAAGTACATAGGTATGCTAGGAATTTCAAATGCATCTATTGCATAATACATATGTACATACATTTATTTCTTCAACGCTATTAACTCAACTACCATTTAGCAAATGTTCGACGAGGCGTGAAAATAAACAACAAGAAAAAATTAACCGATCGAAAAGCAAATGTTGAAAAGCAATAATAAATAAAATTTAAAGTCAAATGTGTAACGCAAATACAAGAAAGGTGATAAATCAGGTGACAGAAATTAATTGAGTTATTCAACCAACATTGAGGATGATTTTCATATAGATAAGGGAGCGGGCATGAGTAAGCGTACACCGCTACAACAGCAGAGGGACATTGTATAGCCGACGCTATACAGTTGTATACCTGTTAACAATCGGAAATCTGTTTCTCTTTTAGCTTTGGCGATCGTTCCCTTCCTCAAAACATCACATTACAAACATAACTTGGGACCATTTCATCATTGGATTTTTTTTATTTATCTTCCAAGTATTTGGGGTACATCGATCTGCAGCCGCGTCGTCATCATCTTTATCAACTTTATGTATGGACAGGTTGAACTTGCAAGAAACCAGCTAGCCAGTCGAAGACACAGTCAAATATATTGGCAACTAGCAAATCAAGTGCCTGAGCTGTTGTCTTCATCGTTGGTGTTGCGTTGTCTTGTTTTTCACTGGTTTTGGATTAATTTGTATCGCGATTCAGCTATAAATCCGAAAGAAAAAATATCAAAAAAATGATTTCTTTTCCCCTGCCCATTGCTGCTAAGCGTTTTGCAGCCACCAGGCACTCGTGTGTACTGTTGGAAGAGCAGAATGAATGTCAACTCTATAACTAAAACAGAGAACTTAAGCAGCACGTAACGCACTTTTACGTATAGATTTGTTTTACCTGTTTGTTTGTTTGCATGTTGTGTTTTAGTCCACTGGCGGAATGATAAATGAAGTATTCTTCAGTATGACATTAACAGCAACCAGGACATGTCGCACGCCGCCTCCCAGCTAGCCTCAACAAAGGCAATACCCGTATTCTCTAGAAATCGACGGTTATTTATTGAGTTCTTTAGTATTTTGATGGTATTAACATTGAAGCAAATTATTATGATTGCAAGATTTATTGAAGTGTTACCGGGAATGCAAACACGTTTACAAATGTCAAAAATAAAACTGAAAATAAAATAATGCAAATTAGAGACAAAAGCGAAATTTTCGTCATTGTAAATACATATTTTAATTTTTTTCACGAACTTGCAATCAAATACATCTGACTGCTTTATATGTGCATTTTTATACATATGTATGTGAATAACTTATGGCGGCTATATACCAACAGATTATCATTATAACCTCTAAAGAGACTTTTGTGCCGAGCTTCTCTTCCAATTTGTGGTATGTGCTTTTAAATTTTTTCCCCTCAGACTGAGAAGCTTTTCATGGCAGGAATACCCTCGGAGATTTTGCGAACCACCGCCTTTTTTCTAAATAATTGTTAATGTTGCTTTTACCGGGATGCGATACCCGAATACCTGGTGTAGTAGGTCTAGCATATCTACTACCGCTACACCACTGCGACCGCCAGTTTTTTATGTATAAACATCTTAGCGCTGGGGGGTCATCCAAGAAAGTTACGCTGCATACACGCAGGGTGTATTGTATTGTATAGGCATTGTAGGCAGTGTCGATTGCATTGTATAGGCATTGTAGGCTGTGTAGGCGGTGTACGCAGTGTAGGCAGGGTGTATTGTATTGTATAGGCATTGTAGGCTGGGTCGATTGTATTGTATTTGAATTGTAGGCGGTATAGGCAGGGTGCATTGTAGTTGCAGGCAGTGTAGGCAGGGTATATTGTAGTTGTAGGCTGTGTAGGCAGGGTATATCGTAGTTGTAGGCATTGTAGGCGGTGTAGTCAGTGTAGGCAGGGTATATTGTATTGTATATGCATTGCAGGCAGCGGCGGTGCAGGAAGTATAGGCAGGGTATATTGTATTGTATAGGCAGCATAGGCAGGGTATATTGTATTGTATAGGCAGTATAGGCAGGGTATATTGTAGTTGCAGGCAGTGTAGGCAGGGTATATTGTAGTTGTAGGCAGTGTAGGCAGGGTATATTGTAGTTGTAGGCAGTATAGGTAGGGTATATTGTAGTTGTAGGCAATGTAGGTAGGGTATATTGTAGTTGTAGGCAGTGTAGGCAGGGTATATTGTAGTTGTAGGCAGTGTAGGCAGGGTATATTGTAGTTGTAGGCAGTGTAGGCAGGGTATATTGTAGTTGTAAGCAGTGTAGGCAGGGTATATTGTAGTTGTAGGCAGTGTAGGCAGGGTATATTGTAGTTTTAGGCAGTGTAGGCAGGGTATATTGTAGCTGTAGGCAGTGTAGGCAGGGTATATTGTAGTTGCAGGCAGTGTAGGCAAGGTATATTGTAGTTGTAGGCAGTGTAGGTAGGGTATATTGTAGTTGTAGGCAATGTAGGTAGGGTATATTGTAGTTGTAGGCAGTGTAGGCAGGGTATATTGTAGTTGTAAGCAGTGTAGGAAGGGTATATTGTAGTTGTAGGCAGTGTAGGCAGGGTATATTGTAGTTTTAGGCAGTGTAGGCAGGGTATATTGTAGCTGTAGGCAGTGTAGGCAGGGTATATTGTAGTTGTAGGCAGTGTAGGCAGGATATATTGTAGTTGTAGGCAGTGTAGGCAAGGTATATTGTAGTTTTAGGCAGGGTATATTGTAGTTGTAAGCAGTGGAGGCAAGGTATATTGTAGTTGTAGGCAGTGTAGGCAGGATATATTGTAGTTGTAGGCAGTGTAGGCAGGGTATATTGTAGTTTTAGGCAGGGTATATTGTAGTTGTAGGCAGTGTAGGCAGGGTATATTTTAGTTGTAGGCAGTATAGGTAGGGTATATTGTAGTTGTAGGCAGTGCAGGCAAGGTATATTGTAGTTTTAGGCAGTCTAGGCAGGGTATATTGTAGTTGTAGGCAGTGTAGGCAGGGTATATTGTAGTTGTAGGCAATGTAGGCAGGGTATATTGTAGTTTTAGGCAGCGTAAGCAGGGTATATTGCAGTTGTAGGCAGGGTATATTGTAGTTGTAGGCAGGGTATATTGTAGTTGTAGGCAGTGTAGGCAGGGTATATTGTAGTTGTAAGCAGTGTAGGCAAGGTATATTGTAGTTGTAGGCAGTGTAGGCAGGGTATATTGTAGTTGTAGGCAATGTAGGCAGGGTATATTGTAGTTGTCGGCAGGGTATATTTTAGTTGTAAGCAGTGCAGGCAGGGTATATTGTAGTTGTAGGCAGTGTAGGCAGGGTATATTGTAGTTGTAAACAGTGTAGGCAAGGTATATTGTAGTTGTTCATTGATGAGCCAAAAATGACTCATTGTTAAGTCAAAAATGACTCATTGATGAGTCAAAAATTACTCATTGATGGGTCAAAAATGACTCATGGGCGAGTCATTTATTAAATGAAGTTTCATGCAGAATACACATGTTTACACATCAAACGAGTTTTATATGTGAACTGACCCTGTTACGTTTATTCCCAAGTTTAGACATGATGAAATTATGTAACAGTCCTCGGTAGGGAGAAACAAGTGCGAATAAGTGAATGTTGTGAGAACCCACTACAATAAATAATAAAAAGATGATAAAAAAATTTTAAAGACAACCTTTATATTAATGCTGTCAAAAAGCCTCAGCAAATTAATAGGCTTTAAATGTTTTGTCGATAACCGAACTTCTAATTAGGCTCTCAGAAATTGTTTGCCTTAGTTTGGAAACGTGCACTCCACCTTTATATTTTCAAATCTCAAAAATTGATTACAATTGGTATGACTAAAATTTCAAAACCAAAAACACCGAAACCATGTCTTTGTTTAACGACAAATTTGCTGAGGCTTTTTGACAGCATTCATATAAAGTTTGTCTTTAAAATTTGTTTATCATCTTTTATTATTTTATTTTTAGTTTTGGTGATTCCTATCGGAAATTTGACTTTTATACCCTGCGTACTAGTACTAGTACAAGGGTATACTAATTTTGTTCACATAACGGTTGTATGTAATGGCAGAAAATAATCGAGATAGATATAGAGTTCCATATATGAAAGTTCTTAGGATTAAGAGAGGAGTTGATTAAGGCATGTCCCTCCGTCTGTGTACACGATAACCTGAGTAAAAATTTAGATATTTGCATGAAATTTTATACACAGGTTACTTTCTGGCCAAGGTAGGTTGCTATTGAAAATGGGCGAAATCGGATGATAACCACGCCCCCTTATTCGATATCGAAAATTTCGAAAATCACACAAATTGACTTATCTCGGCAGCTGAAATGGCTAAAATAATATAATTTTATAGGTGAATCCCTCTGGTCATTCTCTTATGATTTTTCCATAAATTTTTTATAGTGGGTGTGGCACCGCCCACTTTTAAGGGAGGCGTTTTTGAAAATTTGACTGGTCGTAACTTTTAAACTGATTACGATAGAACGATGGAATTTTGCACAAATCATACTAGTATAGTTGGAAATATACTTGACGAAATTGGATAAAATCGCCCTCCAACCACGCCCACTTACGATATCGAAAATTTCGAAAATCACACAAATTGGCATATCTCGGCAGCTGAAATGGCTAAAATGATATAATTTTATAGGTGATTCTCTTAAGATTTTTACATAAATTTTTTATAATGGGCGTGGCACCGCCCACTTTTAAGGGAAACATTTTTTAAAATTTGATTAGGATAGAACGATGGAATTTGGCACAAATCATACTAGTATTGTTGGGAGTATACCTGATGAAACTGGAAAAAATCGCTCTCCAACCACGCCCACTTTCGATATCGAAAATCACATAAATTGAAATAATTCGGTAACGGAAATTATTATTATTACCAGAAATTTAGTCAAAAGTCGATCGCAAAGTTCCCGACTCAAAATAGTTTTGGAAATATCTTGATATGTGCGCCAACTACCGGAATTTTTAGATGGAAGATTGCATTGATTGTCATCGGGTTCTGACAAATGTGACAAGTTTCAAGTCTCTAGCTTAGCGGGAAGTTACTAAAGAGTCTATCGCAAGATTCCCCCTATGTTTTAGAGATTTTCACTTATATCGAAAAGCACGCTAGCTTTTGGAATTCTGATTTCAACAAATTGTATTGTCACCGTTTCCACAACAAAATGCTAAGTTTCAAGTTCCTAGGTTACCTGGAAGTTGGTCAAAAGTCGATCACAAAATTCTCAACTTCAAATTAGTTTTCGAAATATCTCGATCAGTGCGCCACCTACCGGAATTTTATTGATGGGGGATTGCATTGTCATCGGGTTGTGAGAAATGTGTCAAGTTTCAAGTCTCTAACTAATCTGGAAGTTACTAAAAATCGATCGCAAAAGTCCAGGAGTCCTCCAATTTTTTTTTTAAGATTTGCAATTATATAGACCAGCGTGCCATTTATCGGAACTTTGATTTTTGCAGTTCTCTGCCCAATCCATAAAAAGGGTGATCCCGCAAACTGCGCCAACTATCGTCAGCCTTTTGAGTATCGCATATAAAGTCCTATCAAGCGTATTGTGCGAAAGACTGAAGCCTGACGTAAACCGACTGATTGGACCTTATCAGTGTGGCTTCAGACCTGGTTTTTACAATACGCCAAATCTTGAAAAAAACCCGTGGGAAAAGGATCGACACACACCATCTCTTTGTTGATTTTAAAGCCGCCTTCGACAGCACGAAAAGGAGTTGCCTATATGCCGTTATGTCTGATTTTGGTTTCCCAGCAAAACTTATACGGCTGTGCAAAATGACGCTGAACAACACCACCAGCTCGGTCAGAATCGGGAAGGACCTCTCCGAGCCGTTCGAAACTAAACGAGGTTTAAGGCAGGGCGACCCCCTATCGTGCGATTTCTTTAATTTGATGCTGGAGAAAATAATACAAGCTGCAGAACTCAACCGCGCTGGAACAATATATTACAAGAGCGTACAACTGTTGGCGTATGCCGACGACATCGACAGCATTGGCCTCAACAACCGCGCCGGAACTTCTGCGTACTCCAAATTAGAAAAGGCAGCGGAAAAAATGGGTTTGGTGGTGAACGAAGGTAAAACGAAGTACCTGCTGGCATCAAGCAAAGAGTCAGCGCATTCGCGCCTTGGCAACCACGCCACTGTTGGCAGCCATAATTTCGAGATAGTAAGGGACTTTGTATACATGGGAAGTAGCATTACTACCAACAACAATGTAAGCCTGGAAATCCATAGAAGGATAACTCTTGCAAACAAATGCTACTTTGGGCTGAGTAGGCAATTTAGAAGTAAAGTCCTCTCTCGGCGAACAAAAACAACACTCTATAAGTCACTTATCGTACCCGTCCTGCTATATGGTGCAGAAGCATGGGCACTGACAGCATCAAAAAAATTCTTCGAAAGATTTATGGACCCCTAAAAGTTGGCGACGGCGAGTACCGTAGAAGATATAATGATGAGCTTTACGCAGACGTGGACAAAATTCAGCGAATTAAAACCCAGCGGCTCCGCTGGCTAGGACACGTGGTGCGAATGAACGAAGACGCTCCGGCCCAGAAGGTATTTTTATCGGCACCCACCGGTGGAAGTAGAGGAAGAGGGAGACCACCACTTCCGTGGCAGGACCAAGAATTAACAATTACAACGTTTGTATGGCGCGCTGCACAATAATTCTTCTATATAGAGCGAAGTTGTTTGATAGTTTTAGCACCCGATTAAAATGAAAATGAATCTTTTAATTGTATTTAAGGGTTGCTATTAACTTCTCGGTGGATTTCCTTGTTTCAATAAGTTCAATAGATATGTAATATCTATTATATTAATAGGCTAACAAATTTTACATATAAATATTTGGCAAGCTTAAACCCATACTAAATATGCATAAATATTTATGAAATGCATATGGATTTGTTGGCATACCTCTAAGGCAGTGCACAATTATCTAATATATAACCAATCCTGCTTCATTTATCTGTAATAAGCGAACGAAAATTTCTCATGCCACTTGAATTGGTTATCTGACAATCAATTTGTACATAAAGTGATAGCCCAGTGGGAAGCGTCGGGGTAGTGGTCGGGCGGTTAATGGTTCAAGTACAGGTATCGGCCACATTTTATTTTTTATTTTTTGTCATTGAAAATTGTTTTTATTTTTTCAATATATAAATATTTCTTATCTTGACTTTTTTTAAATTTGTATGTTTGTGATCTCTATTTTCGAGAAAAAAAATTGCTGAATATTTTTAGTTGACGGAAAGCATATGCATACATACCACCCATTATAGAAATGCGATAACCGCTTATTCAATTTGGGTTTTTTTGTCTAATTTTTGATGATATAAGATCGAAGTTGCGAAATTTTTTCAAACACAGTAGTCTATTTATCGGACTTCGGTAGATTAGTTCTATAAATTTTAGTGATTTCTACCGTTTGAGCCAAGGTTGCTGATAGACTCCCTATTTAAAATATAAAAATCGACAACATATTTAATATGTACTTAAATTTTGAACTAAATCAAGTGGTTAGTGGTCGTCTTAAATTTTACGGAAGGCAACAACTGATTTCTATTCATATGTACATATGTATTAACATTTAAAAGGGCAGATTTGCAACCCGAGCCCCAAACAAGACTAGACCAAATTGAATAGAAAAATTAATATATATTTTTTCTTTAAATCAAATAAAAAAATCCATATAAATTGTCTTAAATATTGCTAAGTTAGTGCTAAAGAAAAAAGCTAGAAAATCCTCAAACTTTTTTTGACCTAACCAGAATTTGTAATTTACCCCCTCTAAAAAGATTTAAAAACACGCCTGTATAATAAATTTCTATAAAAAGAACTCATTTTCTGCAAAATGAACCTTTCAATTTTTCACTCAACAAGCTCCTCCTTTTATTAGAGAAACTATTTTCATTCTCTCGCTCATTGCCCATACAGCTTGAATTGGTGATTTGACAATAAATTCGTAGATAAAGCAGTAGAGTAGTGGTTAGCGCATCGGATAGCGAGCGAACTGTTGTAGGTTCGAGAAAAGCTCCGGGCTACAATTTTTTTTTTTCATAGAAAATATTTTTTTCTTTTTTAAAACATCTTTAGGTATATGAGTATTTCTAATCTTGATTTTTTATAAGCTCATTAAAATTTCATAAGACATATTTTTATATTTGAGATACTTTTTTCGGAAAACAACTTACTGCGAATATTTTCATAAATATATGTACATACATACCACCCATTATAAAAATGAGATAACCGCTTATACAATTTGGGTTTTTTGGTAAGTTTTTCCGAAAATTAAATTTTTTTTAAACATACCCTCATATTCATAAAAATTAAAATTGGTTTATAAAGCTTTTTAATATGACATTTTCATACAAATTTTGAATAATATGAGCTTAAAAACCTTTTATATTTTTTCATGAATAAGGGGGATATTGTTCTGTTTATTAGATTATTTCTATAAATTTTGAAATATAAAAATTGATAATTTTTCACAGGTCCTTAAATTTTGTACTAAACGAAGTGGTTAGAGGTCAACTAAAATATTACTAAAGACAACAACTCATTTCTATTCATCCAGATTTACAACCCGAACACCAAACAAGTGTAGACAAAATTTGACCACTTTTGAATAAAAAAAAAAAAATCAATATAAAATGTCTTTTTAAATATTTGTAAGTTATGGTTAATGAAAAAAGCTAGAAAACCCTCAAACTGTTTTTCCAAAAGGCTACGTTTTTCCCGGTTTCAATATACCTAATTTTTTTTTTTTTTTTTTCAAAAATCAAATCAAAAATCAATATAAAATATCTTTTTAAATATTTTCAAGTTAGGGTTAAGGAAAAAAGCTAGAAAACCCTCAAACTGTTTTTGCATAAGGCTAGATTTTGCGAGGTTTAACCACTTTGAATAACTTTTTTTTTAAATCAACATACCCACATTTTTTTTTTTTTTAAATCAAATCAAAAATCGATATGAAATTTCTTTTTAAATATTTCTAAGTTACGGCTAAGGAAAAAAGCTAGAAAATCCTCAAAGCCTACATTTTACATGTTTCACCACTTTTGAATATTTTTTTTTTTAAATCAATATACGTACTGTTTTTTTCAAAAATCAAATCAAAAATCGATATAAAATGTCTTTCTAAATATTTCTAAGTTATGGTTGAGGCAAAAGCTTAAAAACCCTCAAACTGCTTTTGCATAAGGCTAGATTTTGCCCGGTTTAACCAATTTTGAATAACTTTTTTTTTAAATCAACATACCCACATTTTTTTCAAAAATCAAATCAAAAATCGATATGAAATGTTTTTTTAAATATTTCTAAGTTATGGCTAAGGAAAAAGGCTAGAAGATCCTCGAAATATTTTTGCAAAAGGCTACATTTTGCCCGGTTTCACCACTTTTGAATATTTTTTTTTTTTAAATCAATATACGTACTATTTTTTTCAAAAATCAAATCAAAAATCGATAAGAAATGTATTTTTAAATACTTTTAAGTTATGGTTAAGGAAAAAAGATAGAAAACCGTTTAACAGTTTTTGCAAAAGGCTAGATTTTGGCTGATTTTACCACTTTGAATAAATTTTTTTTTTTTTAAATCAATATACCAACATTTTTTTTTAAATCAAATCAAAAATCAAATTAAAATGTCTTCTAAATATTGCTAAGTTATGGATAAAGAAAAAAGCTAGAAAAACCTTTAACTGTTTTTGCAAAAGCCTAGATTTGCCCTAACCAGCATTTGTAATTTACCAAAACTAAATAATAAATTTCTATAAATAGAACTCATATTTCTACAAAATGAATTTCATTCTTTCACTCAATAAGCTCCTCCTATTATTAGAGAAATTATTTTCACTCCTTCGATCATTGAGTACTTCGGTCCATTATTATTTATATTAATAGTCTAACTTTGTTGTTGGTATATTGTTAATTTTTAAATTCTGATTCTAAAGCCTAATTGCAGAATTTGATAACTGCTTTGTGCATAAGGTAATGGCGCGGCGGTGAGCGTATAGAATACGTTGTGCACAGTTGCAAGACCCGGTTGCGGAATATTCCTTTTTTTCTTAAATTATGTTTTTTTTTTATATTAAAAAACCTTTAATCTTAATTATTACAATTTACTTAATTAAAATATCGACCAAATAAATGTATGAATATTAACATAGTGTTTTATTCAAAGCAAGGCCTCGAGCTCACAAAATCTCACATTTCTTAATTTTCAACCTAATATTTTTTTGTTCTTCACCTGCTCAAGACGATCGCATAAATTAGTGGCTATTTGTTAAGCACAATCTCATCATCCGATTATTCAAGTGCAACATAAAATCTCGGAAACCGAATATTTGCATGGCATTTGCCATAAATAATTTTGGAAAGGGCTGCTGTAATTTAATATTTTTATTATATAATAACAGCCGCTATTTTTTAAATTCTTTGATGGCCTCATTTTGCCTATAGATGAGTTTTTAATGTATACATTTAAGTTGGTCGAGGTTCGGCCACGGGTCCTAAAGGCAGCTATTGACAAAAAGTTGATCAGATGTTTGAATAAGTTAAACTATTTTAAATTGGTCGAATTTCGACCACGGGATATACTAGTTTAGATAAATAAGGTAACACTTGGACAATGAGGACAATTGAAAGGCTTGGAGTCAGTGGCGGATTCAGGGGTGGGGTTTGGGGGTTTTGGATTTTTCTCGACTTTTTTCCCCGAATTCCTTTTTTGCCACAATCGGGATCGATGGGGACTTTTGCAGTTATCTTCCTTGGAGTGAAGCTAAGGTCGCCAAAAAAAATTTCCCTGTCGGAAGTAACTGAATTTCTTTGGCGCAAGCTGTGAGGTATTGATAACTAGTTGGTTTGACGGCAGAAGTTTTGCTTGCACCCATATACCACTACAAAAATACTTCACATGTATTAGTTTCTCTGCTGGCGTTGTGCACCACTGGTCTATATTGACAAAATTTTAAATATTTGAAAAAGAAATTTTCCGTAACCTGGAATTATCCAGCAAAAATAGTAGAATGATCGTTATTACTGTATAGACGATAAATATTCCCCAAGTAAAAGGGAATTTTATCAATACAATGAAAATATATTGCTTTAGAAAACCCCCTCCCCCCGAAATAATTTCCTGGATCCGCTCCTGCTTGAAGTAAAAGGAAAATGTATTTTTCGTGCAAATAAGAGAGCAAATTTAAAATGTTTAATAAGAATGTTTGAAAAAATAAATGGTTTTAGCAAACGATATTTGTCCCTTTTAATGGAAAAAATTATTTTGGTATCTTCCATTACACATTTACTTTTACTTGCACGAAAAATACGTTTCCTTTCTACTTGCAGCCTTTCAATTAAATTATCATATTGTCTTACTCTGGCTCATAAATATGTGTGTATCTGTGAAATATTTGAGTATTTGAAGCTTTGTCCACGTAGCATTCAAATTTCAATCAGTGTCAATAGTCAGTTGTTAACGGGCAATCATGCAGAGCTGAACTCAAATTTATTTGTGATCGGCATACGAAATCTTCAGGCGCAAAGGCTCATGCAGGGGCGGTAAAGCCAAACGGGCCACGACTATGTCGGGTGTTTAGGTAATAAAAGAGTGTACAAAAATTCAGCTCGCTTGTAATTATTTCACAGATAAAAGCTTAAATTACTTGGTTTCAAATTTCACACATAAATGTTCATTTCGAGTTCAGGTATTTAGGAATAAATTACACTCCCTTAAAATACATCTGCTATTCTTTAAAAAGACACCTCATATTCATTATTTTTCCCATATGTCCAAGTGGCCCTAAACGCAGCCGATGCTCTAGCAATTGTCTCGCCTGCTCATGTAGGCGGCCCTGGGTACATGCAAAATATATGTAAAACAATATTTTTATTGCGGATGCACTTTTCTTTCACTTTTCTTCGCACACCCTCTTTGGTTGGATTTTGGATATTTTATTTCATTTTGTGCCCATGTCTTATTGTTGTCTAAAATATTTGCATTCTTTTAAACAAAAATTAATCAGTTAGAAAAAGTGTGTGACCACCTGTCTACTAAGAAAATGTGCTACGCATGCGCGAAACTTCATTAGCACTGTCGCAAACTTAGCTCCGGCTCGTGTAACTTATTGTGTGTTTATGTTTGTTCAGACACTTCCATAGATATTTTTACTACTTTCAATTAGCACTTTTAATATTAAAATCCGCTTCGACGGAGTTTTAAAATATGTACGTACGTGCTTAGCGTAAATTTTTTCCTGCAATCCGTTGTCCCTTCTTTCTTTATATTCAAAGTCTTATAGTGCTAGGGCTTATTAGTTCTTTTCATTTGTGATGTTCGTAGTGACTTTTTTTACTACCAACCAATCCAATTATTATTTACTATCTTTGGAGTGGCACCACTGAATTGCCGTCGACATGACTATTGTCCAACCAGTCATTGCTTTATTGTATTTAGGTAGGTAGTGTTGTTATTATTGGTGATTTTGCTGGTTGTATCAATTGTCATCTGCATGTGTCATGTTGACAATTTGTCAGCACCGTAGTGTGGCGCAAGATTCAGCGCCTTTCCATATAGCGACGTGAGCCACCGGAATAGATGATAGGTGATAGCTGATAGTGAATTGCAAGTATGCAACTTCACCATACTGAGCCTCACACCTCTTTGTCATAACGAGATCTGCATGCAAAAAGTGTCCACAAGTTCTAGAACATGGGTCGGCAGATTTGTAAATGCAGGTGTATAAGTGAGAACGCTTATACACGTGCTGTGATCGTCCGAACTATATTTTTAACATTCGCTCACCAAACAAGCGACACCCCCACGCGATGTGGTTTCGCCCCTTGCCCAGCGCCGACTAGATCATTTGGTAAACAAAGAGCACAACGTGGCTATGTGATGAATCCAACTTGTTTGACTGATCTTAAGATCTATGCGCCGATGCTTGTTCTAGAATCACTTGTCGCTACTTTTGATAATTAAAATGGAAATTAGGAAACCATTATCTTTTAGCGGATCAATTTTTCAATTTGAACGTTAAGTTGTGTCGCGTAAGTTTATTATTCTAAACAACGTTTTAAAGAATGTGAATTAGTTCTACGAACATTTTTAAATTATTTGCAATGATTCAAACCTAGTTACATGCACTCAAAAAAAGTCTTTCCTTAATATTAGGAAGCGCCATTTGCTTTCTTTCCTTTCCTTTCATCTCTTTCCCTTTCGTTTCCTTTCCTTTCCTTCCCTTCCTTTTCTTTCTTTTCCTTTTTTTTTCTATCTTTTTTTTTTATTTTTTTTCTTCCCTGTCTTTTCTTTTTTGTCTTATCTTTTCCTTTCTTTTTCATCTTTTCTTTTTTCTTTTTCTTGCCTTTCCTTTCGTTTCGTTTCATATCCTTTGCTTTAGCTTTGTTTCGTTTGCCTTCATTTTATTTATTTTCTTTCTTTTCTTTTTTTCTTGCCTTTATTTTACATTACATTCCTTTTTTCTTAGATTTCTTTTCCTTTCATTTCCTGTCATTTCCTTTCCTTACTTTTCCTTGCGTTACCTTACTTTCTTTCTTCTCCTTTTCGTAACTCCTTTAGTTTTATTTCTTTTCCATTCATTTCCACTCATTATTTTTTTCCCTTTCCATTCCCTTCATTTCCTTTATTTTTCTTTCTTTTTATCTTTATTTCTTTTCCATACCTTCCTCTTCCCTATTTCCTTTCCTTTTCTTTTCTTCCCTTTTTTTATATTTCTCTATTTTTCTTCATAGATCATTTTTGCATTTCAATTCCCTACAAAGTATGTTCAGGTAAATGGTGTTTTTCAACAATGATTTGTTGTTTTTATACCAAATTGGAGGTAAGTCTGTAAAATTTAAACTAGTGATGATAGACTTCTAGACTTTAGTTTAAAAATCTGAAAAGTTACAGAAATTATTTTTTCACCTTTCTTAAAAAAAAAATCAATATAATTTTTGAAAAAAACGAAATTCTTTTTTTTTGGCCCATTCTATTATATATGTTAGAGGAAGAACTTTTCTATTTTCTGGTCGACCATGCCCAGTGGGAAAGTAGGTAATGCATTACCTTTTTCATCCATGAAAAGAAGCATGAGCTAAGTAACGCATGAAAAAATATTTGAAAAATTTCCCATGTAATGTATTTCGTAAAGCTTTATTTTTCAAAAACATTACTTTTCCTATGACATTGCTGTAGAAAAAGTAATGCATGAATTCCATTATACATAAAAAATTTTATAGGGGATATACCTTACTTTATACATTACCAAACATTACCTTTTCCCACTGGGTGATTTTTTATGTTTCTAAAAAAATTTTAATATGAAAGGCCAAACAAGAGCAGAATGTTTTTAACCTTTGGCATTTCCCAAAGTTTTTAAAAATTTCATAAATATCAAAAACATTTCTACCATTAACCGTCGTCTTTTGCTATCCTAGATTACCTTGTTTGTTTGTACCTAAAATATGTTTTAAAACGATCTCAAATATGAGAATAAATGTATGTTCTCTTTTTGTTGCATATTTTGGCATAGGATTCATACATTTCGTGCACCTTGCAAGACTTAGCGAATCCCAATAATTAATTGTCCAAAAAAACCGTCCTTCTTTTTTTTCTATCGAAATAGAAATGTCCTTCTTTTTCCACTTCAGAATCTGGCAACCCTATACAAAATAAACAACGCATGCACAGCTGTGATACAGTACGGAGATGGTGGAAAAAGCAATAGGATGTAATATACCTACAGCGCGCCAATAAATTCAAATTTTATTTTAACAAATTTAATATACATTGTAAGTGTTGAATTGCTATTATTGAGTGTGATATCTAATTTAATTATGGTTGTTTGTATATGAGGTAAGCCAATGTCGCCAATGCCTCAGAGCCCAAGTGCTCACCACCAACAATTTTGAGGGGTTTTCTAAGGAAGTGAGAATAGCCAACGATGCATTCTCAGAGCCAAAGTGCTCGCCCCAATTAATACATACAGAGTGTCAATACCAAAACACAGTCCACTAGACTTAATGGTACATACCAATAATTAAAAAGAACCAAACACAGTCCATGAGACTTGATGGAATATAAAAATAATAGAAATAAGACTTTGGTTGAGGTGGGATTCGACCCGGCAACCCCGGCCAACTCCCTCAACCATATAATATAGCAACAACAATAATAATAAACTGCTCGCCGCCCACCATTTACCTCCAGCTTAGATAGTATAAATAATTGTTTCTTTCAATAAAATTCAGACTTCCTGATGAAGATGCTGTAGCATCGAAACGCGTAGGAGCGTAAAGTAAAATTAAGTTTTGCCTTCTAATTTACCGGCCGCAAAGCTCCAACCCAGTAAACAATATAATATAAATGTCTGACACTTTCAACCTTCACAGTTTTAATACATACCATTCCCTAAAATAAATTTTGTCCAAATCGTGGTACAGTATTCTTAAGTTTGACCCTAAATATTTACCTAAAGTTTGAGAATATATTTTTCTGTGCTTATGGAGAATATACTGTGCGTGTGAATTAGTGTGTTTTTTGCGCTACTATTCAAGGTATACAATAGTGTGCATCGACAATTGGTCGATTTCGCCTTTTTTCGGAATATGGGAACGCTTTAGGCGTCAAAAGTTTGGGCTTGCAATTTAAAAACGATTATGTCATTTGGAATTTTTCGAAAAAATTTGTATTATTATGCCCGCATCCCCTTTGAAAAAATTAAAAAGAACTGATTAATTTTCAAAATAGTCCTTCAGTTTTTGAGATATCTCGCTGAAATTCGGCACGCGGACGCCATTTTATAATATGTTATTTGGCGGAATCAACAAGATAGGACCAATATATCATAGGTTAGGTTAGGTTCAAGTGGCTGCCGCAGAGGCACACCTAGGCCAGTATTAAAAGGCCCGTTGTAATACCACCAACACTAGGAAAGACAGTTCCGGGACCCTGCCATATGGAAAATCCCGCTATTAATGGAATTCTCCACATAGTAGAATCCCGGGACTGACGTTCCTATACCGACACCGTTACTCCTCCTCGAACCATTTAGATGACTTGATGAAGACCATGAGGTCCTCCTTTATGTCCAGCTCCGTGACCTGGAGTAGGCTAACCAGGAAGGGAACTCCCAAAAAGCGCATTCTCGCGCCACTTAAAGCCGGGCAGTTGCAGATGAGGTGCTCCGCCGTTTCCTCCTCCTCATCATCCTTACAACTCCTACAGCATCGTCGGTAGGGCACACCTACTCTTTCTGCGTGCCTACCAATGAGGCAGTGCCCAGTTAATACGCCTATTAATATGGAGATTTCTCTTCTCCTTAGGGCATACATTTTTCTTGATCTTTTATGATCCCATTTCGGCCAGGTTTCTTTGGATATCCGGCATCCTGGAGATTGCAGCCATTTTTCGTTGTCTTGGCGGAGTGTGTACTCCTTCAGCATAAGCTTGCATGTGGCAAACGGCATACCTAAGCGCTCTTTATCCCGAAGAACCTGCTTGGTCGTACCCTGCCGTGCAAGTTCGTCTGCCCTACAATTTCCCTCAATGTCCCTATGCCCCGGGACCCATGTGAGGTTCACGCGGTTCTGTTCGGCCATCTCTTGTAGAGATCGACGGCAGCTGAGCGTCAGTTCAGAGTTGAACGAATAAGAGCCAAGGGATTTGATGGCCGCCTGGCTGTCGCTGAATATAAAAATGTTCTGTCCGATAGTGTGTTGGCCTATCCAAGCCGTCCATGATTGGTGAAACTTCAGCCTGGAAGACATTGCAGTGATCAGGTGGTCTGAAGGAAAGCTCAAGGTTAAGATCCTTTGAATAAACTCTGCCGTCTAACTTCGAGCCATCAGTATAAATGGAAGCGCCGCCATGAGTGGCGGGACTCCGATCCGTGCTCTTCCATTCTTCCCTGCTGGGAATGTTGATTTTAAAACCGCTATCTCCGACTGTTGTGGTCGCACAACGATCTGTGCTCAGCGGAAGAAAGCTATAGGATCCCAAAATACAGGCGTGTCCAGTAGTGCTTGCGCCCCAGCCGGACGTTTCCCTTAGATGCAGAGCCGATGCTGCTGCTACCCGGTGCCCTTCCAGATCGAGTGGCAAAATGCCAAGAATGGCCTGGAGTGCTTCATTGGGCGTTGTTCTTAACGCACCGCTTATACAGATTATACAAGATCTGTGTACTTTACCTAGCAGATTAAGGTTTGCTGCCTTGCTCAGCGCAGGCCACCATACCACAACTACATAGAGCATGATTGGTCGAATGATTGCAGTGTAGATCCATTTGCATATTTTGGGGCTGAGCCCCCATTTCTTTCCAATGGCTCTTTTGCAGGTGTAGAGTGCAATACACGCTTTCTTCTGGCGCTGAAGAACATTCTCCTTCCAGGTTAGTTTCCTATCCAGAACTGTGCCCAAGAACTTGGCTTTGTCAGCCAAGTTCAGGTGCACGTCATTCAGTTTTGGTAGTATTAGCGGTGGTATTGTGGCAACTCCCACATCCATATACAGACGGCAGCGCCAGACAAGTGCAAAAAAGAAGATCAGCTGTTTTCTCGTATGCTTCCGGTATGGTGACCCCGCCTTTGAACAATCTTCACAAAAAACGCAAGGTGGTCGTAAATGAAAACAAAATGACTGTAAACGAAGAGCTCGCAAAGGAAATCGAGGCGCTAAAAATTCAATTAAGTTAGGCATTAGCGATCAGCACTCAGCAGCAACAAAGCGATACACTCGGAGGAAGCCAGATCACATTGGTCTCGGAAGTAAAACTAGCGCAGTTCTACGAAAACGACCCAGAACTTTGGTTCATCATAGTAGAATCACATTTTGAGGCACGAAAAATAACCTCAAACAAATCCAAACACTTACACACTAGAGCGGGTCGATTTTTTTTACATCAGGGGCCCATGGCGATTGTGGTTAATTGGATAATTTCAAGCATTTTTGCCAAAGAAACTATAGGTCTATCATGAATTTCGAGCTAGCGGATTTTTCAAACGTATTTTTTTTTCTTAAAAAAGTGATTCACTTGTTAAAAAGCTGTGTTGAAAACTAAAAAAATTCATTCTATATATGCATTTGGGGGTTTTTTGAGTCGATAAACCCATTTCCGACATTCATTTTTTATTTTGACGTCCGCCAGAGGGCGTTTCCGTCCTTTAATTTTTGTATTTATTTTTATTTTTTTGTTTTAAGTAATTCACTCGTTGAAAAGCTGTATTGAAAACTAAAAAAAAATCAAAATCAATCAAAAATCATCATCATTGGGGTCGATAAATCCATTTCTGACATTAGTTTTTTCTTTTTACGTCCGCCAGAGGGCGCTTACGTCCTTTTTGGATTATATCTTTATTTTTACGTGGTTCACTTGTAGAAAAGCTGTATTGAAAACAATAAAAAAAAACATTCTATATGTGCATCTGGGGGTTTTTAGGGTTGATAAATCCATTTCTGGTATTGATTTTTTATTTTGACGTCCGCCAGAGGGCGCTTCCGTTCAATTTTTGAATTTTAACACCTTTTTCCGAAAATCAACAACAATGTTCCGAAAATCTATGAAATTCGACTTTCCCATAATGCAATTTCTTTTTTTTAAGTAGACTAATTTTTAAATTGAAAAAAATACGTTTGGGCCAGTTTTTCGAAATTCGAATTATTACCAAATTTCATGCAAAGTCCTCAATTTTTACTCAAGTTATGTTAATTTGCATGATTTTCGAAATGTTCGATATCGAAAAAGGGGGCGTGGTTATCATCCGATTTCGCCCATTTACAATAGCAACCTACCTTGGCCAAAAGGTAACCTGTATACAAAATTTCATGCAAATATCTAAATTTTTACTCAAGTTATCGTGTACACAGACGGACGGACGGACGGACAGACGGACGGACATGTCTTAATGGACTCCTCTTTTCAACCTAAGAACTTTCATATATGGAACTCTATATCTATCTCGATTATTTTGTGCCGTTACGTACTACCATTATGTGAACAAAATTAATATACCCTTGTACTAGTACTAGTACACTGGGTATAAAAAATATCACGCATACATAAACTCTACGTATAACTTTGATTTTAAAAAAGCACCGTTAACCTAATAGCAAACAAAAACAAAAACTAAGCAAACAAATATTTTTTTTTGCACAAAACCAAACTATTCTTTGTAACTTCCACCATGCACTTTTTTATTATTAATAACTGTTTTAATACATACCTTTTAGTTTTCTTAAAAACTTTTTCCCTTTATTTATTGGTTGATTTTTTATTTTGTTTATAATCAATTTCAATTGACGCGAAAACTATAGCAAACACAGTATAGAAATGAAAAGTAGCGGGATCACGTGTGTCATTTGTAATACAATGTAAATAAACAGTACCCAGCAAACCATCGGAGTTATAATTATCAATCTTGATAAAAAACCAAATATTTTGAATTCTGCTTAAAAAATAATAATTTGAAAATAATTTTAATAAAATACAACTGGTTTTTTACGCAAAACTCAAAATACTTGATAAAAAAATTTGTATCTTGACAATTTAACAAGAATATAGAATCGACGTGTTAGTCTACTTAAAAAAAAGAAATTGCATTATGGGAAAGTCGAATTTCATAGATTTTCGGAACATTGTTGTTGATTTTCGGAAAAAGGTGTTAAAATTCAAAAATTGGACGGAAGCGCCCTCTGGCGGACGTCAAAATAAAAAATCAATACCAGAAATGGATTTACCAACCCTAAAAACCCCCAGATGCACATATAGAATGTTTATTCTATTGTTTTCTATACAGCTTTTCTACAAGTGAACCACGTAAAAATAAATATAAAATCCAAAAAGGACGTAAGCGCCCTCTGGCGGACGTAAAAAGAAAAAACTAATATCAGAAATGGATTTATCGACCCAAAAAACCCCCAGATGCATATATAGAATGATTTTTTTTTAGTTTTCAATACAGCTTTTCAACGAGTGAGTTACTTAAAACAAAAAAATAAAAAAAAAATACAAAAATAAAAGGACGGAAACGCCCTCTGGCGGACGTCAAAATAAAAAATGAATGTCGGAAATGGGTTTATCGACTCAAAAAACCCCCAAATGCGTATATAGAATGCATTTTTTTAGTTTTCAACACAGCTTTTTAACAAGTGAATCACTTTTTTAAGAAAAAAAAAAATACGTTTGAAAAATCCGCTAGCTCGAAAGTCATGTTAGACCTATAGTTTCTTCGGCAAAAATGCTTGAAATTATCCAATTAACCATAATCGCCATGGGCCCCTGTGAATTTTTTTGGGTCCATACAAATCAACCCGCTCTATTACACACCGTTGCTAATCTATCATGCAAAGTCGCCCTGCAAGTGAGGGAAGTGCTTCTAGAACCTTTTAGCGACGAAAAGTATGACAAACTAAAGCAACGCCTCATATCAATTTACTCCGATTCAGCTACAATCAAATTCGAAAAGCTAATTTCAAACGAACCGCTGGGTGACATGAAACCCTCTCAGGTACTCCACAGATTTAAGTCACTGGCATCGAAAGACACAAGAGACGACTTCATCAAGAACTTATGGATAAAAAATTGCCGCAAACAACGCGAACAGTTCTGGCCGCATCAAAAGACAAACTAGATGACTTAGCACAAATCGCCGACCGAATGTGGGATGTTTCGGATAAAGTGTGTCGAAAACAATCCTCCATTGGAAAACACTTTGGAACTAATACAACAAAAACTGGATAAATTAACCACACGACTGAACTCAATCGAAACTCGGAACCGGTCGAGGCAACGAGAAACAACACCACATAGGCAGCGCGGCCGCTCAGCCAGTGCAAAGGGCAGAGAAATAGACGCAGACAAAGACCTATGCTGGTATCACGAAAAATTAGGAGATCGGGCAAAAAAATGCCGCTCGCCGTGCTCTTTTGCCTCAAACTCAAAAAACTAATGTGTGTGGTGTCATTCCAGGCGCCGACACCATACACATCGTCAAAGCGCCTTTTCATACACGATAAGCTAACCGAACACGATTTCCTGATTGACTCAGGTGCTGATCATTCAATACTGAAACCAACCCACAGAATGAAGGAACGTTTACAAGTAATTACAACAAAATAAATTCAGAGGAATATGCCCAATATTACGCAGCAAATGGATCGCCGATACAAACATATGGAAAACATTTATTAAGCGTATGTCTGGGGCTAAGACGCGAATTCCCCTGGAATTTCACCATAGCAGACTGCTCAACGTCAATAAACGAGTATGGATTGCTCGTGGACATTAAACGGAAGCGGATAATAGATCCAGTGACTGGGGCGTCATCCAAAGGTGAAATAGCCAGTTCGATCCCACCTCAGGTAACTATAATCGATACAAATAACAATTTCTCATTTCTGCTATCTGAGTTCAAGGAACTACTTGACGACAAGCCGTCATTTCGAGTCAAGGAGCGTGCCAACGTAACGCACTTTATCGAAACGACGGGACCGCCGGTCACAGCAAAGGCGAGGAGGTTACCGATCGAAAAGCTAGTGATCGCAAAGAAAGAATTTAACGAACTACTTCGGCTTGGCATCTGCTGTCCGTCAAAGTCTAACTACGCCTCCCCTCTGCATATGGCATCAAAGAATAACGGAAATTGGCGTCCGTGCGGTGACTATCGGCGACTTAATTCAGCCACAAAACCCGACAAATATCCAATCTCTCACCTGCAAGATTTTGTAACCATCTTGAATGGAAAACGAGTTTTCAGTCGTATTGACTTGCGCAAGGCTTACCATCAAGTTCCAATTGAAGAATCGCACATACCTAAAACCGCCATCATAACACCGTTCGGCCTATACGAGTACGTCTTCATGTCATTTGGACTGCGAAATGCATCACACACATTTCAACGACTGATCGATGAAGTGCTACGGAGGCTTGATTACGTTTTTGCCTATATAGATGACATATTTGTTGCATCTGAATCATATGAACAGCACATCGAACACGTTAGAAACATATTCAAGCGCTTATCTGAATATGGACTGCGAATAAATGCTGAAAAGTGCGTATTTGCCGCTAGTGAGTTAACATTTTTAGGCCACCAAGCCACAACTGAAGGTATAAAGCCGCTACCAGAAAAGTGAACACAATATTATCATTCAAAGAACCGACTGTGGCGAAGGATCTTAAACGGTTCTTACTGATGATAAACTTTTACCGCCGCTTTATTAAAAACGCAGCCGAAACACAACAGCGACTACAAGTCTTAATCAAACACAACAAAAAGAACGATAAAACACCCCTTGCGTGGACTGATGATGCAAGGGAGGCATTTAAGCAGTACAAAGAGCAATTAGCAAACGCGTCGTTATTGGTGCATCCAGCCGCAAACGCAAAGCCAATACTAGCAACTGATGCCAGTTCAACTGCTATCGGAGGAGTTGTTCATCAAATCGAAGACAACGTATGCAAACCGCTTGGTTTTTTTCTCAAAACGACTTAGCAGTACCGAATTACGCTATCCAACGTACGACAGAGAATTGTTGGCGATTTATCGATCAATAAAATATTTCGAGCAATTACTAGACGGCCGCAATTTTGAAATTCATTGCGACCACAAGCCATTAACGTTTGCCTTCACAAAAGTTAGCGAAAAAATTATTCCACGTCGTGCAGCACAGTTAAACTACATCAGTGAATTTACAACCAATATTCGCCACGTCCCAGGCAAGGACAATGTTATTCCGGACTTGCTATCGAGAATTGACTCTATCGACGCAGGAGATATAGATTTTAAGGATATGGCAGCCGAACAAGAAAAATGCACAACAATCAGCTCTTTACGCAACAACAATAGAACAGGCGTTGAACTCAAGAAAATCACAGTTCCTGGCACCAGCACCGAGCTAACATGCGACGTTTCTGGTAACACAATTAGACCGTTTGTTCCTAACAAATTTCGAAACCTCGTTATAGGTAAACTTCACAATCTAAGTCATCCAGGCATACGTGGTACAACGAAACTGGTTCAACATCGATCCGTATGGGACAACATGCGTCAAGATTGCAAGCAATTCGTGCGCAACTGTCTCGCATGCCAGAAAGCAAAAGTACATCGACACACACGATCACCTATCGAGCATTACAGTACCAAGCTTTGAACATATCAATATCGATATTGTGGGTCCATTACCAGAGTCAAGGTTCCACTTACTTACTCACCTGCATTGACAGAGCCACTCGTTGGCCCGAAGCACTGTCGCAAGCACCTTGCTATCTGGATGGTTCTCTCGATTTGGCATTCCCAAGCGCGTGACAACGGACCAAGGTCGTCAATTCGAGTCCGTGCTCTTCATTGAACTGAACCGTCTGTTGGGTGTGAATCATCTAAGGACGACTGCGTACAATCCAAAAGCCAATGGCATAATCGAACGCTGGCATCGCTCGCTGAAGTCGGCATTAAAAGCTAAACTAACAAATAACGATTGGATCACTGAGTTACCTCTCATTTTACTCGGGCTACGCTCAGTGGTTAAAGACGACCTCAAGGCATCTCCAGCCGAACTAGTCTTTGGGAAAACACTCACACTCCCAGGGAAATTTTTCAACGAGCCCGTCAGAAAAACGAGTGATAACGATTTCATCAACCTGTTAAAGCATCAGTTAAGCAAAGTCAGGCCCCGGGAGACATCTTTTCATGACTCTCCGTCAGTTTTCATACACCCAGAACTTTCAGCATCGAGTTGACAGTGAGGTTCCATAGAAGCGGGGAGAGAACTCCACCCTGAGGCGTTGATCAATAAGTCCAATAAGAGACCTGCTTATGCCCAGACTTGTTAAAGCGGTGTTTATAGCATCAGGGCTTATGTTGTTGAAGGCTCCTTCAATATCTAAAAAGGCCGCAAGACAGTACTCCTTCTCATACAGCGATTTTTCAATAACAGAAACTAGGCTGTGAAGCGCAGTTTCTGTAGATTTCCCTTTGGTGTATGCATGCTGATAGCTACAGATCAGGTTGCTATCAATAGTAGAGGAGAGGTAGCCATTTATTATCCTCTCGAAGGTTTTGAGCACAAAGGATGAGAGACTGATCGGCCTATAGTCCTTGGGCTCGTAATGAGACGCCTTCCCCGCTTAGGAATAAACACCTCCGTGGCACTTCTCCAGGAGCACGGAATGTAGCTAAGAGAAAGGCAGGCTTTATAGAGAAATACCAGCCATTTGGCTGATGTCTCCAGCGTGTTTATGAGTTGCGCGGGAATAATCCCGTCTGGCCCGGCAGCCTTGAACGGTTCGAAGCTTTTAACCGCCCACCTAACCGTTTCTTCCGTGATGGGTATGTATACAGCCAGGTTTGTTGTAGGTGCTAAGGGTTCCTCATGCAAGTTCCCTGGGAAGTGCGTATTCAAGAGCAGCTCTAGGGTTTCCCTCTCCGTGCTGGTCCAGGATACGTCAGGTTTGCGCAAATAGCTTGTGGCTGTTTGAGTTTTTGAGAGCACTCGTCTAAGTCTCGCTGTATCGTCGACATTTTCGACCCCAGTGCAGAAATTTCTCCACGATACTCTCTTCGCCTGCCTCAGAGCTTTTTTGTAGGCCCTGAGTTTAACTTTATATTCGAGCCATTGAGTCTCCGTGCCAAGGCTCTTGGCCTTATTAAATTGTGTCCTACATGATTTGCGGAGCGAGTCCAGGTCGTAGGACCACCAATGCGGCCTATGTTTACCGCGCGGTTTTGGCACTGGGCAAGCCTGCTCTAGGGTATTCGAGAGCGCCGTTGTAAAGGTCTTTACCAGATCCTCCAACTCCCCTACTGATGAGGGGACTTGCGGGGCAGTGCTGGTAAGTCCCTAGATAGTATTTCATTGTGTAGCTGCCAGTTAGTGTTACGTGGGTTGCGTTTCATAACGGGCTGCTCCACAGAAATGTCTAGAACTAATTCTACGTACCGGTGGTCGGAGAATGAGTGCTCATCGAGAACACGCCATTTTCTGACCCACTCATAAGCGCCTTCGCTGCAAATAGTGAGATCTATGACCTCCCTACGGGTTTTAGTAATAAACGTAGGTTCGTTACCCACGTTGCAACCTACCAGGTTAGTTGTTAACAAATAGTCAAACAACGACTCTCCTCTAGCATTGATATCGGAGCTTCCCCACTGGACGTGATGACCATTGGCGTCAGTTCCGATAATAAGATGACCCATGTAAAAATTTGCAACCAGGTCTTTTACCTCCCTCTGTGGCGGAGGTTCTTCGGCGTCGTAGGGCATATAGACCGACGCCATCGTCAGACTGGTAGATACTGTCGACTGTTAAACTGGCAGCTGTAACGTCACCATTGGTATAGTTGGGCAAGAGAAAGGCATTCAGCTCAGACTTAACCAAAATACAGGCTCTAACCCTGCCCCCCTCGCTGGCTCGAATAAGCTTAAACCCCTTAGTCCCCAAACCGCAAATCCTTGAGCTGTTGACCCGGTCGCCTTTAGAGAGACGACTGATTAAAGCAGCCGAGGCTGCTTTAGATTTGTGCAGGTTTATCTGAATCACCACCAATATGAGAGCGCTCAGACTTCCCTGCCACCGCCACCAATATATCATACTATATCTTCTCCATATTTAGCACTTATTACATATACAATATGGACGATCGAGCCAAGTAAGATTGGACATACATATATAACATATAAGCCTCTTCCAATCGATATTTCCGATAAACGGGTTTTGGGCTATAACTCCTTTTCGCAAACATTCCCTGAAATCCCCTCTACACAAATACATTATAACATTGTTATTGTTTATAAACTAGGTATTTTATTAAACGCGAATGCAAAACATTATTTAAAAAAAAAAAAAACCAAGAACCAAAGAAGCCTCTTTGCAACAACCTTATTTGTATCCATGTCTTTTACTCTTGCAATAAAAACTCCTTTTTTGTATTGTAATGTGGCATGCGGGACCTGGGAAAAATTGTGTTCCTTATAATAAAAAAAAAAAAAAAAACCTAATGGCGGCGATATACCAACAGGTTATCATAACCTCTAACGAGATTTTTAGCCGAGCTACTCTTTCCAACTTGTGGTGTGTTGCTTTTGAGTTTTTCCTACAAGTTGGCGGGACCTACAGTTTTTTGCCGACTCCGAACGGCACTTGCAAAGCAAATGAATTTTTTGCTGAGAAGCTTCTCATGGCAAATATACACCCGGAGAGTTTGCCAAACTACTGCCGAGGGGCGACCCCGTTTAGAAAAATCGTTTTTCTAAATAATTTTTGATGTTACTTTTGCCGGACATCGAACCGCCACGACCTGGTGTAGAAGGCCGAACACTTAACCGCTACACCACGGCGGCCGCCTTCCTTATAATACCGTCCCTCTTTTTTCATGGGTTACTTTCATGAAAGCCTCTGTAACAAGCTTAACAGCCCGTTCTACCGCTTGAGTATGGCAAAAATTTGAATATCGGCCGTTACAGCACATTGATCGAGTTTAAAGTAGTCAATGGAGAAAAAAGTTCAAGTTTCCAAATGTTCGAGTTTTCACGATTGCACAGTATTTTTACTGTATTAAAATTTTTTTGTCTAAAACTTCAACGGACTGGAAAAACTCTTTGAAAAAAAAAAAAAAAATACCATTTTTTGCGAAAACCCCAAATTTTGGTGTCTGTTACGATGAACGGGTTTCGGGCCCATTTGTAAACAGCTAATAGCTTTACATTTTGCAATATTTTTACTTATTACCTATTTAAAATGGAAAGTGAAAAAGTGATAGCCCGAAACCCGTCTATCGGAAATATCGATTGTAAGGGGCTTATATGTTGTATATGTCCAATCTTACTTGGTTCGATCGTCCATATTGTATATGTAATAAGTGCAAAATATGCAAAATTGTACTTTTCCAGCTATTAAATTGGAGAAGATATAGTCCCAACTAGTTTATCGAATAGTATGGGGGGTATATGCTATATTGGTCATATCTTGTTGGATCCGCCAAACATTAACATATTATAAAATGGCGTCCGCATGCCAAATTTCAGCGAGATATCTCAAAAACTGAAGGACTATTTTGAAAATTAATCGATTCTTTTTAATTTTTTTTCATAGGGGATGCGGGCGTAATAATACTACTTTTTTCGAAAAATGCCAAATAACATAATCGTTTTTAAATTGCAAGCCCCAACTTTTGACGCCTAACGCGGTGTCATAATCAAAAATTTACTTTATCGATACACCCTAGTATACAATGCTGACAAGTTTACGAGGCTATTTACAGGTGCGTTCATATAACAGGGTGTGTAAACGTATAAAACATTTCGTAAACTTCTACAATTAGATGAATACCACCAACTGTTTGAACCTGCGCTCAATAAAGTTGACTCATGTTTATTATTGCTGCCAACAAAACAATTCTTCTTCTCACACTCGGGCTCTCCCCAACAGCAAAGAATGCAAACACAGCAATGCAAGTTGTCATACCTATGTACATACACACATAACAGCGGCTGTATAGAGTGAATACGTGTTTAGCATTTGTAGTGGTGTGATTTCATATCATAATTAATTTTTTTTAATTTTTGGTTTGTTGACGCACATTCTGCTCGGAGACCCCTATATATCTGTGGTCATAAGCAATAACAGCCTAAGTCGACTTAAGAAATTAGACCAGTTGAAATTTTTGCTGGTGATTTTGAATAGCAACATCGAGACATTTTTCAAGACTTTCATTGGCCTTTTTTTACTTTCTTTACAAACAATTAAGTCCAATACGTTTGCCTTAGTTATAAAACAGTTTTGTTACAAAAATTCGCCAGCAAAAATTTCAACTGGTCTAATTTCTTAAGTCGACTTAGGCTGTTATTGCTTATGACCACAGATATATTTATATACCTTAGAATTGTGGTTATTGCAAAAAAGGAGAAAACTTTTGAACATTGCGCATTTATATAATAAGATTAGCAGACGCTCACCCGATTCGCTGGGTGAAAGAAAAATAGAAATGAATGTTATTTTCTTGTTTTATCATTTAATTCATGTTCGGCCATTATTTTGTGACTTATTCTAATAACAATGTTTTATTTATTTTAGTGACTTTCCCTAATTATTGTAAACTAACAAATTATTCTATACACAATATTTCTGGTTTTATTTTCATGCGGTGTATAAATATACAGTAACGATGGTTTCCCTACTCACGAACATCCTACATACAGTTGTCCATATCCAAAGCATGGATAAATTAGGTCAATTCCACACAATTGAAGTGTTTGACCTTGAGCCTTATTGATTGTAATAGCAAAAGCAAGGCGAATACGAAATCGAACTCGCTTACAATCAAAAGGCAAATCTGCTGGAATCATTGGAATACGCGGAATCAAAACATCTTCACGCCCCCTTTCAACATAACCCCTACTTACGGTTTAGATATCCTATAGCTCTAAAGCGATTTCCAGGTCCTTACCTTAGACCCTTTCACAGATATTCTGCTTGAAAATTTAAGTTTGTATGGGAGATGCCACGCCCCTATTCCTGATAACCTCCTTTTTATGTGTTCGAATACTTTTTCAGGTCCCTACCTTGAACCCTTTCACAGATATTCTGCTTGAAAATTTAGTTGGTATTAGAGGTGCCACGCCCCCTTTTCTGATAACCATCGTTTTTTATGTGAGAGAATGCTTTTGATATCATATAGGTCTATGCCAATTTTCAGGTCACTACCTTGAACCCTTTCACAGACATTCTGCTTGAAAAATTTAGTTTGTATGGGAGGTGCCACGCCCCATTTTCTGATAACCACCCTTTTTATGTGTGAGAATGCTTTTGACATCATATAGGTCTATACCAATTTTCAGTTTCCTACCTTGACCCCCTTCACAGATATTCTCCTTGAAAAATTTAGTTTGTATGGGAGGTGCCACGCCCCCTTTTCTGATAACCACCCTTTTTATGTGTGAGAATGCTTTTGATATCGTATAGGTCTATACCAATTTTCAGATCCCTACCTTGAACCCTTTCGCAGATATTCTGCTTGAAAAATTAAGTTTGTATGGGAGATGCCACGCCCCCTTTTCTGATAACCCTCCTTTTTGTGCGTGAGAATTCCTTTGATATCATATAGGTCTATACCAATTTTCAGGTTCCTACCTTGAACCCCTTCACAGATATTCTCCTTAAAAAATTTAGTTTGTATGGGAGGTCCACATTTTGGTCGATATTTGCCAAACGGGATCGGACATGAGAATCACTCCCTGTTAAAACCCTCATCAACGCCTTTCATTTGGTGCCCATATTGTCCAAACACTTTCTAGGGTCACACCTGGTCAACATTTTGGTCGATATCTCGGAAACGGGTGCCTACATGGGACTTGAAACAAATTCTCCTTAAAACTCCTATTAACACCTTTCATTTGATACCCATATCTCACAAATTCCTTCTAGGGTCACAGCTGGTCCACATTGGGTCTCAAGACTCTTATCACCTAGGGATATAAAATATAGTTTAAAACCTATTCTCATATCCCCCAAATATATATAGAAATTCATAACAATCGACTAATCCGCTTAAAAGATTTAAACTTAGGAACACCGTGAGACGAGATTTTTATATATTAGATATATTATACTTATATATAACTAAAACAAATGTTATTTAAAAAAAAAAATCTCACAGTTCTTATATTTACTTCACCGAGAATTGAACTCAGAGGTCTTGAATGCCCAACCCAGGTGTATACGATGACGCCATCGTATACTTATACTAAATGACACCACAATTTTTCACATTGCCTTGTTGAACGCAGATCTCTACCGTTATGCCATTGAGTACTTATGCTTGTCGGCGTATAATTGCAACTTTTTTCTATGATAGTAGTGACAGTACCTCCGCTGTTGGATTAACTGTATTAAGGAAATTATTGCCTTTCTTGAGGAAATTGAGTTCTTGAAGTTAAGGAGAACATTAACTTAAACTTGAGGAACTTGTCTTAAATTTAAGTAAAACATATACTCATTTTTCTAACTTGTGTGAAAGTAACCAATTTCCTTAACTTTAGGACAACCAATTTTTTGAGTGTGGCGCACCTGAGCGCCATACTTTTTCAAGTGACTCAGATTATGTAAACACCGTTTGAAAGCTAGTGAATCAAGCTTCCCTTCTTCTGGTATATGCTTTATTTATTACGCAGTAGTTAACCCTTAAGCTACTAACACCGTCTACAGACGGTCATCACTCAAATCAAAATAAAAATCGAATATAATGTAATTGGCATTTTATGCGCTTGAGCGTTGCATGATGAAATGAGCCTTCAAATAAAGCTTTTTTTAAAGCTCTTTAATCACTTTTGGGGCAGTGACAGCTATTTGTTTGAAAAAATTTGAAGATTTTAAAAAAAAATTTCGCTCAAGCTCCTAAGACCGCCTACAGACGGCCTTCTTAAACCGCTCACTAACTCAAAAAGTCAACACCATAAATTGAAAAAATATGGACAATACTAAAGCAAATAACATAACAACTTACCAGAAAATTATTCAGAACGATTACGTTGTCAGAAATGATTTTTTTTTTAGTTTGAATGCGCACCAAATATTCAAGTAATTTCCGCGTCACAATCTTCACATTTTTTCAAAGAAATAGCTATCACTGCCACAAAAGTGATTTAAGAGCTTTCAAAAAAGCTTTATTTGAAAGCTCATTTCATGCAGAGTCAACGCTCAAGCGCATAAAATGCCAATTACATTACATTCGATTTTTATTTTGATTTGAGTGATGGCCGTCTGTAGACGGTGTTAGTGGCTTACGGGTTAATTTTTGTCAACAATTTGATTTTTGAAAGCTTAGGGGCTCATTATGTATGACGAACGATAGCTTAAACGAACGATTCGGCTGCTCACAATATCGCCTACTCATCGCATTTTCTTTCATTTTTGCTTTTTTATGTCAAAGAAAAGTCGAAAATATTAAAAAATCTATGGAGCGTACGAAAATGATAGATAATGCGATGGGTAGGCGATTTTGTGAGCAGACGAATCGTTCGTCTGAGCTATCGTTCGTCATACATAATGAGGCCCTTAGTTTCACAGCCATATCAATGCTTAAGTTGAAAGTTTTTTATCCTTTCATTGTTTGAAGTGGCCTGGCCAGGCCACCTATAAGAAAACGTACCTTGGGAGTCGGGACGTGTACAAATTATGTCTATAATCAATACTAGACGTATTTTAAAACAAACTTGTGTGAAAAATATACTTGATTGGTCATCTGTTACCCTTCTAAGCTACAACACAAACTAGGTTGTTGTATTCATCGCTTAGAATTCGGTTATAAAATACGGGAATTCGCCTTATAAATACGCGACTTGAAAAGTAGTGTTGAACAGTGAAAACGCTGTTCTTGTTTGAATGAGCTCTTGTAATATACCAGGAACATATTTTAGCAGATAAATTATCACAGTCAGTGATGATTTTCATAGCTGAAATGCCTCTAGTGTGGTGACATACAATCAGGTGCAATTTTGCTCAGTTTCGAGTTTTTATTTTTGCTTAGGAAAAAATGCTCCTACTGAATGTAGATATATTACAGAAACGTATTGTTTAATCCTGAAAGAATGTTAGTTTTCGAGTTTCATCTGGTTTTCTAATTTTTTCTTTACAAAAACATATTTGCGACTTGATCCCGTATTTTTTCGACTAAAACTTGTAAAACTGTCGAAAATAAGCTCAGAGCGAGAAAATAACTAAACTTTCTAGCTAAAAATTTAAATTCTGACTGTCAGAGAACTATATTTACTTGTTTATGTACTCTCCTTAGTCAGAACACCGAGTAAGGTGCATAATAGTAACAGAATTGTAGTGGTGGCCAAGGCTGCACAACAAAATAAACCAGAGCTTACGATATCTCGTGTTTGCTCGATAAAAAATTTCTTGAGAGCATCGTTTTCTCGCGAGAGTCTCGTATCTCGAAGTCTCGCGAGCTTCTCGACATTCGATTTAATCGTGGTATTGGCAGAATTATATGCACTAGGTTATTTTTTACTTGTGATTTTTTTCGTCTATTATATCGCCTTTGCAATCATAGTTCAGTCAACAAAAGTATGTATAATTTTCTTCATTATATTCAAGTTTTTCAATGCTAAAGCATAACATTTTTTTAATCAACTCGTAAAATATTTTATATCTGTCGGTAACTTGAAAGAAAGGAGTTGGGTATGGCAATACGCAACCAAAACCAATAATGGCGCCAATTGCGATCTATGTAATATAGATATTTGCTGCAAAGGAAGCAGCACGACTGGAGTTATACGTCGAGTCTACCCGAAATAAGTAAGTTCTTTAGAAAAGGTTGTACTGGTGCTTAAAAATTATATTTACATGTGTCTATTATCCCCAGCCAAAAAACGAGTAATCGAGCAATGCCTTACAACAAAATGGTTATGAAACGCATACCCAGTGGAAGAATGGAGGACATACACAATGCAGTGGCAAAGCTCATAGTACGCAACCAACTGCCAATTTCATTTGCTTCGAGCAGTGGTTTTGAAGAGTATATGAAAGTTACGGTGCGGGTTACAAGTGTTTAAGGAGCGAAGCGAAAACGAATAGAAAGTTTATATGACTCTGTTAAGTATAGGTTGAAAAGGATGTTTGACGGAACCAAAGTTGTCTCGCTTACCTCTGACATTTGGACCTCTTTAGCGCAGATTAGCTATTTAACAATAACTGCTTGACTTGTGGATGAAAACTTCAATTTACAAACATTTACTCTGGACAAATTAGAGATAAGTGAGAAGCACACAGCCGATAATATTAAAGCGAAAATTCAATCCATTTCAATAGACTGAGGGATTAATAGTGTGTCAACAATTGTAACAGATAACGCTGCTAATATAAAAAGCGCTATCGGTCAACTTGATTTAATACGATATAAAAATGGCTTAACATGCGCCGCTCATACCTTACAGCTTTGTGTCAACAAAACCTTATATATGGAACGAATAGCATCACTTATAAACAAAGTTAGCAAAGTGGTAGGACATTTCAAGCATTCATCCTCCGTCTGTTCTGCACTAAGGGAGAAGCAAGATCACCTTGGTATGCCAAAATTATCTTTAATTCAAAAAAATTTCACTCGATGGAATTCTACTTTTCGCATGCTAAACCGCATGCACTCAAACAGGCAGCAACCTCTAAATTCCAGAAATTTATTGGATAAACATACAGAGATTAATTGACGTTTTAATGCAAATAAACATACTGGCAGATATTTTCTGTTCAGAAAAGCACTCCCCAACCTCAATAGTTCAACCTATGATAACATTTTTAGTAGGGACAAAACCAAATCAGTATATGTTTCGAAGGTAATGATTTTATTCGGGGCTTTACAGACACGATGACTCAAAATTTACAAACAAAATTTTCGTTATTAGAAGATAACATCCTTGACTTTACACCTCGTATGAAAGCTTTATTTTTCGACCCCAGATTTAAATCTTTGAAGCATGAAAATGAATCTGTTCGCAATCTAGAGAATGAACTACGTGAAGAATTTAACGTAGAAGGTGCAGCAATAAAATCAGAATTTGATATGTTTTTTAATACTTCCCCAAACCCCATTCTTTCCGAGAAATCCACATTGTTTCTTTCCATCCCTGCAACTTCATTAAATTCTGAACGTTGCTTTTCATCAGCAGGCAACGTTGTTACGGCTAAGCGAAGCTCTTTAATGCCAAAAACGTGAACATGTTAGTGTTTTTACATACATCAAAACCAAAAATACATCGACTAAAACTTTGCCAATTACTTACAAATCTTTGACTAATACAATATGTTACTATTTTCTTATTGTTTTTGTTTAAATAAATGAATAAATGAATTCTACTAATAACTTGTCTCGACAATGCTCGCGAGAGTGGCGAGACCCGAGATTGGAACTATAACTCGAGCACTCGAACTCTCGAGTCTCGAAATTCTCGTTTGTGCTCGATCTCGAACCGTAAGCTCTAAAACAAACAAAAATTTTTTGAAAGTAACGTTATCAAAAAAAAATTATTTAAAAAAATTCGATTTTGCTAGTATCAAAAACAAAATCAAGAATTTGCGTTTCCATTTGATATTTCGAAGTTTGAGCATTTTTTGTATGGAATAATATACTCTGACTCAAACCATGATTCAATTATAAGAAGGTTTGCTTTTCGCTTGACGTTTATTATTGACCCTCCCAATATGAAAATGTGTACGGGTTTCGTTTGCGAATAAAAAAAGCCGGAATGTTTTTTGCTTTCGTCAAGGCAATGGTAGTAGAAAAATCGAAAACGGAGGATATAAATTGTAATGAAAATAAAAAATTGCAAAGTAAACTAACACATTAGACTGGGCCAAAAAAAATTTGGTTTTTTTCAAAAATTATATTGTTTTTATTCTTCAGAAAGGTGAAAAAATATTACTGTAAAAATGACAGATCTTAATATTAAATTCTAGAGGTCTATCATCGCTAGTTCAGATTTCGCAGACTGGACCTCATATTTGGTATAAAAATGACAAACCATTGCTGTAAACACTATTGACCTGACAAAATTTTTTAAAAACTCGGATTCCCCACAAAAGCTGCATGGCCTAAAATTTCTCCGTTTTCTAGTATTCTACCTTCAAAATAAGTGACGATTTCCTGGTAGATTTTTTGTCGTTCCACCGTGTTAATAGTAATTCGACTGATCGACAACTTGCATTTGATGGTTGAATACAGTGAGTCGATTACTCATGTAAATCAGTCTTAGCTTAACTTTTTACTTAAAGCTCCTTGGATTCTTTTAAGGTCATAAAGACTATGGGACAAAGGGATAGTATTACCACTTTACTAACCAACTTCTCCAATTCTTTCATGTACACCTGTCTGATGATTAAGAATGAAAATAACATACTCGAATCACAGAAGGAAAAGCTTTAAAGTCAGGGTTGAATTGCTGAGTATATATAAATATTGAGAGTTATTAATGATAAATTAGTCAATTTTACAAAAGCCAACCTCTACTATTTTTCTAACTATTACTATTTTAAACTACTTTTCTAACTACTTTTTTTACATGATTTTGCTAAAAGGCTACCCAGAATGTAAATGACAATTTATCGGGGAGCACGATGGCCGCAATTGACAAAATCTGTCAGGGAAAAGCTAACCTGGTAATAATTGAATCATTTACTCAAACAATCAACATTAACAAAATTTTTGAGATTTTGATTTTGGTTTCAATGAAATGAAAAGCTTTTCATTATTCTAAAAACGTTTAAACTTTTGAATAACGAATTGAAAACAAAATATTTTTATTTCTTTTGATAAAAATAACGTTATTATGCAGGCCTGGTGGTGTCCTTTGCAGGCCACTTACCCCCGCTTGTGAAGTTTTTTTGAAAAATGTATTTCTTTCAAAATCTGTCCGCAGGTAATGGCTATAAAATCTACAGAAGCTTTAGCTAACAGATCTTAAAGGTATGTTGTCGCCAATTTTTGATAGCTTAACGAAAAAAAAAGATATACCCCTTCAAAAACCGAAGTGGCCTGTGTAGGCCACTTCAAACAACGGAGGGTTAAATCCCGATTATTGGGAAATGGCTTGCCATAAGTTTTCGAATAGTTTTAGGGAATTTAATTGCACAGTCTTATGCTATGGACACACACACGGACTTAGTCTCGGATAAATGCTCTTTTATCAGATCCAAATTTTACCTGCTTCCTGCTGTGCGACATCTAGTGTTGTTCTTTCAACGCAGTTAATTACGCATTTGCGCTAGTCTATCAGCCCTATATTGAGCATAGCGTCGGTGTTTATGCAAAACAAAGTAAAGGATATATGCCTTACAAACTTACACTCATATTTAACAGGAGAGGCAAAAAACTGTTTTATTTTAGTGCAAGCCACGATGTGGTGGGTCAACTTCAAAAGTTTTTTTTTTCAAATTCTATTGTTACTAAAACAGAAGAATCTTGATAGTCGACTATAATAAATAAATAAATAATAAATAAATAATAATGAATGGGTCCAGGTGACCAAAGTGTCCTTTACGTGGTCTTGCATTTGTACGTTACTTACGTTGTTTTGCATAAACATCGACAATATGTCAATAGTTAGCTCTAAAAGTAAATCCCTAAATAAAACAATCGTTTGACCGCCAAACAACTCCGTTAAAAATATGCTATAGTCTAGACGAAATAAAATCAATTGATTCGTGCCATTTTAACACTCTATCTAAATCCGCAAAAAAAATAAACTAAGCAAAAAAAAAATTGCAATAGCACAGAGCCAAAAAATCCTCATAAAAATAAGAAGATTGTCTCTTTGAAAAGCTTTGAGGCAAAAAAAAAGGACAGAAGTCAGAGACGAAGATATTTCCATAGAGATTTCTTCTTATTTTTGGGAGGTAAATCTTTTAAATTTTATTTAAAAGTATGCCTTCTTAAAATAAATAGAAAACTTCTTAATCAATTTTTCGAAGACATTTCCATAGAGATTTCTTCTTATTTTTGGGAGGTAAATCTTTTTAAAAGACATTTCCATAGAGATTTCGTCTTATTTTTGGGAGGTAAATCTTTTTAATTTTATTAAAAAGTATACCTTCTTACAATAAATAGAAAACTTCTTAGTCTATTTTTAGAAGACGTTTCCATAGAGATTTCTTCTTATTTTTGGGAGGTAATTCTTTTTAATTTTATTAAAAAGTATACCTTGTTACAATAAATAGAAAACTTCTCAGCCTATTTTTAAAAGACGTTTCCATAGAGATTTCTTCTTATTTTTGGGAGGTAAGACTTGGAAAGCATGGTATTGTAGATTAGACTCTAGACATCTGGTTTGAGCGTTCATTTTTTTTTTTAGTTTGAAATATTAAAAAGAAAATCTTCTCAATATTATGTGAATTCTCTTTGAAAACATTAATACGATTTTCTCTACAATAATATGTGATATCTCTTTGAAAACATTATTAAGATTTTCTCTAAAAATATATTAAGCCCATCCTTCTTACTTTTGTTCTATTTTATTAGGTGGCTTTCACTCTGTGAGGGAACCAAGAGGCTTTAAACAAAAATTTACATCACTATTTGTACTTCAACTGTATATATGTAAATTTTTGCGAAAAAATTTGCATCTTAAAGCTTAAAGACACATGGTCGTTTCTATGTTGTTGTTGTAGCGAGGTGTAGCCCTGCCTAAATGTCAGACAGGGTCACCCCGAGTGTATTGCTCTTGGCCGGGTCGATATAAGAAAACGGCCCGGGTCGTTTCGGCACGATGGGTACAGCACAAGTACTGGTACCGTTCTCGTAGAACCGGCAATACAAGAAACTAGCCGTGTAGGCTATGTAGGTCATTTAGCGTTACCCAGGGTGCACCAACTGGGAGGCCACCTACTTTTACACCCCTTTCGTCGTTTCTATAGTCGAGATCAATTAGGTACTCAGATTTACTTACATCTTCTTTTTAAAGATAGCTACACTAAAAGGAGCTTATTTTCTACAAAATATGCTAGAAAAACAATAAATGTAGCCTTTGCTTTTATTTTATAAGTTTATAGTCTTTTTTAACAGACCATACTTTATGGATTTCATTTTTGACTAGTTCTTGACAAACCATAATACTATTGATTGTTTCAATACCTAGCTTATTTCTTGGCTTAGTTTTAATAAGATTAACTGATGAAAACTTTCTTTCTGTACCTGGAAACTATGTGGCGAAGTTAGTAAATTTAATACAAAATTGTTCAATTCTGGGAACATTAGCTCGCCCAGTCCATTTTTCAAGTTCTCTACATTTTGCCAAAAATAACACAGTGGTACAGTGAAAAAACACTAATCATGCGACCTAGCTAATTAATTAATTAATTTTAATTTTTCCAACCGTTTTGTAAAGTTAAGTAATGGTACTCTTAATATATAAAAAGCAGTTTGTTATTTTATAAGGTATAAAGACAAATTTTTGCACCTAAATCTGAAATTTTCGTAAATTTTTTTTCGTTTTTTCGAGTTTGACGCCATTTTTTTGGTACAATTCGAAAAACATGCTTTAGTTAAAACAAATATTATTGTTCTCAGTAAAACTAGACTTTATTTATTGAAAAATGTTAAAAATTGACGAAGATACAAAGTTTTTTCGAAAAGAAGAATTTCAGCAGTAGAACTCATTATATTATTTTTATTGATTCCATTGTTCTTTGTATACAGAAAAATTTTACTTTTTCAAAATAGGTTCGAGTTAGAATTGTTTGCTTGATCTTTTTCGTTTAAATGACGAATCATCAATTTCACGTATACATAATTGTCGCCCGGATAAATGATTGTCGTATGTGAAAATTTGGTCGAATTGAGTTATAAATGCAGTTATACTAAACTGATCGAGATCTTTCGAATGGATCCATCGGGGTTTTGATATCTCTTTTAGTTTCTGATATATGGAGTGAAATTTTTCAATTTTTTTAATTTAAGATAAATTTTTTGTTTGGTTATAAGCAGAATGTGCTTATAAGTGAAAAACTGTTTATTTTATTTTTATAAAAAACAAAATGACATATTTAACTAATTTCAAACATCTTAAATTTAGACCAAAATCCCATAATTATTTATCGTACGTCATACATTGTTCCTGCAAAACTGTTGCCAAATGTAACATACGAAAAAACTTTAAAATAATTAACAAAACCCGTTAAAAAGTAATTAGTTAAATAACTTCTTGGACCAGTAAAATTCTCCCCAACTTTGGACTAAATGCAATGAAGCGTTTTTGAGAAATTGAACTCCAAACTTCAATTCTCATTTCCCAAAAGTCGTCAAATGTAACATACGACAATCTTTTATCCGGGCGACGATAAGTGACCAGCAGTAATTAGCTGACATCTTCACTTTGTTCTTTCCTGCAAACCGTTTTTCAATCGTCAATATCTCTTGATGAAAACGTTCTCCTTGTTCGTCGCTAAATTGACCGAGATTGTCTGGGAAAAATTCCAAATGGCAGTGCAAAAAATGAATTTTTATAGACATGTTGCATCCCATTTCTCCTTACGCTTCCAAAAATTCATGGACCACCTCAACATAGTTAGCACTTCTTACGTTTCCAAGAAAGTTTTTACATAAAGAAATAAAACTTAGCCATACTCTTCTCTCCACTTGGTTAAATTTTTCAACGAAAACTTCATCTACCATAAGCTTACGAATTTGTGGTCCAACGAAAATGCCTGCAATTCATTATCGTAATAAGTACATTTTAATAATACTTTTTTTGAAATAGTAAAGGGAGGAGAATCTTTATAAGTACATTCTTTTATCTTGGCATCGCTCAATTTAGGGAAAACTAATTTCAGATGTAGGAAGGCCTCACTGTCTTTGTGAAGTCTTTTGACAAATTGTTTCATATAGCCCAGTTTCAAATGCAGTGGCGGTAAAATGATGTCGTCAGGCTTTACTAATGGAACGTTGAGAACGTTTTCCTGCCTAGTTGGAAAAACTGTTTCGATGGCCTATCTTTACACATATAATGATTTTTGGCACGACTGTCCCATTCACAAAAGTAACATGGATTTTTGGTGTAGCCTCCTTGCATTCCGAATAGAATTGTCAGGACTTTAAGATCCGAAACAATCTGCCAGTGATTTTTATTGTAATTTATTAATCGAAGGATCTTCTCCATTGTTTGGTATGTTTCTTTCATATCAGTGGCGTATGCTAAGGGAACAGATGGTAGCTGATTGTTGTTGTGCAACAATACTGCTTTCAAGCCTATGATATTAGTGAATCGGGAATTAATTTTCGAATTATACTTACTCGATTTTTGTTCTCTCACATACACAACATAATAGATACCCTCTTTTGCAAGAACCGTCAAGAAACAATCGCCAATCTTGCAGGCAATGCTCGTGATCGAGTGCGGCGAACAATTTATCCACATCAACGCAATACACCAGATTATTGTCGGTATCATCAGTATCGAAATCTCGTTCAAACGATGTTAGTTCTTTATCCCGGCCTACCAAATTCCACTGCTTCAATCGAGAGGCCAACTTCTCTGTTTGCCTTATAGACAAATCCAAATCCCGCACAAGATCACAATAGTCCTGATAGGTCACAAAATGATGCTCCGTTCCTCTTGTCCCAGTTGGAATATACGGTTGGTCAATTCGCTTGTTTCAAAATTGAGGGTTGGATTCAGAAACACTTTCTGGTTTTCTGTCCACAGTCGCCTCATAAGCTTTTTCTCTCAAGATTGGTTTTGAAACAGACAGTACATCAGCATATTTTATGCAGTGACGAGATTTATACCGGTAACCATCGATACTTGTTTGGCAGAAGTAGCAATCATTGGGCTTGTGATATATTTGATAAAGCCAAGCTATAGAAGCCACAAATGGTAAACCCTGGTCATTATGTGTACCGGAATTCCTTTTTTTGAAGTGCATAGAGCACGTCAAACATACAACCTCGGTTTCAAACCAAGCGCTTTCCACGTAGGAGCCTTTGAAAAAAAGGTTGAACGCTTCAATCACTGTAATATTTTTTCTCAGCTTTACGCGATGTTGTCTATCGACAAATAACCCGCAGGCATAAAAAAATTTGTTACGTCTATCACACATCTTACCTTATTAGGTAATGACTTATATTCAAACCTAGAACGTATTACACTTTACTAGATAAACAATATCTGCTAGGTCGCTTACCTTACGTTTACACAAGTTAAGCTAGTCCTGTTGCTTATTAAATGTCGCAGAGATTTTTCCAACAAGAAAAAATATGATAATTCACAAAACGTTTATTTAATTAATAGGTGGTAAAAAGGTTGAAATTCTTGTTTTCGAAAAAACGTGTAACTTCGTCAATTTTCAACATTTTTCAATAAATAAAGTCTAGTTTTACTCAGAATTAATAGTAGAACAATAATATTTGTTTTAACTAAAGCATGTTTTTCGAATTGTACCGAAAAAACGAAAAAATTTTACGAAAATTTCAGATTTAGGTGCAAAAATTTCTTCTTATACCTTATAAAATAACAAACTGCTGTTCATATATTAAGAATACCATTATTTAACTTTACAAAACCGTTGGAAAAATTAAAATCGGTTCAAAAATAGCCCCTCTAGGAATTTTTATGTGCCGACAAACATGAAAAAACGGGTTTTTAACGATAAAAAAAAAATTCGAGGGTACAGGCGATTTTTCAAATACCGTTTGGTGTTACACTCGACTAGATAAACAATCTTAGCTAGGTCGCTTGTTGAGTATCTTTATTTTTTTTTTTTTTTTGTAACACTGTGTAATTAATATCCGACAGGGGCAACCAGAAGAAAATGTTTGGGGTGGTTTTTAATTTTTTCTTTTTAGAATTTTCCTAGCACAACTATTTACAAAATTATTTTATAGCGTCAGTCAGGAGTACCGCAAGGAAAGCATTTAAAAAAGATAATTATACACATATACAATAGACTAGGCCAAAAATTTAAAATTTCGTTTTTTTCAAAAATTATATTGATTTTCTTTTTCAGAAAGGTGAAAAAAAATTACTGTAATTTTTTTCAGATATTTAAACTAAAGTCTAGGGGTCTATCATCGCTAGTTTAAACTTTACAGACTTTACCTCATATTTGGTATAAAAACGACAAACCACTGTTGTAAAACACCATTTACATGAACATATTTTTGAAGGAAATCGAATTCCCTACAAAATTTGTACTGACCAAAATTTTCTCAGACTAGCCGTTTTCTAGTGTTCTAGCTTCAAAAATTAGCATGTTTTTTCGATTTTTTTTTTTCAAAAATTGCCAAAAATGCAAATATCCATGTACAACAAAGATAGGCACAGATTCTTAAAGCAAATTGAGTGGGCTACAAAAAAGGTTAAACAACTTTTTTTGTAAAGCTACTTTTTCAAAACTTAACTAGTATTAAATTTAAAAAAATCATATTTCCGTTTTTTTGATGCAATTTTTTTACTAAAATTCTACATGATTAATTATCATTATATGATCAATATAAAAATATACATTTCGCATATACGTTCAAACATATTTTTTAATCTATTATTTTCTCTGCGAGGGTGTAGTTCTACAGTCTTCAAATGGCGCAGCCACAAAGAAACAAAAAGTTGACGGATCTGTGAACTCAATACATAAATTTTCATGTATTTTGGCGAACTAAACCCAAATCCGTGATCAGAATTACCCTAACAGGTCGCAGTTCTTCTCTAATCTAACAAAACCATTACAAAATAATATTGGATTTTTTTTGAAAGGTTAGGGCCGAACCTCGGGCCCGTTGTTAAATTCTGATATCGAATTCGGATTCAGCATCCAATTTCCCTTAAGAATATATATTTAGCTTTATTCGATGTTGATTTTTTCATGTTTCGCAAATTTTCAAACCAAAATGGGGAATTCTGAGAAAATTTCAGTCTAGGCAGCTTTTGTAGGGAATTGAATTTGCTACAAAAATATGTTCACGTAAATGGTGTTGGAGTTGCAAGGATGATGAGGAGGAGGAAACGGTGGAGCACCTCATCTACAACTGCCCTGTTTTAAGTGGCGCGAGAATGCGCTTTTTGGGAGTGCCCTTCCTGGTTAGCCTACGCCAGGTCACGGAGCTGGACATAAAGGACCTGATGGCCTTCACCAAGTCATCTAAATGGGTCGAGGAAGAGTAACGGTGTCGGTTTAGGAACATCAGTCCCGGGATTCCCGGAACTGACTTTCCTAGTGTTGGTGGTATCACAACCGGCCTTTTAATACTGGCCTAGGTGTGCCTCTGCAGCAGCCACTTCAACCTAACCCCTAACCTAAATGGTGTTTTTCAACAGTGATTTGTCGTTTTTATACCAAACTGGAGGTTCAGTCTGTAAAATCTAAGCTAGCGATGATAGACCTCTAGACTTTAATATAAAAATCTGAAAAAATTACAGTAATTTTTTTTCACCTTTCTTAGAAATAAAATCAATATATATGCCGGGAAGAAAAGTCCTTGAAGAGATGTAACTCCAGTATCATCGAAACATGTCGGCTTGTCTGGTTCCTGCAGCGCGTGGGTAAATTTTTCTCAAAAAACACATTTTCATACAATCCCGAAAATTGCTTCACAATACGGTCGGTATTTACAGCAATAGACTACAAGTCAAAAAGCAACAAAGAGTTTAAATGTTATAAATGGAAAAATATTCGTGCTTAATTAAGCATAGAAAATTCTTTCATAGGTTTCCCACCAAGTCCTAAAATTCGCATATCTTTCCTATAAGTTAGCATGGAAATTAAAGAAAATGTTCTATATGGAAGTATAAATATATGCATAAATGGACACTGAGAAAGGTTTCCTTCAAGCTGGGTAGTGGCCTAAGGTGCTAGACCTTCTAGCACACAAGCCACTACAGTGTTGTGAGTTCGACTCTCACAATGCCGGGAAGAAAAGTCCTTGAAGAGATGTAACTCCAGTATTATCGAAACATATGTCGGCTTGTCTGGTTCCTGCAGCGCGTGGGTAAATTTTTCTCAAAAAACACATTTTTATACAATCCCGAAAATTGCTTCACAATACCGTCGGTATTTACAGCAATAGACTACAAGTCAAAAAGCAACAAAAAGGTTTTAAATGTTATAAATGGAAAAATATTCATGCTTAATTAAGTATAGAAAATTCTTTCATAGGTTTCACACCAAGTCCTAAAATTCGCATATCTTTTATATAAGTTAGCATGGAAATTAAAGAAAATGTTCTATATGGAAGTATAAATATATGCATAAATGGACACTGAGAAATGTTTCCTTCAAGCTGGGTAGTGGCCTAAGGTGCTAGACCTTCTAGCATACAAGTCACTACAGTGTTGTGAGTTCGACTCTCATAATGCCGGGAAGAAAAGTCCTTGAAGAGATGTAACTCCAGTATCACCGAAACATATGTCGGCTTGTCTGGTTCCTGCAGCGCGCGGGTAAAAAATCAATATAATTTTTGAAAACAAAACGAAATTTTGAATGTTTGGCCCAGTCTTATATACATATATACATAGATACCTGCCAATAAATATAACTTTATATTGACTTATATAACATGGGCCAGCCTTCTGTTTTTGGAATGTATGTATAAAATAATGTCAATAAGAAGCAGTGTTGCACATATTTTTTGTTATCGACTTTTAGAGTGGTGTCACACGTTACTTCCATATTGAACATCTACGGATCGCGATCCATATGTAACGTGGGTAAATTAGATTAGGTTTGATGGCATGCTACACGTTCAGTATAGATTGGGAGGTAAATCTTTTTAATTTTATTAAAAAGTATACCTTCTAACAATAAGCAGAAAACTTCATACTCAATTTTTAGAAGACATTTCATAGAGATTTCTTCTTATTTTTGGGAGGTAAATCTTTTTAATTTTATTAAAAAGTATACCTTCTTACAATGAATAGAAAACTTCTTAGTTTATTTTTAGAAAACGATTCCATAGAGATTTCTTCTTTTTTTTGGGAGGTTATCTTTTTAACTTTATTAAAAAGTATACCTTCTTAGAATAAATAGAAAACTTCTTAGTCTATTTTTCGAAGACATTTCCATAGAGATTTCTTCTTATTTTTGGGAGGTAATCTTTTCAATTTTGTTTAAAAGTATACTTTCTTCAAAGGTGTAATTCGACGCTACCAGGCACAAGTACACGATAGCATTATGGTAGAGATCTCCGTTCAGCAGTTAATAATTCTTAGTTCGATTCGCGGTGAAGGCAAGTGGACATGTGGTGAGGCAAAAAGAACAACGGTGTAATTAGACGTTGGCAAGTTAATAATACGATGCATGGTAGTGTAGATTAGACTAGACTAGACATCAGGGTTGAGCGTTCATTTTTTTTTAATTTGAAATATTAAAAAGAAAATCTTAATATTATGTGATTATCTACTCAGTTTTATTAAAAAGAGACACCCAGTCATAATAAGACGGGCATCTTATTGGAAAAATATCATAGAGAAATCCGCTAAACTTTGTTCTGATTTACAGGGCATTTTATGTGACTTTTTGCTCTGTGCATGTCATGAAAACTAGTTTTCACATATACAGGGTTATATCTCAGGGGTAGTTTAAACCCCTAAAACAACCCCCTGGTTGCGTCCCTGTCTGTAATTATTAGATTAACAGATAAAATAATCGCACTATGTAAAACGTTTTGGAAAAGTTTAGGAATATGTAAATTTTGTTTGGAAAAAGTATCAAAAATTATAAGAAAAGTCACTTCGAAAAATATAAAAACCTTTAATAACAAAATAGCGACCTATAAGGGTTAAGTTACAGCGCTAATATTAAGCAAGGCTTAACTTTTGAGGAGGTGAGACCTATTCGAAACTTTTTTTTTTTTGAAACACCCCAATTTATATATATGGAAGTCTCTAGCATTTTACTTGCTCGTTTCTTTGGCTCCATTGCGCAATTCATCAAAGTTATTTTCATGTTCAGTTCGTCCATGTTTTTGTGGCAATTTTTCACAATATTTGTCCGACCGCTTGTCTCACCGAATGCAATGTAGAGCAGGATGCAGAGCCGCTATGTAACGCTGAGGTATATATGACGTGCCAATTCACATATAGACGCACGACATTTTATACCAAAAACTTTTAATAAGAACAGCAACCCCATCATATCGACATACCAAAAAGTAAAAATATCACAGACGTTAAAACCCAGGAGAAGTCTCCTCTAACTTATCTCTTCACCCACCCACTAAACACCAGAATTTGTATATGTAAGCAGGAGTATAAGAACATAAATACTCATACAGTATATACACTAAACCAAAAAAACGTACATGTTTTTCAAGAAAAAAGTTTCATAGAAGGTTCACAGATTCTAAGAAAATTATTTTACATTTTATCAATGAATTCATGCTTTCTGATAATTTGTTTACATATTTTTAGAACAAGTACTTATATTCTAAGAAATATTCTTAAATTTCTATGAAAAAGTTCTGTGGCGAGGTTTTAATGAATAATTCTTAAAATCCATGTACTTTTTTCTTTGGAAACATGAACTTTTTTGGTTGAGTGTACTATTTGATCGCAGTCGCAGCATCTTCGAAAGTATGAGTTTTTATATAATTTCTCTTCTCTGTTTTTTTAAAATAAAATAGATTAAAAAAATGTAAAGGCAAGTGAGCAAAAAAAAAGAATGCATAAAGAGTCTAGCTGGCAGCTAGAAAAGTGAATGTGTTAGAGTAATAGCAGATGAAGATGAACGGCCGAGCGGAACGGGAAATTCTCGAAAGTTAATAAATCTTTGGCGCGCCAATGCAATCTATCTAAACTAGCACGCCGCCAGGAGCAGAATGACTCGAGAGTAGGTGCCAAGAGTGTGTTGGGGTAAGAATAGGATATAGCTGAAGCATGAAAGTGTCCAAAGTCTTAAGCAAACATATATATGTATACACATAGATACAGAAAGATATATAAATCTTGTTGTAATTTTGTGTACTAGTCTTTTCTAATTTACATCTGCCTGAGCCTCATGGTATAACAGCATGCCCATGTGTATACATAGCAAGTACTTTTATGAAAACATACACTTGTATGTGCATATGGCTGTTTATTTTAAATTAACATGCTCAACTAATCTGGTTCTTTTTATTCTTCTGGGTAAATATACTTGTAGTATATAAGCGTCGTGTAACACACTGATAAAAATGGTTTCCTAAAAGTAAGGAAACCTCCATACAAATTCAAGTAAATGAAGGAAACTTTTAAGTAGGGCTTGTACTTAAATGGTAGTTAAATAATTTTAAACTAAAAAAAAAATTATTTTACACAGTTCTTATATTGCCTTCAACGAGAATCGAACTTACAACTTTTCGAATGGTAAACTCAGATGTTTACCATGAAGCTATTGAATACTTACGCTTGACAGCGTCTAATTACACCTCTGTTCTGTTTATGGAATTTCACCATTCTTACTCACGTTGCCTCCCAACATAAGGAAATATTGACTTATTTTGAATTTTTAGGATAGTTTTATACTTAATATGTAATAAAATTCTTTAAAAATTACGCGGGCAGAACGGCGACAGCGAAAATAAGTAAATATGGTCCTAAATTAAGTTAAACACTGCCTTGATATCACTGGAAAAAACGTCTTCAGCATAAGGAAATATTTACTTATTTTGAACTTAAGGACAGTTTTATACTTAACAAGTAAGGAAGTCTAAGTTCGGGTGAAACCGAACTTTACATACCCAGCTGTGCACATAAAGTGGGCGTGATCGTTCACCGATTTTTCTTATTTTCTGTGGTAGTACTCTACATAAACATAACATGCCTGGTACCTAGTTTCGTAAATCTATCTCACACCGTTCTGAAGTTGTTAGCAGTCGAATTTAAAAATTGCTTGACTCATAAGTGGGCGGTGCCACGCCCACTTTCCAAAATTTTGAAAAAATTATGTAAAGAATATGAAAGTTGATGTATGTACCAAATTATATTATTATAGCGAAATCAGTTAATTAGATATGGACTTTTCAATATTTCCACCTCCTTTCAATATAACTTTTATGAAAAAGTAGGCGTGGTCGCGAAGTGATTTCGTTTATTTTCTATAGCTGAATTTACCACAACAATAGTATGTCCTCTACGAAATTTCGTTATACTAGCATAAACTGTTCTGAAGTTATTAAGAGTCAAAATTTTAAAATTTCTTCAAAGATACGTGGGCGGTACCACGCCCCCTTTTCAAAAATTTTTATAAAATCGGCCTTAGAACATCTAAATCAATACATATTGCAAATTTTATCATTGTAGCTGCTTCTAATATTGAATTAACCCATTTTATACGTTTTTCGAAATTTTCGATATCGAAAAAGGGGCGTGGTTATGGTCCGATTTTACCCATTTTCAATAGCAATCTATTCTGAACCCAAATAAGTACGCATGCCAAATTTGGTGAAGATATCTCATTATTTGCTCAAGTTATCGTGTTAACGGACAGACGGACGGGCGGACGGACGGACGGACGGACGGACGGACGGACGGACGGACGGACGGACGGACGGACGGACGGACGGACAGACGGACGGACATGGCTCAATCAAAAAATGGGGGCTCAGCCCTAGAGTATGCAGTTGGATCTACACGGCCATCATTCGCCCAATCATGCTTTATGGAGTCGTCGTATGGTGGCCTGCACTGAGCAAGGCAACATACCTGAATCTGTTGCGGAAAGTCCATAGATCCAATATGATCTGTATAAGCGGTGCGCTAAGGACAACGCCCAACGAAGCCCTCCAGGTCATTCTGGGCATTTTGCCACTTGATCTGGAAGGGTTTCGGTCAGCGGCGGCATCAGCTCTGCGCCTAAGAGAAACCTCCAGTTGGGCTGCGGGTACTATTGGACACTCCAGTATTCTGGAATCTTACAGCTTTCTCCCTCTAAGCACAGATCGTTGTGCGACTACTACAGTCGGGGATAGCTGTTTCAAAATAAACATTCCCAGCAGAGAAGACTGGGAGAGGACGGATTGGTGTCCCGAAACAAATGGTGGCACTTCCATATACACCGACGGCTCGAAGTTGGACGGCAGAGTTGGAGGAGGCGTTTATTCAAGGGATTTGGACCTTGAGCTCTCCTTCAGACTACCTGATCATTGTAGCGTCTTCCAGGCGGAAGTCTCGGCAATCCTGGACGCCGCGGCCTGGTTAAGCAAACGTGTTATCGGAGAAGATATCGCTATTTTCAGCGATAGCCAAGCGGCCATCAAATCCCTTGGCTCATACACGTTCAACTCTGAACTGACGCTCAGCTGTCGTCGATCTCTTCAGGAGATGGCCCAACAGAACCGCGTAAACCTCATATGGGTCCCGGGACATAGGGACATTGAGGGAAACTGTAAGGCAGACGAGCTTGCCAGGCAGGGCACGACCAAGCAGGTTCTTCAGGATAAAGAGCGCTTAGGTATGCCGTTTGCCACATGCAAACTAATGCTGAAGGAGCACACACTCCGTCAAGCCAACGAAAGATGGCTGCAATCCCCAGGGTGTCGCATATCGAAACAAACCTGGCCAAAATGGGATCTTAAAAGGTCTAGACGCATTTATGCCCTAACTAGGAGGGAAATCTGCATATTGATAGGGGTATTAACCGGTCACTGCCTCATTGGTAGGCATGCAGAAAGGCTAGGTGTGCCCTACCGACGATGCTGCAGGAGTTGCAAAGATGATGAGGAGGAGGAAACAGTGGATCACCTCATCTGCAACTGTCCGGCTTTAAGCGGCGCGAGAACGCGCTTTTTGGGAGTTCCGTTCCTGGATAGCCTAAGCCAGATCGCGGAACTGGACATAAAGGACTTGATGGGCTTCATAAAGTCATCTAAGTGGTTCGAGGAGGAGTAACGGTGTCGGTTTAGGAGTGTCAGTCCCGGGATTCTGCTATGTGGAAAATCCCAACTACTCAGGGATTTTCCATATGGCTGGGTCCCGGGACTGACTTTCCTTGTGTTGGTGGTATCACAACGGGCCTTTCAAAACTGGCCTAAGTGTGCCTCTGCGGCAGCCACTTGAACCTAAGTAGATTTGTCCCTAAATCAGCGTTTTTTCTTTAAAAATAGGAAAAATATTTTTTTTTTAAGGCAAGTAGTACGTTTCCTCAATTTTAGGACAATTATTTTTATCAGTGCACCTACCTACTTCCGGGAGAAGTATATTTTGTTAATTAAGCCCCTTCAAATAAGTTGAAATAAAAGCCCAATATCTTGTAAGTGGCCTTCTTTAAAAAAATTAGTATTTAATATATTATGAACCGACAATTCTGTAGGAGTTGCCAAGATGATGAGGAGGAGGAAACGGTGGAGCATCTTATCAACTGCCCGGCTTTAAGTAGCGCGAGAACGCGTTTTTTTGGAGTTAGCTTTCTACGCCAGATCGCAGAGCTAGACATAAAGGACTTGATGGCCTTAATAAAGTCATCTAAGTGGTTCGAGGAGGAATAACGGTGTCGGTTTAGAAGTGTCAGTTCCGGGATTCTGTTATGTTGAGAGTCCCAACAACTCAGGGATTTTCCATAACGCCGGCTCCCGGGGCTGACTTTCCTAGTGTTGGTAGGCTTTCAAAACTGGCCTAGGTGTGCCTTTGAACCTAACCTAATATATAATGATTGTGTAAATTAAAATTGCTTTAATAAATATTTTTTACAAATTTTTTTACACTAGAGTGTGCCAAAAATCGACTTGCCTGTTTTGCATTGATATAAAATCCAATTTCTATTTAAAAATTTTATATAATGACTAAATACTAGTTTTTAATATTAATGGAAAGGTCATCGTTTTTCATTTTCGCTAAAAACTTCAACATTATCAACATCAACTTCCATAACTCCTATTGGATCATAGGGCCACTTCACTGCAAATGAATATGTCTTAATTTGCCGGAAATAGAACGCTCAGTCTTCATAAGACACGTCGAATTTCCATTCCACATTAATAATGAATAATCAGGGTTTATTTTGGTTGTCGAAACGAAAGTCGATTGGAATTAAATAAATATAGTTTAAAAAAAAGTAAAACTCCCGCTTTTAGAGAGTATTGAACTAAAAAGTTGAAAATAATTTTAAAACCCCTACATAGTAGTATTGTGGAAAAAGCGTGGTCCACTTTGTTCCATAATCTTCGTTTTTTATTTAATTTATTTTTTCCTTTTTAGTGCAATATTCTTTAAAAGAGTGTGTTTTCGCTCTCTAAACTATATTTATTTTTTACTTTTTAGTTAAATGTGTTATGAAGTTATCGATAAATATATCGAAGTATACCGCAGTCAAAACGATACCTCTGGGCACAATTTCATTTTGACCGATAATTCAGTTATCGATAAATATACAAAGTACAATAGAAACCTGTTGACCTTCCCTTTCGTTTGATACCCATAGTGAAGGCATATTTCAAGGTTTTTGGGACAGTCTGAAGTCCAAATGACAGACTGAAGTGGAGCTTTCGTTTGGTACCCATATTGTAGGGAAATGTTAAGGTTTTTGGGCATTCACATTTTGACCGATAACTCAGTTATCGATAAATTTATCGAAATATATCGAGGTCCAAATGAAACCTGCGGTCTTCCCCTTTCGTTTGATACCCATTATGTAGGGAAATGTTAAGGTTTTGAGCATTTACATTTTGACCGATAACTCAGTTATCGATAAATTAATCGAAAAATATCGAAGTCCAAATGAAACCTGCGGTCTTCCCCTTTCGTTTGATACCCATATTGTAGAAAAATTTTGAGGTTTTTGGGCAATCACATTTTGACCGATAACTCAGTTATCGATAAATTTATCGAAATATATCGAAGTCCAAATGAAACCTGGGGCCTTCCCCTTTCGTTTGATACCCATATTGTAGGGAAATGTTAAGGTTTTTGGGCATTCACAGTTTGACCGATAACTCAGTTATCGATAAATTTATCGAAATATATCGCAGTGCAAATGAAACCTGGGGTCTTCCCCTTTCGTTTGATACTCATATTGTAGGGAAATTTTAAGGTTTTCGGGCAACCACATTTTGACCGATAACTCAGTTATCGATAAATTTATCGAAATATATCGAAGTCCAAATGAAACCTGGGGCCTTCCCCTTTCGTTTGATACCCATATTGTAGGGAAATGTTAAGGTTTTTGGGCATTCACAGTTTGACCGATAACTCAGTTATTCCCAGATGTCTAGTCAGTCTAGTCTAATCTACACTACCATGCCATCGTATACTTAACTTGCCAACGTCTAATTACACCTTTGTTCCTTTTGCCTCACCACATGTCCACTTGCCTTATTGCCTTCACCGCGAATCGAACTAAGAATTATTAACTGCTGAACGGAGACCTCTACCATGATGCTATCGGTTGCTTGTGCTTGGTAGCGTCGAATTACACATTTGAAGAAGGCATACCTGAATTTGAATTAATAAGGTATCTTCTAAAAATATATAGTTTTCCTTTTCAATAAATTCAATATGAGTCTAGAGAAAATAAGAGGATGTTCTCATTAATTTACTTTAAACAGATTTTCTCATAAAAACAAGCAGATTTCTTCTAACTTTTGACAAAAGTACATAAAAAATTCATAAATAAGAAGCTAACACCTTGTTTTTAGCCGATTTCCTTTTCAATAAATTTGAGAAGAAATTCAAGCTAAAATTTAGAAGATTTCCTAGCACAAATTTCTACAAATTTGTCCCCACTCGCTCTCCCCGGCCAAAAAGCTTTTTTAGACGTCGATCTCTTTGATTATAGGTGAACTTTTTGGCTCTGTGCATATTGTAGGGACCTTTTTAGGTTTTTGGGCAATTATATTTTGACCGATAACTCAGTTATCGATCAATTTATCGAAATATATCGATGTCCAAATTAAACCTGGGGCCTTCTCCTTTCGTTTGATACCCATATTGTAGAGATTTTCTTAGGTATTTGGGCAATCATATTTTGACCGATAACTCAATTATCGATAAATTTATCGAAATATGTCGATGTCCAAATGAAACCTGGGGCCTTCACCTTTCGTTTGATACACATATTGTAGGGAGTTTTTTAGGTTTTTGGGCAATCATATTTTGACCGATAACTCAGTTATCGATAAATTTATCGAAATATGTCGATGTCCAAATGGAACCTGGGGCCTTCTCCTTTCGTTTGATAGCCATATTGTAGGGATTTTTTATGTTTTTGGGCAATCATATTTTGACAGATAACTCAGTTATCGATAAATTTATCGAAATATGTCGATATCCAAATGAAACCTGGGGCCCTCCCCTTTCGTTTGATACCCATATTGTAGGGACCTTTTCAGGTTTTTGGGCAATCATAATTTGACCGATAACTCAATTATCGATAAATTTATCGAAATATGTCGATGTCCAAATGAAACCTGGGGCCTTCACCTTTCGTTTGATACACATATTGTAGGGAATTTTTTAGGTTTTTGGGCAATCATATTTTGACCGATAACTCAGTTATCGATAAAGTTATCGAAATATGGTGATGTCCAAATGAAACCTGGGGCCTTCTCCTTTCGTTTGATACCCATATTGTAGGGATTTTTTTAGGTTTTTGGGCAATCATATTTTGACCGATAACTCAGTTATCGATAAATTTATCGAAATATTTCGATGTCCAAGTGAAACCTGGGGCCCTCCCCTTCGTTTGATACCCGTATTGTAGGGAATTTTTTAGGTTTTTGGGCAGTCATATTGTGACGAATTCGATGATTCCTTGATTATTTTCCCTGAGTTCGATCACTGTACGTTAAATAAAACACTCCGATTCTGCTTAATAAGTAGTACGCTTTATTCAGTACTAAAAACCGTAGTACAATATCGCGGGTTAATTCACTGTTCAGTACTTCACTGTACAACACTTCAAAATAAACTGACTGATTTGCGTTGTCTTTGCGCGGTTTATATACCCTAGCAGACAGCAGCTTCACAACCTAGAAATGTCTACACATTTCTGGTTTAATCGCGCAACCGTGTTCTCGAAACGTTTATCTATCGTCATCTCCTCTTTGTGCCACATTCGCAAACCTCCCTCTCGCGCTCAGAGCTATAGTTGTGGTAGTGACGCTAATGATGGAAATACGCTAGAGTTGGGAGATGAGCGATTCTTGAGAACATTCGCCACACTGCCCTCCACCTAAGTCTGATCGTCCCGATCAGACACATTTCCCGATCCAAACGTTGCTAGCCTCTCCAGATGAACCACCTTCATTTTGTTTCGTGGTCTTCCAACAGTTTGTATGCGGTAGACAACATCATTTATCCGCTTTATTACTTTATATGGGCCTTCCCAGTTACATTGCAGTTTTGGGGACAAACCTTTCTTTCGTTGTGGGTTGTATAACGGCACTAAATCCCCTTCTTTAAAACCTTCCGAGTTGATGGCTTTGTCGTATCTGGCTTTCATCTTATCACTCATGATCTTCGTGCGTTGTCTTACAAGATCGTGTATTTCTCTCATTTCTTCTTCCAAGATGCTAGTGGATTTCCTGGCATTTATTCCTTCATCAGCATTTATCCCAAACTTCAAGTCAGCTGGCAACCGCAGATCATTCCCAAAAATTACTTTTGCCGGAGTCTGACCCGTTGTTTTATGTATTGCCGAGCGATATGCCATCAGGAACAAGGAGATGTGCGTATCCCAATCTTTCTGGAACTTATCCACTACTTTCCTCATGTGCTCTTCCAAGGTTCGATTGAAACGTTCCACCATGCCATCTGACTGAGGATGCAATGCAGTTGTTCGAGTTTTCCGAATACCCAATATCTTGCACATTTCTTGGAATACGACTGATTCGAAATTCCTGCCTTGGTCAGAATGTAACTCCATCGGTACACCAAACCTCGCTATCCAATTGTTAGTGAACGCCTCTGCAATGGTTTCTGCCTCTTGATTTGGAATCGGGTAAACTTCTGGCCATTTGCTGAAATAGTCCATAACAACTAATACGTACTTGTTCCTGAGTTTGCTAGTAGGAAATGGGCCAGCTACATCCATGGCAATCCTCTCAAACGGTGCACCTGTGTTGTACTGCTTCATCTGTCCATGACTTCTCGACTTCGGACCCTTTGCTTTGATGCACACCTCACAGTTGGCAATCCACTCCGCGATCGACTGCCGGCAACCAACCCAATAGAATCTCTGCTTGACTTTCTGCAACGTTTTCGTGACTCCGAGATGACCTCCACTTGGGCCATTATGTAGCTCATTCAAAACATCAGAGATTTTCTTCCTTGGGACAACTACCAGCTTCCGAGCGCATTGACCATCTTCGCTTTCCCATACTCTATGTAAGCAACCGGATACCAATTTCAGACTGTTCCACTGTGCCCAATATGACTTGGCAACAGGACTCTCTGCTGACATCTCCTCTCTTGTTGGTCGTTCGTTTTGCTCGATTCCTTGCATCACACGTACCAGATCTGGGTCCTCTAGCTGATGCTTCCTTAGTTGATCCATGTTCCATTCGTCCGTAGATGTTATAGTCATTAGCCGCACATCTATAACATCTTCCTTGGCCTCAGCTTTCGAACAATGCTTGCATTCTAGGTTACATGGTCGCCGGGACATTGCATCAGCATTGCCGTGGTTGCTGCCTTTGCGATGCTCTATGGAAAATTCATAACTTTGTAGTCGCTCTATCCACCGTGCCAATTGACCTTCTGGATTACGGAACTGCAAGAGCCATTTCAAGGCTGCATGGTCTGTCCTGACGTGAAATCGCTGTCCATAGAGATACTTGTGGAAATGCTTGAAGCACTCCACCAAAGCCAGTAGTTCTCTCCGTGTTACAAAATAGTTCCTTTCGGGCTTCCCAATTGTGCGGCTATAGTACGCCACTACCTTCTCCTGCCCATCGACAATCTGTGACAAAACCCCTCCAATCGCGTAACCGCTCGCGTCTGTATCCAAAATAAATGGAGCCTGGGATTGGATACGCTAGCATTGGGGCAGTGCACAGCCGTTCCTTCAAGGTTTGGAAAGCCACTTCATGTTCCTTCTTCCAATCAAATGACATATTCTTCCTGGTCAACTCATGAAGGCTACTGGCTACGCTGGCGAAATTCGGTACAAATCGACGATAATACGTGCACAGTCCGAGGAAACTTCGTAGCTCATGTAAATTTTTCGGTCTTGGCCAATCCTTTACTGCTTCGATCTTCTCTTTAGCAGTGCAAATTCCCTCCGTAGTAACCTTGTGACCTAAGTAACTTACTTCCTTCTTGAACAATGCACACTTTTTGGGACTTAATTTCAGACCGGCGCCAGCTATCCTTTGGAAAACTTCCTCCAAGTTCTTAAGGTGTTCCTCAAAGCTTTTTCCCAGCACGATGATGTCATCCAGGTACACCAAACATGTTTTCCAATGCTGTCCTTTCAATACTTGATCCATGAGTCTCTCAAAAGTAGCTGGAGCGTTACATAGTCCAAAGGGCATTACCGTAAATTGCCACAGCCCCTCTCCAATGCTGAAGGCTGTCTTTTCCTTATCCACATCTTTCACCTCTACTTGCCAATAGCCGCTTTTCAAGTCCAGTGTTGAGAACCATTTCGTACCAGATAGTGAGTCCAGAGTATCGTCAATTCTGGGTAATGGATAGCTGTCCTTTTTCGTTACGTCGTTCAACTTCCGGTAGTCCACACAGAACCGCATTTTTCCATCCTTTTTCTTCACTAGCACTACCGGTGAGCTCCATGGACTAGCTGATGGTTCGATCACGCCGCTGTCACTCATTTCTTGTATAATTTCTCTTACCACTTGGCGTTTGGCCAATGGAACACTTCGAGGAGCTTGGCGGATTGGTCTCGCGTCACCGGTATCAATGTGATGCTTCACTACATTGGTCCGACCTGGTTTGGAGCCATCCTTGTCAAATATGGTAGAGTACTTTAGTAGAAGTTGGTTTGCCTTACTCTGGTGGTCTTCTTCGAGCTCTTGCGTCCACGCCGTGATATTATCTGATAGATTACTGTTGCTGGTAGAGACATTTCCCTGGAGCTGTTCACAGTTTATAATCACCTCCACCTCCTGACATTGTCCCAATATAGCTCCTTTGGAAAGCTTGATCGGCGATCGAAATTCATTTAGTACTCTTACCGGTATACGTCCATCTTGTTTTATCATAGCCAGTGTTTTTCCTACTAGTATATCCGTCTTTGAATTGTTTGCTGCCTCGACAACCCACAATTTGTTTGTCCCATAATCTCCATCAATCCTTGCCCAAACGATCGCCTCCGACTTCGGTGGAATTTGTTGGCTTTCTTCCACGAGGACCCGCTTACTGATGTACTTGTTCTCGTAACCAAAATTGAGTGGCACATCCATGTTCTTATAGCTCATAGTCCTATTTTGCATGTCGATCTTGATGCCTTGGTTGCTTAAGAAATCCACACCAACTATGATCTCATCAACAATATCTGCCACTATAAAATTGTGCAGTACGGTGACATTTCCAATTGCGATTTCACATGTTACTTCTCCTTGGACTTGGGTGCCCTCACCAGTCGCCGTACGCAATTTTGCTCCATGTAGTGGCCTCACTCCTTTGTTGACTAAATCAGATCGAATGATGGAATGAGATGCGCCCGTATCAATAGTCAGTAAACGCTGCTTTCCGTCCACGAGTCCTCCAACAGTAACATTACCCGACTTCCTTCCGATCTGTGAGACAGAGATTATGGGGCCAGCCTACGCCCCTTGCGGCTGACTCTCTTTAGTTTAACGGTTGGTTGGATTGGGAGACTTGCTCATCTCCTTCAGCCTTGCGCTTACGTCCGCTTGCATTACTGGAATTATCGGAGCTAGATCCAGATCCACAATAACGTGCAATATGACCAGATTTTCCGCACTTAAAGCATTTAATGGCGCTCCATTTTTCTGTTGCTTTCCGTTCACTGCTTCTAGGATTGCGTCCACCCATTCTGGTCGTTCTACTTCCACACGATGAGCTTTGTACGCTGGTTTGCACAAAAGTGATGCTGTTTCTTGGGTTAGAGCATGTGATACCGTCTCCGCAAATGATCTCTTTGGATTTGCATATGTGGCCCGCTTCGTCTCCACATCACGTATTCCATTTATGAAACTTTCTATCTTTACCCTCTCCATGTACTCTACAGGTGCATCCGCGTTTGCTAGGTGCGCTAACCTCTCGATGTCCGATGCAAATTCTTGTAAGGTCTCATTGGGCTTCTGGCATCGATTTTGTAGCTCTATTTGGTAAATCTGCTTCCGATGCTCGCTACCATAACGTCTCTCCACAGCACCCATCAATGCTTCATAGTTGTTTCGTTCGCCATCAGGAATAGTCTGTAAGATTTCGGCTGCCGGTCCTTTCAATGCTACGAAGAGTGCAGCGACTTTATCTTCAGCGCCCCAGTTGTTCACAGCTGCTGTCTTCTCAAATTGTAGCTTAAATACCTGGAAAGGAACAGAACCATCAAATGATGGGGTTTTTACCTTGGGTACGCTTGTGGAAACACTTGGACGATTCAGCTGCAACTCCTGGATACGACTTCTTAACGCATCCACCTCGGCTTCGACTTTCTCCTCAAGCTGCATTAGTTTCTCGTCCATGCGCGCCTCTAGTTTTGAGGACATACGTGCTTCCTGTTCCTCCAGCTGTGTAGACAACTGCAATATTTGAGATGCCATGTGCGTCTTCGTTTCCTTCCACTGAGATGCCAAGCGTGTCTCTTGTTGTTCCAACTTTGATGTCATGCGTGTCTCTTGTTGTTCCAACTGAGATGCCATGCTTGATGTTATGTTGTTTGACATCTGAGCCAAGGCAGCCAATAAAGAGTTTGTGTCCACATTTTCCACTGAATCCGGAGAATCCTTTTGCTCTTCTATTTTCGTCGCCTCATCCGCAAGCTGAAAAACCTGGTCGTCGACGTTGATTCCCTCTGCTTCCATAGCCTCTCGCAACCGTGATTGTAGCTCTGCTTTATTGCCCGTTGTTGCCAATCCACGTCGTTCTAACTCGTTTTTGAGTTGCTGGATCTTCAACTCATTCAACTTTGCCATGTCCTTGTTATCCTTAAAATGTCCTTGTTATCCTTTTCAATGTCCTTGTTATCCTTTTCAATGTCCTTGTTATCCTCTCCAATGTCCTTGAATTTATTTAACAATACCGCTTCTGACACCAATTGTGACGAATTCGATGAATCCTCGACTATTTTCCCTGAGTTCGATCACTGTACGTTAAATAAAACACTCCGATTCTGCTTAATAAGTAGTACGCTTTATTCAGTACTAAAAACCGTAGTACAATATCGCGGGTTAATTCACTGTTCAGTACTTCACTGTACAACACTTCAAAATAAACTGATTGAAGTGCGTTGTCTTGGCGCGGTTCATATACCCCAGCAGACACCCGCTTCATTACCTAGAAACGTCTACACACCTCCGGGCTATTCGCGCAACAGTGTTCTCGAAACGTTTATCTATCGTCATCTCCTCTTTGTATCACATTCGCACTCTCTCGCTCTCGCGTCATGTACCTGAACAGTTTTAGTTGTCGTAGTGACGCTAGTGGTGGAAATACGCTAGAGTTGGGAGTTGAGCGATTCTTGAGAACATTCGCCACAATACTGTGACGAATTCGATGATTCCTCGACTATTTTCCCTGAGTTCGATCACTGTACGTTAAATAAAACACTCAGAGTCTGCTTAATTAATAGTACGCTTTAGTCACTACTAAAAATCGTAGTACAATATCGCGGGTTAACTCACTGTTCAGTACTTCACTGTAAAAAAAAAAAACTAATGGCGGCGATATACCCACAGGTTATCATTACCTCTAACGAGATTTTTAGCCGAGCTTCTCTTTCCCACTTGTGGTGTGTTGCTTTTTGTGTTTTTCCTACAAGTTGGCGGGACCTACAGTTTTTTGCCAACTCCGAACGGCACTTGCAGAACAAATGAATTTTTTGCTGAGAAGATTCTCATGGCAGAAATACACCCGGAGAGTTTGCCAAACTACTGCCGAGGGGCGACCCCGTTTAGAAAATTTCTTTTTCTAAATAATTATACCTTTCATGAACATGAAATGGTATTATAACTTTGGTCCGATGTTTGTAAATATGAGAAGAAGAAGAGATAGACCCATCAATAAGTATACCGAAATGATCAGGATGACGAGATGAGTTGATTTAGCCATGTCCGTCTGTCCGTCTGTCTGTCTGTCTGTCTGTCTGTTTGTTTGAACGCAAACTAGTCCCTCAGTTTTTGAGATATTTGGCTGTTATTTGGTATGCGGCCACCATTTTCCAATATAGGAATCATTTGTCGGAACCAGCAAGATCGGACCAATATAACATATAGCTCCCATACAACCGATTATTCCGATAAACGGATTTTGGGGTATAACTCCAGTAATTAAACACGAAGGAACGTGAAATTTTATAAGTGTTGCTATTTTTATATGTGAAATATCAATGCTGAAAATCATAGAGATGGGATAAATATTTCACATAGCTCCCATACAATCGATTATTCCGATAAACGGAGTTTGGGCTATAACTCCTGTAATTAAACACGTAGGAACCCTCGTGAAGGGTGGATACCTTGTCGCGGTACGAGGGCTTAGTCGATAGCCACGGGGCTACGCTGCCCTTGCGATCATAGCTCCGCATGGCACTACATCACGAGAGCAGCCTAGCCTCGCTGGCGCGATGACAAAGATCTACCCCCTCCCAATCCAGGGTGTTACGCGATACCGTGCCCATTGGACGTTTGCAGCCGGGAGGCAAATCGTGGCTGTAGTCGAACGGTGCCTCTCTGATACCGGACCGCCTCAGAGAGTAACCATGGTCTTACCGCGGTATGGGGCTCTGCCGTGGCGGACGACACATTCCCCTTAATCCACCCTTGACCCCAAGCTGGCCGTGTCCGGCGAGGGGTCGTACGAACAAGATGAATACAACTCAAAATTCAAAACAATCAATAACTTCGTTTACTCCGCAGCAGAGGAGAACTATGCTGGAGCAAGAGAAATCACAACGCCGGAGGACAAACTCTATTTCAAAGTCAACTGGGGGACCGACAACGATGGTAACTACGGGTCGGTCATCCTCGAAAGTGCTAGCAAGTGAGAGTGACTTGATGAAAGCCAGCACCAGTGCGGCTGCATACGCAGGTAAGCAGAAAACGGCGGATGCTAAACTTCCATCAAGCGCCGGCACGAACATCAACCTCTCAATGTCTGTGGCAATGGTCTCGGGACCTGGCCTCAGTCATCCGAAAGAGAAGGAAGACGCAACTAAGCTTCTATCAAAGGGAGAGACCGCGATGGCAACTACGGGTCTAAACTCCTCCCAAAAGACATCTCCCCGACGCTTTGCGTACTGGGATAAAAGGAAGGCTGCAAGGATCCTGAAGAAATATGAGGGAGCATCGCAGGATACACTATCGCTGAATGAAAGGAAGATGGTGGAGAAAGCGAAAGCTCTGATACCAAATTTCCAAAGGCCCTATGCGCCTAAAAGGCTGAACGGGAATCCCTTCAAACGCCAGAGATCGGACGGAGAGGTGGATCCCCATCCGAAGCGGCATCAGAATATCCCAGTAGTGGGCAAACCCAGCTTTGCTGAAGTGACCAAGGACAGGATCCTTATAGGTGTCATTGATCGAGGCAACGACCGTTGGTCCATCCCTAGAGACCGGTGGCTGTATGTCCGGAACGAAATTGGCAGGGCCCTTCTCGACATATGGCGTGAGTCCCGGGTAGTCCGCCGCGGGGTACAGACGCGGGTTGGCACCAGGGTCAGATGAAAGTTTTCGCGTGTGAGGATGCAAGAACTGTTGCACTGTACAAGGCAGCAGTTGCAAGACTGGGTGAAGTCTACCCAGGGGCAAAAATCGAGGTCGTCGACTGGAAGGACATTCCGGCCCGGCCAAGGGCAAGGGCATGGATTCCTGCCATCCCTGCTGAACCGGAGAATATTCTTGAGATGCTGCAGGCCTGGAATCCGTCTCTCCCGACGCAGGACTGGAGTGTCAATCTGGTCGAGGGTGAGGTTGGGCCTCATAGACAGGTGGTTTTAACTTTGAATAAGGAGGCACTCGAGCCCCTTAAACGGTGCAACGGACGAGTGCATTATGGAATGGGTCAGATCGTGATCCACGTATACCGTGGCGATGCACAACGCGCTGCCATTCCGGCCGCTTCGAAGGACTCGGAAATCGAAGGACCAGAAGAGGAGGCAGGGGTGTCAGACGCGGAAAGTATGGTATCCGCCACGTCAAATTGCGAGGAAGCCGTGAACGACTCGGCGATGGAAGATAGCCTAACGGACGCGGAAGACCTCGACCGCACGGTGGTGGAGGGCAATCCGGTGCACACTAACGTTGATGCCGCTTCGGACAGTAGAGATTCCGCCACGCCAAATCGTGCAGATAAATTGTCGTTGAGAGATAGGCCCCGGGACGGGGTAGACCTCCACGACGGTACGACGGTGGTAGGGAAGTCTGAGCGCTCTCATGTTGGTGGTGCTTCAGATTAACCTGCACAAATCTAAAGCAGCCTCAGCTGCTCTAAGCAGTCGTCTTTATAAAGGCGACGTAGACGTGGTCCTTATCCAAGAACCCTGGGTTAATAGCTCAAGGATCTGTGGATTGGGGGCTAAGGGGTACAAGCTCATCCGAGCTAATGAGGAGGGCAAGGTCAGAACCTGTATCTTGGTCAAGTCTGAGCTGAACACCTTTCTCTTACCCAACTATTCAAATGGTGACGTTACAGCTGCCAGCTTAACGGTCGGCAGCACCAGTCTGACGATGGCGTCGGTCTACATGCCCTATGACGCCGAAGAACCTCCTCCACAAAAGGAGGTGAAAGATCTGGTGGAAAATTTCTGCACGGGTCATCTTATTATTGGATCTGACGCTAATGCTCATCACGTCCAGTGGGGAAGCTCCGATATTAACGCTAGGGGCGAGTCTCTGTTTGACTACCTACTAACAACTAACCTGGTGGTTTGTAACGTGGGTAACGAGCCTACTTTTATCACTAAAGCCCGTAGGGAGGTCATAGACCTCACTATTTGTAGCGAAGGCGCTTATGAGTGGGTTAGGAAATGGCGTGTTCTTGAGGAGCATTCATTTTCCGACCACCGGTACATAGAAATTGCCTTAGATTTTTCTGTTGAGCAGCCAGTTATGAAACGCAATCCACGCAACACTAATTGGCAGCTACATAATCAAATATTAGTTAGGGACCTACCAGTGTTACCCCCACAAGCTCCATCATCAGTAGGAGAACTGGATGATCTGGTTGCGACCTTTACAACGGCGCTCTCAAATGCCCTAGAGCAGGCTTGTCCAGTGCCGAAACCACGCGGTAAACATAGACCACACTGGTGGTCCTACGACCTGGATTCGCTCCGCAAGCCCTGCAGGAAGCAATTTAATAGGGCCAAGAGCCTCGGTACGGAGCCTGAATGGCTCGAATATAAAGTTAAACTGAGGGCCTATAAAAGGGCCCTAAGGCAGGCGAAGAGAACTTCGTGGAGAGATTTCTGCACCGGGGTCGAAAAGGTCGATGATACGGCGAGACTTAGACGAGTGCTCTCAAAAACTCAAACAGCCATTAGCTATTTGCGGAAGCCTGACGGATCGTGGACTAGCACGGAAGGGGAAACCCTGGAGCTGCTATTGAATACACACTTTCCGGGGAACTTGCATGAAGCACCTTTAGCATCTGCAACAAATATGGCAGTGAATATACCCATCACGGAGGAAAGGGTAAGGTGGGCGATCAAAAGCTTTGAGCCGTTCAAGGCTGCTGGGCCAGACGGGATTTTCCCGCACAACTCATAAACACGTTGGAAACATCGGCTAAATGGCTGGTATTTCTCTTTTCAGCCTGCCTGGCTCTCAACTACATTCCGCACTCCTGGAGAAGCGCCAAGGTAGTCTTTATTCCTAAGGCTGGGAAGGCCTCACACTATGAGCCTAAGGACTACAGACCGATCAGTCTCTCGTCCTTTGCACTCAAAACCTTCGAGAGGATAATTAGCGATTATCTCTCCTCTACTATTGATAGCAACCTTATCTCTAGCTATCAACATGCATACACCAAAGGTAAATCAACGGAAACTGCGCTTCACAGCCTTGTCTCTGTTATTGAAAAATCGTTGTATGAAAAAGATTACTGTCTCGTGGCCTTCCTAGACATTGAAGGGGCCTTCAACAATATAAGCCCGGAGGCTATTAACACCGCTCTAACTAATCTGGGCATAAGCAGGGCTCTTATTGGACTAATTGATAAGCTACTAAAGGGAAGGAAAATAGTTTCTACACTGGGCACAGTTGATTTCTCACGCTATGTCACAAGAGGGACGCCTCAGGGTGGTATTCTCTCTCCGCTTTTATGGAACCTCACTGTAAACTCGTTGCTACGAGACACAAGCTGGGGGGGCGGGAGGATAGTTGCATATGCAGACGATTTAACTATTGCATACAGGGGCAAATTCCCACAAACCCTGTGTGACTTGATGCAAGTAGCACTGCGAGCAGTTTCCTCGTGGTCATCTCGCTGCGGACTTAATATAAACCCGGGAAAAGTGGAGCTTGTCCTTTATACTAACCGGTACAAAATACCAACGCTAAGCCTACCAGAACTAAATGGCGTGCGCCTGAACAGGCCATTCTTGGCATTTTGCCACTCGATCTGGAAGGGTACCGGGCAGCGGCAGCATCGGCTCTGCGTCTAAGGGAAACTTCCGGCTGGGGCGCAGGCACTACTGGACACTCCGGTATTCTGGATTCTTACAGCTTTCTTCCTCCGAGCACGGACCGTTGTGCAACCACAACAGTCGGAGATAGCTGGTTCAGAATAAACATTCCCAGCAGGGAAGATTGGGAGAGGACGGATCGGTGTCCTGCTACTAATGGCGGCATTTCCATATACTCCGACGGTTCGAAGTTGGACGGCAGAGTTGGAGGAGGGATTTATTCCAAGGATCTGGACCTTGAGCTTTCCTTCAGACTGCCTGATCATTGCAGCGTCTTCCAGGCTGAGGTCTCAGCAATCATGGACGCCGCGGCTTGGATAGGGCAACACGCTATCGGACAGAATATCGTTACTTTCAGTGATAGCCAAGCGGCAGTCAAATCCCTTGGCTCTTACTTGTTCAACTCTGAACTGACGCTCAGCTGTCGTCGATCTCTTCAGGAGATGGCCCAACAGAACCGCGTGAGCCTCACATGAGTCCCGGGACACAGGGACATTGAGGGAAACTGTAGGGCAGACGAACTTGCTAGGCAGGGCACGACCAAGCAGGTTCTTCAGGATAAAGAACGCTTAGGTATGCCCTTTGCCACATGCAAGCTAATGCTGAAGGAGCATACACTCCGACAAGCCAATGAAAGATGGCTTTTATCGCCAGGGTGCCGAGTATCCAAACAATCCTGGCCAAAATGGGATATTAAAAGATCTAAATATATTTACACCCTAAGAAGAAGGGATATATCTATATTAATAGGGGTTTTAACCGAGCACTGCCTTATTGGAAGGCACGCAGCAAGGCTGGGTGTACCCTACCGACGATGCTGTAGGAGTTGCAAAGATGATGAGGAGGAGGAAACGGTGGAGCATCTCATCTGCAACTGCCCGGCTTTAAGCGGCGCGAGAAGGCGCTTTTTCGGAGTTTCCTTCCCGGATAGCCTACGCCAGGTAGCGGAGCTGGACATAAAGGACTTGATGGCTTTCATCAAGTCATCTAAATGGTTCGAGGAGGTGTAACGGTGTCGGTTTTAGGAGTGTCAGCCCCGGGATTCGGCTATGTGGAGAGTCCCAATAGCACTGGGATTTTCCATATGGCTGGGTCCCGGGACTGACTTTCCTAGTGTTGATGGTATCACAACGGGCCTTTTAAAACTGGCCTAGGTGTGCCTTTGCGGCAGCCACTTCAACCTAACCTAACCTAATCACGTAGGAACGTGAAATTTTGTAAGTATTGCTATTTTTATATGTGAAATGTCGATGTTGAAACTCATAGAGATGGGATAAATATTTCACATAGCTCCCATACAATCGATTATTCCGATAAACGGATTTTGGGCTATAACTCCTGTAATTAAACACGTAGGCACGTGAAATTTTGGTAGTATTGCTATTTTTATATGTGAAATATCGATGTTGAAAATCATCGAGATTGGATAAATATTTCACATAGCCCCCATACAATCGATTGTTCCGATAAACGGATTTTGGTAGATAACTCCTGTAATTATATAGGCAGGAACGTGAAATTTTGGAAGTATCGCTATTTTTATATACGAAATATCGATGTCATAAATATTTCACATAGCTCCCATACAGTCGATTATTCCGATAAGCGGATTTTGGGCTATAAGTCCTGTAATTAAACACATAGGAACGTGAAATTTTGGAAGCATCGCTATTTTTATATGTAAAATATCGATGTTAAAAATCATTGAAATGGGATAAATATTTCACATAGCCCCCATACAATCGATTGTTCCGATAAACGGATTTTGGTAGATAACTCCTGTAATTATATCGGTAGGAACGTGAAATTTCGTAAATGTTGCTATTTTAGAATGTGGAATGTCGATGTTAAAAATCAATGAGATTGGACCAATATAACACATCGTCCCCATATAATCGATAGCTCCGATAATTCATGAAAGGAAAGGCACAGCCGAAGACAGCTTTCCTTACTTGTTTTTGATGTTACTTTTGTTGAACCGCCACGACTTGGTGTAGAAGGCCGAACACTTAAGCGCTACACCACGGCGGCCGCCCACTGTACAACACTTGAAAATAAACTGATTGAAGTGCATTGTCTTTGTGCGGTTTATATACCCTAGCAGACAGCAGCTTCATAACCTAGAAATGTCTACACATTTTTGGGTTATTCGTGCAACAGTGTTCTCGAAACATTTATCTATCGTCATCTCCTGTTTGTGTCACATTCGCACTCTCTCGCTCTCACGTCATGTACTTAAACAGCTGTAGTTGTCGTAGTGACGCTAGTGGTGGAATTACGCTAGAGTTGGGAGATGAGCGATTCTTGAGAACATTCGCCACACTGCCCTCCACCTAAGTCTGATCGTCCCGATCAGACACATTTCCCGATCCAAACGTTGCTAGCCTCTCCAGATGAACCACCTTCATTTTGTTTCGTGGTCTTCCAACAGTTTGTATGCGGTAGACAACATCATTTATCCGCTTTATTACTTTATATGGGCCTTCCCAGTTACATTGCAGTTTTGGGGACAAACCTTTCTTTCGTTGTGGGTTGTATAACAGCACTAAATCCCCTTCTTTAAAACCTTCCGAGTTGATGGCTTTGTCGTATCTGGCTTTCATCTTATCACTCATGATCTTCGTCCGTTGTCTTACAAGATCGTGTATTTCTCTCATTTCTTCTTCCAAGATGCTAGTGGATTTCCTGGCATTTATTCCTTCATCAGCATTTATCCCAAACTTCAAGTCAGCTGGCAACCGCAGATCATTCCCAAAAATTACTTTTGCCGGAGTCTGACCCGTTGTTTCATGTATTGCCGAGCGATATGCCACCAGGAACAAGGAGATGTGAGTATCCCAATCTTTCTGGAACTTATCCACTACTTTCCTCATGTGCTCTTCCAAGGTTCGATTGAAACGTTCCACCATGCCATCTGACTGAGGATGCAATGCAGTTGTTCGAGTTTTCCGAATACCCAATATCTTGCACATTTCTTGGAATACGACTGATTCGAAATTCCTGCTTTGGTCAGAATGTAACTCCATCGGTACACCAAACCTCGCTATCCAATTGTTAGTGAACACCTCTGCAATGGTTTCTGCCTCTTGATTTGGAATCGGGTAAACTTCTGGCCATTTGCTGAAATAGTCCATAACAACTAATACGTACTTGTTCCCGAGTTTGCTAGTAGGAAATGGGCCAGCTACATCCATGGCAATCCTCTCAAACGGTGCACCTGTGTTGTACTGCTTCATCTGTCCATGACTTCTCGACTTCGGACCCTTTGCTTTGATGCACACCTCACAGTTGGCAATCCACTCCGCGATCGACTGCCGGCAACCAACCCAATAGAATCTCTGCTTGACTTTCTCCAACGTTTTCGTGACTCCGAGATGGCCTCCACTTGGGCCATTATGTAGCTCATTCAAAACATCAGAGATTTTCTTCCTTGGGACAACTACCAGCTTCCGAGCGCATTGACCATCTTCGCTTTCCCATACTCTATGTAAGCAACCGGATACCAATTTCAGACTGTTCCACTGTGCCCAATATGACTTGGCAACAGGACTCTCTGCTGACATCTCCTCTCTTGTTGGTCGTTCGTTTTGCTCGATTCCTTGCATCACACGTACCAGATCTGGGTCCTCTAGTTGATGCTTCCTTAGTTGATCCATGTTCCATTCGTCCGTAGATGTTATAGTCATTAGCCGCACATCTATAACATCTTCCGTGGCCTCTGCTTTCGAACAATGCTTGCATTCTAGGTTACATGGTCGCCGGGACATTGCATCAGCATTGCCGTGGTTGCTGCCTTTGCGATGCTCTATGGAAAAGTCATAACTTTGTAGTCGCTCTATCCACCGTGCCAATTGACCTTCTGGATTACGGAACTGCAAGAGCCATTTCAAGGCTGCATGGTCTGTCCTGACGTGAAATCGCTGTCCATAGAGATACTTGTGGAAATGCTTGATGCACTCCACCAATGCCAGTAGTTCTCTCCGTGTTACACAATAGTTCCTTTCGGGTTTCCCAATTGTGCGGCTATAGTACGCCACTACCTTCTCCTGCCCATCGACAATCTGTGACAAAACCCCTCCAATCGCGTAACCGCTCGCGTCTGTATCCAAAATAAATGTTGAGCCTGGGATTGGATACGCTAACATTGGGGCAGTGCACAGCCGTTCCTTCAAGGTTTGGAAAGCCACTTCATGTTCCTTCTTCCAGTCAAATGACATATTCTTCCTGGTCAACTCATGAAGGCTACTGGCTACGCTGGCGAAATTCGGTACAAATCGACGATAATACGTGCACAGTCCGAGGAAACTTCGTAGCTCATGTAAATTTTTCGGTCTTGGCCAATCCTTTACTGCTTCGATCTTCTCTTTAGCAGTGCAAATTCCCTCCGTAGTAACCTTGTGACCTAAGTAACTTACTTCCTTCTTGAACAATGCACACTTTTTGGGACTTAATGTCAGACCGGCGCCAGCTATCCTTTGGAAAACTTCCTCCAAGTTCTTAAGGTGTTCCTCAAAGCATTTTCCCAGCACAATGATGTCATCCAGGTACACCAAACATGTTTTCCAATGCAGTCCTTTCAATACTTGATCCATGAGTCTCTCAAAAGTAGCTGGAGCGTTACATAGTCCAAAGGGCATTACCGTAAATTGCCACAGCCCCTCTCCAATGCTGAAGGCTGTCTTTTCCTTATCCTCATCTTTAACCTCCACTTGCCAATAGCCGCTTTTTAAGTCCAGTGTAGAGAACCATTTCGTACCAGATAGTGAATCCAGAGTATCGTCAATTCTTGGTAGTGGATAGCTGTCCTTTTTCGTTACGTCGTTCAGCTTCCGGTAATCCACACAGAACCGCATTTTTTCATCCTTTTTCTTCACTAGCACTACCGGTGAGCTCCATGGACTAGCTGATGGTTAGATCACGCCGCTGTCACTCATTTCTTGTATAATTTCTCCTACCACTTGGCGTTTGGCCAATGGAACACTTCGAGGAGCTTGGCGGATTGGTCTCGCGTCACCGGTATCAATGTGATGCTTCACTACATTGGTCCGTCCTGGTTTGGAGCCATCCTTGTCAAATATGGTAGAGTACTTTAGTAGAAGTTGGTTTGCCTTATTCTGGTGGTCTTCTTCGAGCTCTTGCGTCCACGCCGTGATATTATCTGATAGATTAATGTTGCTGGTAGAGACATTTCCCTGGAGCTGTTCACAGTTTATAATCACCTCCACCTCCTGACATTGTCCCAATATAGCTCCTTTGGAAAGCTTGATCGGCGATCGAAACTCATTTAGTACTCTTTAGTACTTTTCCTTGAGTTTGATCACTGTACTTTAAATAAAACACTCCGATTCTGTTTAATAAGTAGTACGCTTTATTCAGTACTAAAAACCGTAGTACAATATCGCGGGTTAATTCACTGTTCAGTACTTCACTGTACAACACTTCAAGATAAACTGACTGACTTGCGTTGTCTTTGCGCGGTTTATATACCCTAGCAGACAGCAGCTTCACAACCTAGAAATGTCTACACCTTTCTGGTTTATTCGTGCAACAGTGTTCTCGAAGCGTTTATCTATCGTCATCTCCTCTTTGTGCCACATTCGCAAACACGCGAGCTGCCTCTCCCTCTGTCGCTCTCACGCCATGTATCTAAACAGCTGTAGTTGTGGTAGTGACGCTAGTGGTGGAAGATGAGCGATTCTTGATAACATTCGCCACACTGCCCTCCACCTAAGTCTGATCGTCCCGATCAGACACATTTCCCGATCCGAACGTTGCTAGTCTCTCCAGGGGAACCACTTTCATTTTGTTCCGTAGCATTCCAACAGCCTGTATGCGGTAAACAACGTCGTTGATCCGTTTCACAACTCTGTATGGTCCTTCCCAGTTGCACTGAACTTTGGGAGACACACTTTTCCTCCGTTGTGGCCTGTTAAGGAATACTAAATCTCCTTCCAGAAACCCTTCTGTTTCCATTGCTTTGTCGTACCTGGTTTTCATGTTTTTGCTTATACTTCCGGGGAATGGACCAGCTTCATCCAAGGTAATCCTCTCAACCGGTGCATCTGAGTTGCACTGCCTCCTTAGACCATGACTCGTGGACCTCAGCACCTTTGCTCTGATGCACTCATCGCATTTGGCAATCCACTCCTTTACCGACTGACCGTAACCAACCCAATAAAATGTCTGCTTAATCCTCTCCAAGGTCTTCTTGACTCCTAGATGACCTCCACTTGGATCGTTATGCATCTCCCTGAGAACATCAGACACCCGCTTCCTTGGAACAACTATACGCTTCCGAGCGCATTGACCATCCTCACTCCCCCATATTCGATGCAAACAACCGGATACCATTCGTAAACTGTTCCATTGTGCCCAATATGACTTGGCAACTGGACTCGCCGCTGACATTTCTTTTCTTGCTGGTCGTTTGTTTCGCTCGAGCCCTCGGATCACACATGCCAGATCTGAATCTTCCTGTTGACTTCTCCAAATATTCTCAAGTAGGCATTTGTCTATCGAAGCCATTGGTCGATGAGGTACCTTTGCATTTCGAGTGTCCTTGTGCTTCATCTCTAATGAAACTCCTTTGGTGTAATACCCAATGTTGTGTCCAAAGATCAGAGGTACTTCTTGGCCATTGTATCTCATAACTCTATTTCTCAGGTTCATGTGAATGTCTCTCACAGCCAAGAAGTCGACGCCAATGATGACTTCGTCCACAATATCTGCCACTAAGAAGTTGTGGTATGTAGTCGCATTCCCAATCGCAACTTTGCACCACACTTCTCCATGAACCAGCTTACTTTCACCAGTTACTGTCCGCAACTTTGCATCCTGCAATGGTCGTACTCTCTTTTGGACCAAGTCACTTCTAATGATGGAATGAGATGCGCCAGTATCCACAGTGAATAACCGCTCTTTTCCGTCCAAGAAACCTCTAACAGTAACAGTACTTGCTTTCCCTCCGACCTGCGACACAGAAACTATAGGGCATTCATCTTGGTCATCTCCTCCAGCGTTACCCTTACGTCCACAAGCATTGCCGAAGTCTCTGGAGCCAGATTTTCCGCACTTGAAACATTTACTGACACCATCGCTTTTCTTTTGTGCTCCATTCAAGGCTTCCAGAACTTTGTTGATTTTTTCGACCAAGTCTGATGTCACCTTTTCCACATGGCGAACCTTGTTATCTGGTTTACATAAAATCGAGGCTGTCTCTTGTAATAAAGCGTGTGATACCGTCTCTGCGAATGTCCTTTTGGGGTTTGCATATGCGGCTCGCTTCGTGTCTACATCCATTATTCCATTTATGAATCTTTGGATCTTTACCCTCTCGATGTATTCCACGGGTGCATCTGCGTTCGCCAAATGAGCTAACCTCTCAATGTCCCATGCAAAATCCTGCAATGTCTCATTAGCCTTCTGGAAGCGATTCTGTAGCTCCATTTGAAATATCTGCCTCCTATGCTCGCTACCGTAACGTCTTTCAAGGGCTCCCATCAACGCTTCATAGATGTTTCTTTCAGCGTCCGGAATAGTCTGTAAGATTTCGGCTGCAGATCCTTTCAATGACACAAATAAAGCACCGACTTTATCCTCAGCGCCCCAATTGTTCACAGCTGCTGTCTTCTCAAACTGTAGCTTAAATACCTGGAATGGAACAGAACCATCAAAAGATGGGGTTTTTACCTTGGGAGAACTTGATACAGCAATTGGACGATTCAGTTGCAAATCCTGGATACGAGCGACGAATTCGATGATTCCTTGATTATTTTCCTTGAGTTCGATCACTGTACTTTAAATAAAACACTCCGATTCTGTTTAATAAGTAGTACGCTTTATTCAGTACCAAAAACCGTAGTACAATATCGCGGGTTAATTCACTGTTCAGTACTTCACTGTACAACACTTCAAGATAAACTGACTGACTTGCGTTGTCTTTGCGCGGTTTATATACCCTAGCAGACAGCAGCTTCACAACCTAGAAATGTCTACACCTTTCTGGTTTATTCGTGCAACAGTGTTCTCGAAGCGTTTATCTATCGTCATCTCCTCTTTGTGCCACATTCGCAAACACGCTGTAGTTGTGGTAGTGACGCTAGTGGTGGAAGATGAGCGATTCTTGATAACATTCGCCACAGTATGGTTAGCTGTCAAGTTAATCACCGATCAAGCGATCAGCAGAATCCGTTCGTCAGTACGTTGAAACAACTGACAGCAAAGTAGACTACTGGTGTTTGTTTGCGTAACGCCAGATACGACGGATACGTCAAAGTAGAATTTGCTCTAAAATTGACGTACGTCACGCAACTGACGTATTGGCGGAGTGATTCTGTTTCCCGCTTTAGGCGTTATCGGATTTTATGCAAGTGGCCCTGAGAGTTCATTTCATTTGGCGTTTTAGCGTTTTTTGATGGTTTTTTGGTATCTAGGCGATGGCGATCATTGTTTATCCCTACTAAGGTATACAATGATTGCGATGTCTGGAATTGGGTTGCAGGAGTTTCACCTATTTTTGTTTCCTCTCTATAATAACCTAAAATAAAGTTTTAGCTTTAATAGCATATATAATTAGGACTGAAATGCGTGTTGAGTTGGAATCTGGCCTACCAAAATGTCGACTTCACTAAGTAAACCAGAGTCTCGATTGGCCGCAATCACCTTTTTTGCACGATCTCATCCTGGCGATGTATGTGGGAGTAATGGATTACCACTAACGCCCAATTCCATTGCGATATTGGGCCGATCTCAACGACTGAAAGAGCTAAGACATCCACACTTGTGCCAGTACTTGGATTTTGTGCGTGGCAAACATGGTAAATATTCATATATATGTGTTTATATGTAGTACTTAATAAACTACGCCCCTTACTGCAACTGTCAATTAAACAAGAATTCAATTTTAGAACGCACAATTGTTGTATCGGAGTACTATGGAGTAACCCTGCAAGAAAAATCACGCGATGTATTAGTGGAATCGCTGGTAGCACGCATTTTTTACCAAATCAGTTGTGCACTCGAAGAACTTGCCAAAAACAATTTAGTTGTACACAATATGGAACCAAAACATATACTTCTGGATGATCACGATAATGTTAAGCTCTTCAACTATGGGCTTTATCATATGACGAAAGGTGGTGATTATGTGCCCTTCCCAATTGGGTAAATAATATAAAATTTCTAGCATTTTCCAAAAACTAATCTTTGTTCTTCAACAGCAATGTTAGGTATACATCACCGGAGAGATTTCTCGGTTCCAAAAACAATATAAAAAGTGATATTTGGTCAATGGGCATGGTTGTGGCCGAACTATTGTTACAAACATCTTTTTGGTCTAATATGAAAATCTCGATTATAACACGAAAAATCCTTGCACTCTGTAAATCAAAAAATGTATTTGAGGATATTGCTCGCGAACACGGTTGCCTAGAACGATATAAGCAAATAGGTCTGGAGTTGCGAGTTTTAGTTGAAAGTTGTCTAAGTGTAACACCTGCAAAACGAACACTGCCAACTACGATTATCTCTCATGATTTCTTTGCCAGAGATATAAACATTTATACATATACGACTCCACCAAAACCGGTAATACTTTTATTTCGCTGCCCACTTGAACAAATATATTATTGGTGGCAACTGGCGGGCGGTGATGTACAGAGCGAGTTGAAAAAAGAAGGTCTCATTCGCAGTGAGGCTCCTATATTGGCCATACCACAGGCAGTATGCTTGAATGGAGCAACTGTCGGGCCAAAACGTAGCCAATCATATCTTATGGATGATCGAGTGGTACTGCTCAAATTGAATAACTTGCTTGAAAAGCTCTGTAATCTGCCGGCAATGGCATATTTTCCGCTCATACATTCACCAAAGTTCCCACATAACTTTGGCGCGACTATGGAACAATTGCCTTTGATAATACGAGAAAAGGACATCGAATATCAGTTTTATCGCGTTCGTCTCTTTTCACGGCTACTTGAGGTATATGAATATGATTTTAATTATTATTTAAACAAGATTCATAATTGTATCATATTTCAGGGATATCCCTATACGGGTGATATGATACGAAAGGAAGCTGCTGCGGACATTCCTCCACTTTTACGTGGCCCTATATGGGCTTGTCTTCTTGAGGTGGTTGAAAATGGTAGCTATGAGAAAATTGACAAATTTACTCCAACATCCACAGATCGTCAAGTGAGTGCTGGGGTTTTCAGTGATATAGCCATTACTTACATAATTATTTGCGCTTCTTTGCAGATTGAAGTAGATATACCGCGCTGCCATCAGTACGACGAATTATTATCTTCGCCAGAAGGTCATTGTAAGCTAAAACGTTTGCTAAAAGCTTGGGTCACCGCACATCCACAATACGTTTATTGGCAAGGCTTAGACTCACTGACTGCACCATTTTTATGCCTCAACTTTAATAACGAGGGTGAGTTTGCCTATATACAAGCCAATGCCTATATACATATTTTTATTATTGTACGCTCATACAGAGTTGGCATTTCTAAGTCTATACAAATTCATACCAAAATATCTGCAGTGGTTTTTTCTGAAGGATAATTCAGCTA